>JASTWF010000059.1:600000-1003993 GCA_030390025.1 Squalus acanthias
ATTTGAAACTTAGCAACGTGTGCAAAACTGGAAAGAAAGAGGGCAGTGATACCTTATCCTGAGCATTTAGAGATTCGTTAGGCCTGAGCCTTTGCTGTGTAAGAAATTTCTCCTCATCTTCCCCTCTGGTTCTTTTGCCGGTTATCTTCAATCAGTGTCCTCTGGTTATCGAACGTCCGACAACTGGAAATGGTTTCTCCTTATTTACTCTATCAAAACCCCTTGTAATTTTGAAAACGTCTGTTAAATTTCCTCTTAAACTTCTGAGGAAAGCAATCCCAGCTTCGCCAGCCTCTCAACATAACTGAAGTCCCTCATCCCTGATGACCACTCTGTGAGACGTCAAACCGAGTATCTCGCTCTGTGTGTGTCTCTGTCTCCCTCTTTGTCCCTGACTCTCTCTCTCTGTTTAAGATTCTGAGGGGGATCGACAATTGTTGATGCAGGGAGGATGTTTCCCCTGGTGGGGAAATGTAGAACTAGGGGGCACAGTTTCAGAATAAGGGGTCGCCCATTGAAAACGGAGATGAGGAGGATTTTCTTCTCTCAGAGTGTCGTGAATCTTTGGAATTATCTACCCCAGAGAGCTGTGGGGGTGGCGACATTGAATATATACATTTGAGCTACAGGGGAGACAAGGGTTATGGGGAGCGAGCGGGAAAGTGGCATTGTAGTGCGGCCAAGATCTGCTCAGCCATGATGTTATTGAATGGCGGAGCAGGGTCGAGGGGCAGAATTGCTTACCCCTGCTCCTATTTCTTCTGTTATTCTTCTGTCTTTCTCTTGCCTCTTTCTCACTCTGTTCACAGGTCGATTCTTGCTCCAACAGGCTCCCCAACTGCCAGTTCCTCGTTAGTATAGTGGTGAGTATCCCCGCCTGTCACGCGGGAGACCGGGGTTCAATTCCCCGACGGGGAGTCTTTTTTCAAATCCCCAATTTTAATCCTGTGGGCGGCTGTTTAAAATACTCGTTGGAAAAGATGAACAGAAAAAAAGCAACGAAAATAATATACCGGCATACAAAGAACTGTATAACAACTTCCTGCACCAGTTCCTCGTTAGTATCGTGCTTTCCCTCTCGCTTTTGTGTGGGGCACGGAGGAGTGAGAGTGACAGAGCAAATGAGATTAACAGGGATTCACAGAAACAGCGGGAGTGTGGGACATACACGCAAAAACAGAGCACACACAAGTGTGTGTATGTTGAAGTCTTTGTCTCAAGCAATGCATAACCATTTCCTCTACAATGTCCTTGATATTATTGTGGTGAGCAGTCAATTCCCCGACAGCTTCTCTCTGACTGTCTGTCTCTGTGTGTCCCTGAGAAAAGCACAGAAGGAAATAGATTTGAAATGGATGCCTGCCCGCAAATGGTGCTGTGTTTTCGAGAAAATGTCTTATACGAAAAATGTGCCTGGCGTGAAAGCGATCTGAATTTCCAAGCAGCAAGGAGGAAGGACTGCGTTGGTCTGCTTGCTGGCAGGAAGCTTGCTGCAGTTTCCCTGGTGGTCTAGTGGTTAGGATTCGGCGCTTTCACCGCCGCGGCCCGGGTTCGATTCCCGGTCAGGGAGAAGTGTGTTTTGGGGCTGTTTGAAATGCCTCCAATCACAGCACCCGCGCGAAGCAATGCTTGCTCCTAATCTAACTCTCTGCACCGCTGTTTACTCGACAGTCGGCAGCGCATCATTCGGTACAGCGATAAAAAATGCACTGCCTTGCCTTCTGTGAAATGCCTCATGTTAGCAGGAAATGACATTTGGAACGAAACACTTTAAATGTTTACATGCCTATATTTAACTGCAGCTCACAGTTTCAGAAAAGACACGCTTATCGTTCGCCTTCTATTTAAGTTCTTGAACTGCATCCTTAGCTTATCACAGCACGGCTATCAATCAATTCATTGCCAGTGTGAAAAATACAACATTTGAAACTTAGCAACGTGTGCAAAACTGGAAAGAAAGAGGGCAGTGATAACTTATCCTGAGCATTTAGATATTCGTTAGTCCTGAGCCTTTGCTGAGTAAGAAATTTCTCCTCATCTCCCCTCTGGTTCTTTTGCCGGTTATCTTCAATCAGTGTCCTCTGGTTATCGAACGTCCGACAACTGGAAATGGTTTCTCCTTATTTACTCTATCAAAACCCCTTGTAATTTTGAAAACGTCTGTTAAATTTCCTCTTAAACTTCTGAGGAAAGCAATCCCAGCTTCGCCAGCCTCTCAACATAACTGAAGTCCCTCATCCCTGATGACCACTCTGTGAGACGTCAAACCGAGTATCTCGCTCTGTGTGTGTCTCTGTCTCCCTCTTTGTCCCTGACTCTCTCTCTCTGTTTAAGATTCTGAGGGGGATCGACAATTGTTGATGCAGGGAGGATGTTTCCACTGGTGGGGCAATGTAGAACTAGGGGGCACGGTTTCAGAATAAGGGGTCGCCCATTGAAAACGAAGATGAGGAGGATTTTCTTCTCTCAGAGTGTCGTGAATCTTTGGAATTATCTACCCCAGAGAGCTGTGGGGGTGGCGACATTGAATATATACATTTGAGCTACAGGGGAGACAAGGGTTATGGGGAGCGAGCGGGAAAGTGGCATTGTAGTGCGGCCAAGATCTGCTCAGCCATGATGTTATTGAATGGCGGAGCAGGGTCGAGGGGCAGAATTGCTTACCCCTGCTCCTATTTCTTCTGTTATTCTTCTGTCTTTCTCTTGCCTCTTTCTCACTCTGTTCACAGGTCGATTCGTGCTCCAACAGGCTCCCCAACTGCCAGTTCCTCGTTAGTATAGTGGTGAGTATCCCCGCCTGTCACGCGGGAGACCGGGGTTCAATTCCCCGACGGGGAGTCTTTTTTCAAATCCCCAATTTTAATCCTGTGGGCAGCTGTTTAAAATACTCGTTGGAAAAGATGAACAGAAAAAAAGCAACGAAAATAATATACCGGCATACAAAGAACTGTATAACAACTTCCTGCACCAGTTCCTCGTTAGTATCGTGCTTTCCCTCTCGCTTTTGTGTGGGGCACGGAGGAGTGAGAGTGACAGAGCAAATGAGATTAACAGGGATTCACAGAAACAGCGGGAGTGTGGGACATACACGCAAAAACAGAGCACACACAAGTGTGTGTATGTTGAAGTCTTTGTCTCAAGCAATGCATAACCATTTCCTCTACAATGTCCTTGATATTATTGTGGTGAGCAGTCAATTCCCCGACAGCTTCTCTCTGACTGTCTGTCTCTGAGAAAAGCCCAGAAGGAAATAGATTTGAAATGGATGCCTGCCCGCACTTGGTGCTGTGTTTTCGAGAACATGTCTTCTTATACGAAAAATGTGCCTGGCGTGAAAGCGATCTGAATTTGCAAGCAGCAAGGAGGAAGGACTGCGTTGGTCTGCTTGCTGGCAGTAAGCTTGCTGCAGTTTCCCTGGTGGTCTAGTGGTTAGGATTCGGCGCTTTCACCGCCGCGGCCCGGGTTCGATTCCCGGTCAGGGAGAAGTGTGTTTTGGGGCTGTTTGAAATGCCTCCAATCACAGCACCCGCGCGAAGCAATGCTTGCTCCTGATCTAACTCTCTGCACCGCTGTTTACTCGACAGTCGGCAGCGCATCATTCGGTACAGCGATAAAAAATGCACTGCCTTGCCTTCTGTGAAATGCCTCATGTTAGCAGGAAATGACATTTGGAACGAAACACTTTAAATGTTTACATGCCTATATTTAACTGCAGCTCACAGTTTCAGAAAAGACACGCTTATCGTTCGCCTTCTATTTAAGTTCTTGAACTGCATCCTTAGCTTATCACAGCACGGCTATCAATCAATTCATTGCCAGTGTGAAAAATACAACATTTGAAACTTAGCAACGTGTGCAAAACTGGAAAGAAAGAGGGCAGTGATACCTTATCCTGAGCATTTAGAGATTCGTTAGGCCTGAGCCTTTGCTGTGTAAGAAATTTCTCCTCGTCTTCCCCTCTGGTTCTTTTGCCGGTTATCTTCAATCAGTGTCCTCTGGTTATCGAAAGTCCGACAACTGGAAATGGTTTCTCCTTATTTACTCTATCAAAACCCCTTGTAATTTTGAAAACGTCTGTTAAATTTCCTCTTAAACTTCTGAGGAAAGCAATCCCAGCTTCGCCACCCTCTCAACATAACTGAAGTCCCTCATCCCTGATGACCACTCTGTGAGACGTCAAACCGAGTATCTCGCTCTGTGTGTGTCTCTGTCTCCCTCTTTGTCCCTGACTCTCTCTCTCTGTTTAAGATTCTGAGGGGGATGGACAATTGTTGATGCAGGGAGGATGTTTCCCCTGGTGGGGAAATGTAGAACTAGGGGGCACAGTTTCAGAATAAGGGGTCGCCCATTGAAAACGGAGATGAGGAGGATTTTCTTCTCTCAGAGTGTCGTGAATCTTTGGAATTATCTACCCCAGAGAGCTGTGGGGGTGGCGACATTGAATATATACATTTGAGCTACAGGGGAGACAAGGGTTATGGGGAGCGAGCGGGAAAGTGGCATTGTAGTGCGGCCAAGATCAGCTCAGCCATGATGTTATTGAATGGCGGAGCAGGGTCGAGGGGCAGAATTGCTTACCCCTGCTCCTATTTCTTCTGTTATTCTTCTGTCTTTCTCTTGCCTCTTTCTCACTCTGTTCACAGATCGACTCGTGCTCCAACAGGCTGCCCAACTGCCAGCTCCTCGTTAGTATAGTGGTGAGTATCCCCGCCTGTCACGCGGGAGACCGGGGTTCAATTCCCCGACGGGGAGTCTTTTTTCAAATCCCCAATTTTAATCCTGTGGGCAGCTCTTTAAAATGCTCGTTGGAAAAGATGAACAGAAAAAAAGCAACGAAAATAATATACCGGCATACAAAGAACTGTATAACAACTTCCTGCACCAGTTCCTCGTTAGTATCGTGCTTTCCCTCTCGCTTTTGTGTGGGGCACGGAGGAGTGAGAGTGACAGAGCAAATGAGATTAACAGGGATTCACAGAAACAGCGGGAGTGTGGGACATACACGCAAAAACAGAGCACACACAAGTGTGTGTATGTTGAAGTCTTTGTCTCAAGCAATGCATAACCATTTCCTCTACAATGTCCTTGATATTATTGTGGTGAGCAGTCAATTCCCCGACAGCTTCTCTCTGACTGTCTGTCTCTGTGTGTCCTGAGAAAAGCACAGAAGGAAATAGATTTGAAATGGATGCCTGCCCGCACTTGGTGCTGTGTTTTCGAGAACATGTCTTCTTATACGAAAAATGTGCCTGGCGTGAAAGCGATCTGAATTTCCAAGCAGCAAGGAGGAAGGACTGCGTTGCTCTGCTTGCTGGCAGTAAGCTTGTTGCAGTTTCCCTGGTGGTCTAGTGGTTAGGATTCGGCGCTTTCACCGCCGCGGCCCGGGTTCGATTCCCGGTCAGGGAGAAGTGTGTTTTGGGGCTGTTTGAAATGCCTCCAATCACAGCACCCGCGCGAAGCAATGCTTGCTCCTGATCTAACTCTCTGCACCGCTGTTTACTCGACAGTCGGCAGCGCATCATTCGGTACAGCGATAAAAAATGCACTGCCTTGCCTTCTGTGAAATGCCTCATGTTAGCAGGAAATGACATTTGGAACGAAACACTTTAAATGTTTACATGCCTATATTTAACTGCAGCTCACAGTTTCAGAAAAGACACGCTTATCGTTCGCCTTCTATTTAAGTTCTTGAACTGCATCCTTAGCTTATCACAGCACGGCTATCAATCAATTCATTGCCAGTGTGAAAAATACAACATTTGAAACTTAGCAACGTGTGCAAAACTGGAAAGAAAGAGGGCAGTGATAACTTATCCTGAGCATTTAGAGATTCGTTAGGCCTGAGCCTTTGCTGTGTAAGAAATTTCTCCTCATCTTCCCCTCTGGTTCTTTTGCCGGTTATCTTCAATCAGTGTCCTCTGGTTATCGAACGTCCGACAACTGGAAATGGTTTCTCCTTATTTACTCTATCAAAACCCCTTGTAATTTTGAAAACGTCTGTTAAATTTCCTCTTAAACTTCTGAGGAAAGCAATCCCAGCTTCGCCAGCCTCTCAACATAACTGAAGTCCCTCATCCCTGATGACCACTCTGTGAGACGTCAAACCGAGTATCTCGCTCTGTGTGTGTCTCTGTCTCCCTCTTTGTCCCTGACTCTCTCTCTCTGTTTAAGATTCTGAGGGGGATCGACAATTGTTGATGCAGGGAGGATGTTTCCCCTGGTGGGGAAATGTAGAACTAGGGGGCACAGGTTTCAGAATAAGGGGTCGCCCATTGAAAACGGAGATGAGGAGGATTTTCTTCTCTCAGAGTGTCGTGAATCTTTGGAATTATCTACCCCAGAGAGCTGTGGGGGTGGCGACATTGAATATATACATTTGAGCTACAGGGGAGACAAGGGTTATGGGGAGCGAGCGGGAAAGTGGCATTGTAGTGCGGCCAAGATCTGCTCAGCCATGATGTTATTGAATGGCGGAGCAGGGTCGAGGGGCAGAATTGCTTACCCCTGCTCCTATTTCTTCTGTTATTCTTCTGTCTTTCTCTTGCCTCTTTCTCACTCTGTTCACAGGTCGATTCGTGCTCCAACAGGCTCCCCAACTGCCAGCTCCTCGTTAGTATAGTGGTGAGTATCCCCGCCTGTCACGCGGGAGACCGGGGTTCAATTCCCCGACGGGGAGTCTTTTTTCAAATCCCCAATTTTAATCCTGTGGGCAGCTGTTTAAAATACTCGTTGGAAAAGATGAACAGAAAAAAAGCAACGAAAATAATATACCGGCATACAAAGAACTGTATAACAACTTCCTGCACCAGTTCCTCGTTAGTATCGTGCTTTCCCTCTCGCTTTTGTGTGGGGCACGGAGGAGTGAGAGTGACAGAGCAAATGAGATTAACAGGGATTCACAGAAACAGCGGGAGTGTGGGACATTACACGCAAAAACAGAGCACACACAAGTGTGTGTATGTTGAAGTCTTTGTCTCAAGCAATGCATAACCATTTCCTCTACAATGTCCTTGATATTATTGTGGTGAGCAGTCAATTCCCCGACAGCTTCTCTCTGACTATCTGTCTCTGTGTGTCCCTGAGAAAAGCCCAGAAGGAAATAGATTTGAAATGGATGCCTGCCCGCAAATGGTGCTGTGTTTTCGAGAACATGTCTTATACGAAAAATGTGCCTGGCGTGAAAGCGATCTGAATTTCCAAGCAGCAAGGAGGAAGGACTGCGTTGCTCTGCTTGCTGGCAGTAAGCTTGCTGCAGTTTCCCTGGTGGTCTAGTGGTTAGGATTCGGCGCTTTCACCGCCGCGGCCCGGGTTCGATTCCCGGTCAGGGAGAAGTGTGTTTTGGGGCTGTTTGAAATGCCTCCAATCACAGCACCCGCGCGAAGCAATGCTTGCTCCTGATCTAACTCTCTGCACCGCTGTTTACTCGACAGTCGGCAGCGCATCATTCGGTACAGCGATAAAAAATGCACTGCCTTGCCTTCTGTGAAATGCCTCATGTTAGCAGGAAATGACATTTGGAACGAAACACTTTAAATGTTTACATGCCTATATTTAACTGCAGCTCACAGTTTCAGAAAAGACACGCTTATCGTTCGCCTTCTATTTAAGTTCTTGAACTGCATCCTTAGCTTATCACAGCACGGCTATCAATCAATTCATTGCCAGTGTGAAAAATACAACATTTGAAACTTAGCAACGTGTGCAAAACTGGAAAGAAAGAGGGCAGTGATACCTTATCCTGAGCATTTAGAGATTCGTTAGGCCTGAGCCTTTGCTGTGTAAGAAATTTCTCCTCATCTTCCCCTCTGGTTCTTTTGCCGGTTATCTTCAATCAGTGTCCTCTGGTTATCGAACGTCCGACAACTGGAAATGGTTTCTCCTTATTTACTCTATCAAAACCCCTTGTAATTTTGAAAACGTCTGTTAAATTTCCTCTTAAACTTCTGAGGAAAGCAATCCCAGCTTCGCCAGCCTCTCAACATAACTGAAGTCCCTCATCCCTGATGACCACTCTGTGAGACGTCAAACCGAGTATCTCGCTCTGTGTGTGTCTCTGTCTCCCTCTTTGTCCCTGACTCTCTCTCTCTGTTTAAGATTCTGAGGGGGATCGACAATTGTTGATGCAGGGAGGATGTTTCCCCTGGTGGGGAAATGTAGAACTAGGGGGCACAGTTTCAGAATAAGGGGTCGCCCATTGAAAACGGAGATGAGGAGGATTTTCTTCTCTCAGAGTGTCGTGAATCTTTGGAATTATCTACCCCAGAGAGCTGTGGGGGTGGCGACATTGAATATATACATTTGAGCTACAGGGGAGACAAGGGTTATGGGGAGCGAGCGGGAAAGTGGCATTGTAGTGCGGCCAAGATCTGCTCAGCCATGATGTTATTGAATGGCGGAGCAGGGTCGAGGGGCAGAATTGCTTACCCCTGCTCCTATTTCTTCTGTTATTCTTCTGTCTTTCTCTTGCCTCTTTCTCACTCTGTTCACAGGTCGATTCGTGCTCCAACAGGCTCCCCAACTGCCAGCTCCTCGTTAGTATAGTGGTGAGTATCCCCGCCTGTCACGCGGGAGACCGGGGTTCAATTCCCCGACGGGGAGTCTTTTTTCAAATCCCCAATTTTAATCCTGTGGGCAGCTGTTTAAAATACTCGTTGGAAAAGATGAACAGAAAAAAAGCAACGAAAATAATATACCGGCATACAAAGAACTGTATAACAACTTCCTGCACCAGTTCCTCGTTAGTATCGTGCTTTCCCTCTCGCTTTTGTGTGGGGCACGGAGGAGTGAGAGTGACAGAGCAAATGAGATTAACAGGGATTCACAGAAACAGCGGGAGTGTGGGACATTACACGCAAAAACAGAGCACACACAAGTGTGTGTATGTTGAAGTCTTTGTCTCAAGCAATGCATAACCATTTCCTCTACAATGTCCTTGATATTATTGTGGTGAGCAGTCAATTCCCCGACAGCTTCTCTCTGACTGTCTGTCTCTGTGTGTCCCTGAGAAAAGCCCAGAAGGAAATAGATTTGAAATGGATGCCTGCCCGCAAATGGTGCTGTGTTTTCGAGAACATGTCTTATACGAAAAATGTGCCTGGCGTGAAAGCGATCTGAATTTCCAAGCAGCAAGGAGGAAGGACTGCGTTGCTCTGCTTGCTGGCAGTAAGTTTGTAGCAGTTTCCCTGGTGGTCTAGTGGTTAGGATTCGGCGCTTTCACCGCCGCGGCCCGGGTTCGATTCCCGGTCAGGGAGAAGTGTGTTTTGGGGCTGTTTGAAATGCCTCCAATCACAGCACCCGCGCGAAGCAATGCTTGCTCCTGATCCAACTCTCTGCACCGCTGTTTACTCGACATTCGGCAGCTCATCATTCGGCACAGCGATAAAAAATGCACTGCCTTGCCTTCTGTGAAATGCCTCATGTTAGCAGGAAATGACATTTGGAACGAAACACTTTAAATGTTTACATGCCTCTATTTAACTGCTGCTCACAGTTTCAGAAAAGACACGCTTATCGTTCGCCTTCTATTTAAGTTCTTGAACTGCATCCTTAGCATATCACAGCACGGCTATCAATCAATTCATTGCCAGTGTGAAAAATACAACATTTGAAACTTAGCAACGTGTGCAAAACTGGAAAGAAAGAGGGCAGTGATACCTTATCCTGAGCATTTAGAGATTCCTTAGGCCTGAGCCTTTGCTGTGTAAGAAATTTCCCCTCATCTCCCCTCTGGTTCTTTTGCCGGTTATCTTCAATCAGTGTCCTCTGGTTATCGAACGTCCGACAACTGGAAATGGTTTCTCCTTATTTACTCTATCAAAACCCCTTGTAATTTTGAAAACGTCTGTTAAATTTCCTCTTAAACTTCTGAGGAAAGCAATCCCAGCTTCGCCACCCTCTCAACATAACTGAAGTCCCTCATCCCTGATGACCACTCTGTGAGACGTCAAACCGAGTATCTCGCTCTGTGTGTGTCTCTGTCTCCCTCTTTGTCCCTGACTCTCTCTCTCTGTTTAAGATTCTGAGGGGGATCGACAATTGTTGATGCAGGGAGGATGTTTCCACTGGTGGGGCAATGTAGAACTAGGGGGCACGGTTTCAGAATAAGGGGTCGCCCATTGAAAACGAAGATGAGGAGGATTTTCTTCTCTCAGAGTGTCGTGAATCTTTGGAATTATCTACCCCAGAGAGCTGTGGGGGTGGCGACATTGAATATATACATTTGAGCTACAGGGGAGACAAGGGTTATGGGGAGCGAGCGGGAAAGTGGCATTGTAGTGCGGCCAAGATCTGCTCAGCCATGATGTTATTGAATGGCGGAGCAGGGTCGAGGGGCAGAATTGCTTACCCCTGCTCCTATTTCTTCTGTTATTCTTCTGTCTTTCTCTTGCCTCTTTCTCACTCTGTTCACAGGTCGATTCTTGCTCCAACAGGCTCCCCAACTGCCAGTTCCTCGTTAGTATAGTGGTGAGTATCCCCGCCTGTCACGCGGGAGACCGGGGTTCAATTCCCCGACGGGGAGTCTTTTTTCAAATCCCCAATTTTAATCCTATGGGCAGCTCTTTAAAATGCTCGTTGGAAAAGATGAACAGAAAAAAAGCAACGAAAATAATATACCGGCATACAAAGAACTGTATAACAACTTCCTGCACCAGTTCCTCGTTAGTATCGTGCTTTCCCTCTCGCTTTTGTGTGGGGCACGGAGGAGTGAGAGTGACAGAGCAAATGAGATTAACAGGGATTCACAGAAACAGCGGGAGTGTGGGACATTACACGCAAAAACAGAGCACACACAAGTGTGTGTATGTTGAAGTCTTTGTCTCAAGCAATGCATAACCATTTCCTCTACAATGTCCTTGATATTATTGTGGTGAGCAGTCAATTCCCCGACAGCTTCTCTCTGACTGTCTGTCTCTGTGTGTCCCTGAGAAAAGCACAGAAGGAAATAGATTTGAAATGGATGCCTGCCCGCAAATGGTGCTGTGTTTTCGAGAACATGTCTTATACGAAAAATGTGCCTGGCGTGAAAGCGATCTGAATTTCCAAGCAGCAAGGAGGAAGGACTGCGTTGCTCTGCTTGCTGGCAGTAAGCTTGTTGCAGTTTCCCTGGTGGTCTAGTGGTTAGGATTCGGCGCTTTCACCGCCGCGGCCCGGGTTCGATTCCCGGTCAGGGAGAAGTGTGTTTTGGGGCTGTTTGAAATGCCTCCAATCACAGCACCCGCGCGAAGCAATGCTTGCTCCTGATCTAACTCTCCACACCGCTGTTTACTCGACAGTCGGCAGCGCATCATTCGGTACAGCGATAAAAAATGCACTGCCTTGCCTTCTGTGAAATGCCTCATGTTAGCAGGAAATGACATTTGGAACGAAACACTTTAAATGTTTACATGCCTCTATTTAACTGCTGCTCACAGTTTCAGAAAAGACACGCTTATCGTTCGCCTTCTATTTAAGTTCTTGAACTGCATCCTTAGCATATCACAGCACGGCTATCAATCAATTCATTGCCAGTGTGAAAAATACAACATTTTAAACTTAGCAACGTGTGCAAAACTGGAAAGAAAGAGGGCAGTGATACCTTATCCTGAGCATTTAGAGATTCCTTAGGCCTGAGCCTTTGCTGTGTAAGAAATTTCCCCTCATCTCCCCTCTGGTTCTTTTGCCGGTTATCTTCAATCAGTGTCCTCTGGTTATCGAAAGTCCGACAACTGGAAATGGTTTCTCCTTATTTACTCTATCAAAACCCCTTGTAATTTTGAAAACGTCTGTTAAATTTCCTCTTAAACTTCTGAGGAAAGCAATCCCAGCTTCGCCAGCCTCTCAACATAACTGAAGTCCCTCATCCCTGATGACCACTCTGTGAGACGTCAAACCGAGTATCTCGCTCTGTGTGTGTCTCTGTCTCCCTCTTTGTCCCTGACTCTCTCTCTCTGTTTAAGATTCTGAGGGGGATCGACAATTGTTGATGCAGGGAGGATGTTTCCACTGGTGGGGCAATGTAGAACTAGGGGGCACGGTTTCAGAATAAGGGGTCGCCCATTGAAAACGAAGATGAGGAGGATTTTCTTCTCTCAGAGTGTCGTGAATCTTTGGAATTATCTACCCCAGAGAGCTGTGGGGGTGGCGACATTGAATATATACATTTGAGCTACAGGGGAGACAAGGGTTATGGGGAGCGAGCGGGAAAGTGGCATTGTAGTGCGGCCAAGATCAGCTCAGCCATGATGTTATTGAATGGCGGAGCAGGGTCGAGGGGCAGAATTGCTTACCCCTGCTCCTATTTCTTCTGTTATTCTTCTGTCTTTCTCTTGCCTCTTTCTCACTCTGTTCACAGGTCGATTCTTGCTCCAACAGGCTCCCCAACTGCCAGTTCCTCGTTAGTATAGTGGTGAGTATCCCCGCCTGTCACGCGGGAGACCGGGGTTCAATTCCCCGACGGGGAGTCTTTTTTCAAATCCCCAATTTTAATCCTATGGGCAGCTCTTTAAAATGCTCGTTGGAAAAGATGAACAGAAAAAAAGCAACGAAAATAATATACCGGCATACAAAGTACTGTATAACATTTCCTGCACCAGTTCCTCGTTAGTATCGTGCTTTCCCTCTCCCTTTTGTGTGTGGCACGGAGGAGTGAGAGTGACATAGCAAATCAGATTAACAGGGATTCACAGAAACAGCGGGAGTGTGGGACATACTCGCAAAAACAGAGCACACACAAGTATGTGTGTGTGTCGAATTTATTGTCTCAAGCACTGCATAACCATTTCCTGTACAATGTCCTTGATATTATTGTGGTGAGTAGTCAATTCCCCGACAGATTCTCTCTGACTGTCTGTCTCTGTGTGTCTCTGAGAAAAGCACAGAAGGAAATAGATTTGAAATGGATGCCTGCCCGCAAATGGTGCTGTGTTTTCGAGAAAATGTCTTATACGAAAAATGTGCCTGGCGTGAAAGCGATCTGAATTTCCAAGCAGCAAGGAGGAAGGACTGCGTTGCTCTGCTTGCTGCGAGTAAACTTGTTGCAGTTTCCCTGGTGGTCTAGTGGTTAGGATTCGGCGCTTTCACCGCCGCGGCCCGGGTTCGATTCCCGGTCAGGGAGAAGTGTGTTTTGGGGCTGTTTGAAATGCCTCCAATCACAGCACCCGCGCGAAGCAATGCTTGCTCCTGATCTAACTCTCCACACCGCTGTTTACTCGACAGTCGGCAGCGCATCATTCGGTACAGCGATAAAAAATGCACTGCCTTGCCTTCTGTGAAATGCCTCATGTTAGCAGGAAATGACATTTGGAACGAAACACTTTAAATGTTTACATGCCTATATTTAACTGCAGCTCACAGTTTCAGAAAAGACACGCTTATCGTTCGCCTTCTATTTAAGTTCTTGAACTGCATCCTTAGCTTATCACAGCACGGCTATCAATCAATTCATTGCCAGTGTGAAAAATACAACATTTGAAACTTAGCAACGTGTGCAAAACTGGAAAGAAAGAGGGCAGTGATAACTTATCCTGAGCATTTAGAGATTCGTTAGGCCTGAGCCTTTGCTGTGTAAGAAATTTCTCCTCATCTTCCCCTCTGGTTCTTTTGCCGGTTATCTTCAATCAGTGTCCTCTGGTTATCGAACGTCCGACAACTGGAAATGGTTTCTCCTTATTTACTCTATCAAAACCCCTTGTAATTTTGAAAACGTCTGTTAAATTTCCTCTTAAACTTCTGAGGAAAGCAATCCCAGCTTCGCCAGCCTCTCAACATAACTGAAGTCCCTCATCCCTGATGACCACTCTGTGAGACGTCAAACCGAGTATCTCGCTCTGTGTGTGTCTCTGTCTCCCTCTTTGTCCCTGACTCTCTCTCTCTGTTTAAGATTCTGAGGGGGATCGACAATTGTTGATGCAGGGAGGATGTTTCCCCTGGTGGGGAAATGTAGAACTAGGGGGCACAGTTTCAGAATAAGGGGTCGCCCATTGAAAACGGAGATGAGGAGGATTTTCTTCTCTCAGAGTGTCGTGAATCTTTGGAATTATCTACCCCAGAGAGCTGTGGGGGTGGCGACATTGAATATATACATTTGAGCTACAGGGGAGACAAGGGTTATGGGGAGCGAGCGGGAAAGTGGCATTGTAGTGCGGCCAAGATCTGCTCAGCCATGATGTTATTGAATGGCGGAGCAGGGTCGAGGGGCAGAATTGCTTACCCCTGCTCCTATTTCTTCTGTTATTCTTCTGTCTTTCTCTTGCCTCTTTCTCACTCTGTTCACAGGTCGATTCTTGCTCCAACAGGCTCCCCAACTGCCAGTTCCTCGTTAGTATAGTGGTGAGTATCCCCGCCTGTCACGCGGGAGACCGGGGTTCAATTCCCCGACGGGGAGTCTTTTTTCAAATCCCCAATTTTAATCCTATGGGCAGCTCTTTAAAATGCTCGTTGGAAAAGATGAACAGAAAAAAAGCAACGAAAATAATATACCGGCATACAAAGAACTGTATAACAACTTCCTGCACCAGTTCCTCGTTAGTATCGTGCTTTCCCTCTCGCTTTTGTGTGGGGCACGGAGGAGTGAGAGTGACAGAGCAAATGAGATTAACAGGGATTCACAGAAACAGCGGGAGTGTGGGACATACACGCAAAAACAGAGCACACACAAGTGTGTGTATGTTGAAGTCTTTGTCTCAAGCAATGCATAACCATTTCCTCTACAATGTCCTTGATATTATTGTGGTGAGTAGTCAATTCCCCGACAGCTTCTCTCTGACTGTCTGTCTCTGTGTGTCCCTGAGAAAAGCACAGAAGGAAATAGATTTGAAATGGATGCCTGCCCGCACTTGGTGCTGTGTTTTCGAGAACATGTCTTCTTATACGAAAAATGTGCCTGGCGTGAAAGCGATCTGAATTTCCAAGCAGCAAGGAGGAAGGACTGCGTTGCTCTGCTTGCTGGCAGTAAGCTTGTTGCAGTTTCCCTGGTGGTCTAGTGGTTAGGATTCGGCGCTTTCACCGCCGCGGCCCGGGTTCGATTCCCGGTCAGGGAGAAGTGTGTTTTGGGGCTGTTTGAAATGCCTCCAATCACAGCACCCGCGCGAAGCAATGCTTGCTCCTGATCTAACTCTCCACACCGCTGTTTACTCGACAGTCGGCAGCGCATCATTCGGTACAGCGATAAAAAATGCACTGCCTTGCCTTCTGTGAAATGCCTCATGTTAGCAGGAAATGACATTTGGAACGAAACACTTTAAATGTTTACATGCCTATATTTAACTGCAGCTCACAGTTTCAGAAAAGACACGCTTATCGTTCGCCTTCTATTTAAGTTCTTGAACTGCATCCTTAGCTTATCACAGCACGGCTATCAATCAATTCATTGCCAGTGTGAAAAATACAACATTTGAAACTTAGCAACGTGTGCAAAACTGGAAAGAAAGAGGGCAGTGATAACTTATCCTGAGCATTTAGAGATTCGTTAGGCCTGAGCCTTTGCTGTGTAAGAAATGTCTCCTCATCTTCCCCTCTGGTTCTTTTGCCGGTTATCTTCAATCAGTGTCCTCTGGTTATCGAACGTCCGACAACTGGAAATGGTTTCTCCTTATTTACTAACCCTTAATTTGAAAACGTCTGTTAAATTTCCTCTTAAACTTCTGAGGAAAGCAATCCCAGCTTCGCCAGCCTCTCAACATAACTGAAGTCCCTCATCCCTGATGACCACTCTGTGAGACGTCAAACCGAGTATCTCGCTCTGTGTGTGTCTCTGTCTCCCTCTTTGTCCCTGACTCTCTCTCTCTGTTTAAGATTCTGAGGGGGATCGACAATTGTTGATGCAGGGAGGATGTTTCCCCTGGTGGGGAAATGTAGAACTAGGGGGCACAGTTTCAGAATAAGGGGTCGCCCATTGAAAACGGAGATGAGGAGGATTTTCTTCTCTCAGAGTGTCGTGAATCTTTGGAATTATCTACCCCAGAGAGCTGTGGGGGTGGCGACATTGAATATATACATTTGAGCTACAGGGGAGACAAGGGTTATGGGGAGCGAGCGGGAAAGTGGCATTGTAGTGCGGCCAAGATCTGCTCAGCCATGATGTTATTGAATGGCGGAGCAGGGTCGAGGGGCAGAATTGCTTACCCCTGCTCCTATTTCTTCTGTTATTCTTCTGTCTTTCTCTTGCCTCTTTCTCACTCTGTTCACAGGTCGATTCTTGCTCCAACAGGCTCCCCAACTGCCAGTTCCTCGTTAGTATAGTGGTGAGTATCCCCGCCTGTCACGCGGGAGACCGGGGTTCAATTCCCCGACGGGGAGTCTTTTTTCAAATCCCCAATTTTAATCCTATGGGCAGCTCTTTAAAATGCTCGTTGGAAAAGATGAACAGAAAAAAAGCAACGAAAATAATATACCGGCATACAAAGAACTGTATAACAACTTCCTGCACCAGTTCCTCGTTAGTATCGTGCTTTCCCTCTCGCTTTTGTGTGGGGCACGGAGGAGTGAGAGTGACAGAGCAAATGAGATTAACAGGGATTCACAGAAACAGCGGGAGTGTGGGACATACACGCAAAAACAGAGCACACACAAGTGTGTGTATGTTGAAGTCTTTGTCTCAAGCAATGCATAACCATTTCCTCTACAATGTCCTTGATATTATTGTGGTGAGTAGTCAATTCCCCGACAGCTTCTCTCTGACTGTCTGTCTCTGTGTGTCCCTGAGAAAAGCACAGAAGGAAATAGATTTGAAATGGATGCCTGCCCGCACTTGGTGCTGTGTTTTCGAGAACATGTCTTCTTATACGAAAAATGTGCCTGGCGTGAAAGCGATCTGAATTTCCAAGCAGCAAGGAGGAAGGACTGCGTTGCTCTGCTTGCTGGCAGTAAGCTTGTTGCAGTTTCCCTGGTGGTCTAGTGGTTAGGATTCGGCGCTTTCACCGCCGCGGCCCGGGTTCGATTCCCGGTCAGGGAGAAGTGTGTTTTGGGGCTGTTTGAAATGCCTCCAATCACAGCACCCGCGCGAAGCAATGCTTGCTCCTGATCTAACTCTCCACACCGCTGTTTACTCGACAGTCGGCAGCGCATCATTCGGTACAGCGATAAAAAATGCACTGCCTTGCCTTCTGTGAAATGCCTCATGTTAGCAGGAAATGACATTTGGAACGAAACACTTTAAATGTTTACATGCCTATATTTAACTGCAGCTCACAGTTTCAGAAAAGACACGCTTATCGTTCGCCTTCTATTTAAGTTCTTGAACTGCATCCTTAGCTTATCACAGCACGGCTATCAATCAATTCATTGCCAGTGTGAAAAATACAACATTTGAAACTTAGCAACGTGTGCAAAACTGGAAAGAAAGAGGGCAGTGATAACTTATCCTGAGCATTTAGAGATTCGTTAGGCCTGAGCCTTTGCTGTGTAAGAAATGTCTCCTCATCTTCCCCTCTGGTTCTTTTGCCGGTTATCTTCAATCAGTGTCCTCTGGTTATCGAACGTCCGACAACTGGAAATGGTTTCTCCTTATTTACTCTATCAAAACCCCTTGTAATTTTGAAAACGTCTGTTAAATTTCCTCTTAAACTTCTGAGGAAAGCAATCCCAGCTTCGCCAGCCTCTCAACATAACTGAAGTCCCTCATCCCTGATGACCACTCTGTGAGACGTCAAACCGAGTATCTCGCTCTGTGTGTCTCTGTCTCCCTCTTTGTCCCTGACTCTCTCTCTCTGTTTAAGATTCTGAGGGGGATCGACAATTGTTGATGCAGGGAGGATGTTTCCCCTGGTGGGGAAATGTAGAACTAGGGGGCACAGTTTCAGAATAAGGGGTCGCCCATTGAAAACGGAGATGAGGAGGATTTTCTTCTCTCAGAGTGTCGTGAATCTTTGGAATTATCTACCCCAGAGAGCTGTGGGGGTGGCGACATTGAATATATACATTTGAGCTACAGGGGAGACAAGGGTTATGGGGAGCGAGCGGGAAAGTGGCATTGTAGTGCGGCCAAGATCTGCTCAGCCATGATGTTATTGAATGGCGGAGCAGGGTCGAGGGGCAGAATTGCTTACCCCTGCTCCTATTTCTTCTGTTATTCTTCTGTCTTTCTCTTGCCTCTTTCTCACTCTGTTCACAGGTCGATTCTTGCTCCAACAGGCTCCCCAACTGCCAGTTCCTCGTTAGTATAGTGGTGAGTATCCCCGCCTGTCACGCGGGAGACCGGGGTTCAATTCCCCGACGGGGAGTCTTTTTTCAAATCCCCAATTTTAATCCTATGGGCAGCTCTTTAAAATGCTCGTTGGAAAAGATGAACAGAAAAAAAGCAACGAAAATAATATACCGGCATACAAAGAACTGTATAACAACTTCCTGCACCAGTTCCTCGTTAGTATCGTGCTTTCCCTCTCGCTTTTGTGTGGGGCACGGAGGAGTGAGAGTGACAGAGCAAATGAGATTAACAGGGATTCACAGAAACAGCGGGAGTGTGGGACATTACACGCAAAAACAGAGCACACACAAGTGTGTGTATGTTGAAGTATTTGTCTCAAGCAATGCATAACCATTTCCTCTACAATGTCCTTGATATTATTGTGGTGAGCAGTCAATTCCCCGACAGCTTCTCTCTGACTGTCTGTCTCTGTGTGTCCCTGAGAAAAGCACAGAAGGAAATAGATTTGAAATGGATGCCTGCCCGCAAATGGTGCTGTGTTTTCGAGAACATGTCTTATACGAAAAATGTGCCTGGCGTGAAAGCGATCTGAATTTCCAAGCAGCAAGGAGGAAGGACTGCGTTGCTCTGCTTGCTGGCAGTAAGCTTGTTGCAGTTTCCCTGGTGGTCTAGTGGTTAGGATTCGGCGCTTTCACCGCCGCGGCCCGGGTTCGATTCCCGGTCAGGGAGAAGTGTGTTTTGGGGCTGTTTGAAATGCCTCCAATCACAGCACCCGCGCGAAGCAATGCTTGCTCCTGATCTAACTCTCCACACCGCTGTTTACTCGACAGTCGGCAGCGCATCATTCGGTACAGCGATAAAAAATGCACTGCCTTGCCTTCTGTGAAATGCCTCATGTTAGCAGGAAATGACATTTGGAACGAAACACTTTAAATGTTTACATGCCTATATTTAACTGCAGCTCACAGTTTCAGAAAAGACACGCTTATCGTTCGCCTTCTATTTAAGTTCTTGAACTGCATCCTTAGCTTATCACAGCACGGCTATCAATCAATTCATTGCCAGTGTGAAAAATACAACATTTGAAACTTAGCAACGTGTGCAAAACTGGAAAGAAAGAGGGCAGTGATAACTTATCCTGAGCATTTAGAGATTCGTTAGGCCTGAGCCTTTGCTGTGTAAGAAATGTCTCCTCATCTTCCCCTCTGGTTCTTTTGCCGGTTATCTTCAATCAGTGTCCTCTGGTTATCGAACGTCCGACAACTGGAAATGGTTTCTCCTTATTTACTCTATCAAAACCCCTTGTAATTTTGAAAACGTCTGTTAAATTTCCTCTTAAACTTCTGAGGAAAGCAATCCCAGCTTCGCCAGCCTCTCAACATAACTGAAGTCCCTCATCCCTGATGACCACTCTGTGAGACGTCAAACCGAGTATCTCGCTCTGTGTGTGTCTCTGTCTCCCTCTTTGTCCCTGACTCTCTCTCTCTGTTTAAGATTCTGAGGGGGATCGACAATTGTTGATGCAGGGAGGATGTTTCCCCTGGTGGGGAAATGTAGAACTAGGGGGCACGGTTTCAGAATAAGGGGTCGCCCATTGAAAACGGAGATGAGGAGGATTTTCTTCTCTCAGAGTGTCGTGAATCTTTGGAATTATCTACCCCAGAGAGCTGTGGGGGTGGCGACATTGAATATATACATTTGAGCTACAGGGGAGACAAGGGTTAAGGGGAGCGAGCGGGAAAGTGGCATTGTAGTGCGGCCAAGATCTGCTCAGCCATGATGTTATTGAATGGCGGAGCAGGGTCGAGGGGCAGAATTGCTTACCCCTGCTCCTATTTCTTCTGTTATTCTTCTGTCTTTCTCTTGCCTCTTTCTCACTCTGTTCACAGGTCGATTCTTGCTCCAACAGGCTCCCCAACTGCCAGTTCCTCGTTAGTATAGTGGTGAGTATCCCCGCCTGTCACGCGGGAGACCGGGGTTCAATTCCCCGACGGGGAGTCTTTTTTCAAATCCCCAATTTTAATCCTATGGGCAGCTCTTTGAAATGCTCGTTGGAAAAGATGAACAGAAAAAAAGCAACGAAAATAATATACCGGCATACAAAGAACTGTATAACAACTTCCTGCACCAGTTCCTCGTTAGTATCGTGCTTTCCCTCTCGCTTTTGTGTGGGGCACGGAGGAGTGAGAGTGACAGAGCAAATGAGATTAACAGGGATTCACAGAAACAGCGGGAGTGTGGGACATTACACGCAAAAACAGAGCACACACAAGTGTGTGTATGTTGAAGTCTTTGTCTCAAGCAATGCATAACCATTTCCTCTGCAATGTCCTTGATATTATTGTGGTGAGCAGTCAATTCCCCGACAGCTTCTCTCTGACTGTCTGTCTCTGTGTGTCCCTGAGAAAAGCACAGAAGGAAATAGATTTGAAATGGATGCCTGCCCGCACTTGGTGCTGTGTTTTCGAGAACATGTCTTCTTATACGAAAAATGTGCCTGGCGTGAAAGCGATCTGAATTTGCAAGCAGCAAGGAGGAAGGACTGCGTTGGTCTGCTTGCTGGCAGGAAGCTTGCTGCAGTTTCCCTGGTGGTCTAGTGGTTAGGATTCGGCGCTTTCACCGCCGCGGCCCGGGTTCGATTCCCGGTCAGGGAGAAGTGTGTTTTGGGGCTGTTTGAAATGCCTCCAATCACAGCACCCGCGCGAAGCAATGCTTGCTCCTGATCTAACTCTCCACACCGCTGTTTACTCGACAGTCGGCAGCGCATCATTCGGTACAGCGATAAAAAATGCACTGCCTTGCCTTCTGTGAAATGCCTCATGTTAGCAGGAAATGACATTTGGAACGAAACACTTTAAATGTTTACATGCCTATATTTAACTGCAGCTCACAGTTTCAGAACAGACACGCTTATCGTTCGCCTTCTATTGAAGTTCTTGAACTGCTTCCTTAGCTTATCACAGCACGGCTATCAATCAATTCATTGCCAGTGTGAAAAATACAACATTTGAAACTTAGCAACGTGTGCAAAACTGGAAAGAAAGAGGGCAGTGATACATTATCCTGAGCATTTATATATTCGTTAGGCCTGAGCCTTTGCTGTGTAAGAAATATCTCCTCATCTCCCCTCTGGTTCTATTGCCGGTTATCTTCAATCAGTGTCCTCTGGTTATCGAACCTCTTACAACTGGAAATGGTTTCTCCTCATTTAACTATCAAAACCCCTTGTCATTTTGAAAACGTCTGTTAAATTTCATCTTAAACTTATGATGAAACAAATCCCAGCTTCGCTATTCTCTCAACATAACTGAAGTCCAAATCCCTGACGACCACTCTGTGAGACGTCAAACCGAGTATCTCGCTCTGTGTGTGTCTCTGTCTCCCTCTTTGTCCCTGACTCTCTCTCCCTGTTTAAGATTCTGAGGGGGCTCGACAATTGTTCATGCAGGGAGGATGACTCCCCTGGTGGGGAAATGTAGAACTAGGGGGCACTGTTTCAGAATAAGGTGTCGCGCATTGAAAACGGAGAGGAGGAGGATTTTCTTCTCTCAGAGTGTCGTGAATTTTTTGAATTATCTACCCCAGAGAGTTGTGGGTGTGGAGACATTGAATATATATATTTGAGCTACAGGGGAGACAAGGGTTATGGGGAGCGAGCGGGAAAGTGGCATTGTAGTGTGGCCAAGATCTGCTCAGCCGTGATGTTACTGAATGGCGGAGCAGGGTCGAGGGGCCGAATTGCTTACCCCTGCTCCTATTTCTTCTGTTATTCTTCTGTCTGTCTCGTGCCTGTTTCTCACTCTGTTCACAGGTCAATTCTTGCTCCAACAGGCTCCCCAACTGCCAGTTCCTCGTTAGTATAGTGGTGAGTATCCCCGCCTGTCACGCGGGAGACCGGGGTTCAATTCCCCGACGGGGAGATTTTTTTTAAATCCCCAATTTCAATCCTATGGGCAGCTCTTTAAAATGCTCGTTGGAAAAGATGAACAGAAAAATGCAACAAAAATAATATACCGGCATACAAAGAACTGTATAACAACTTACTGCACCAGTTCCTCGTTAGTATAGTGCTTTCCCTCTCCCTTTTGTGTGGGGCACGGAGGAGTGAGTGTGACAGAGCAAATGAGATTTACAGGAATTCACAGAAACAGCGGGAGTGTGGGACATACACGCAAAAACAGAGCACACACAGGGACACCTTTTAAGGAGGGAGTCTCACCATCTGGGACACCTTTTAAAGAGAAAGTCTCGCCCTAAGGAACCCCTTTTAAAGAGAGAGTCTCCCCATTATGGACCCCTTTTAAAGAGGGAGTCTGATCATCGGGGACGCCTTTTAAAGAGAGAGTCTCCCCATCTGGGACACATTTTAAAGAGGGAGTCTCGCAATCAGAGACCCTTTTAAAGAGGGTGTTGTTCCATGATGAATCCCTTTTGAAGAGAGAGTCTCAACCATGGGGACCCATTTTAAAGAGAGTGTCTTCCTATCAAGGTCCCCTATTAAAGAGGGAGTCTTTCTATCGGGGACACATTTTAAAGAGACTGTTTCCACAGCAGGGACCCCTTTAATTAAGGAGTCTCACCATCAGTGACTCCTTTAAAAGACGGAGTCTAACCATCCAGGACCACTTTTAAAGAGGGAGCCTCACCATCAGAGACCAATTTTAAAGAGGGATTTTCACCGTCAGGGAACCCTTTTAAAGAGGGAGCCTCACCATCTTGGACACCTTTTAAATAGAGTGTTTCCCCAACAGGGACCCCTTTTAAAGAAGGAGTCTCACCATCAGGGACCCCTTTAAAAGAAGAAGGCTAACTATCCGGGATCCCTTTTGAAGAGTGTGTCTCCCCATCAGGGACCCATTTTAAAGAGACATTCTCACAATTAGTGATCCCTTTTAAAGAGGAAGTCTCACCATCAGAGACCCATTTTAAAGAGAGAGTCTCCCCATAAAGAACACCTTTTAAAGAGGGAGTCTCCTCATCATGGAACCCTTTTAAAGAGTGAGTTTCATCATCAGGGATCCCTTTCAAAGTGGATGTTTTCCTATCACAGAACCCATTTAAAGGGGGAGTCTCACCATCAGAGACCCTTTCAAATTGTGAGTCTTTCTATCAAGGGCGCCTTTTAAAGTGAGAAATTTATTATCAGGGACCTATTATAAAGATAATTATTCTGTTCGGCATAACTTTTAAATATAGAGATTCACCATCAGGGACCCCTTTATTGGGAGAGTCTCACCATCAGGACCCCTTTTAAAAAGGGACTCTCACCATCTGCGACCCCTTTTAAAGAGCCTGTTTCAGTATCAGGGACCCATTTTAAAGTGAGAGTCTCACCATCAGGGACCCATTTAAAAGAGAGAGTCTTCCCCGTAGGGATCCCTTTTAAAGAGGGAGTCTCGCCATCAGAGACCCTTTTAAATAAGGAGTCATTATCTCAGGGAGCCCTTCTAAATAGGGAGTCTCACCCATTTTAAAGAGAGAGTCTTTCTATCAAGGTCCTTTTTTAAAGGGAATCTTCCTATTAGGTCACAGTTTAAAGAAAGAGTCTCAACATCAGAACCCCTTTTAAAGAGAGAGTCTCACCATCAGGTATTCCTTTCAAAGAGTGTCTCACCGTCAGGTACCCCTTTTAAAGATGGTGTCTCCCCATCAGGGACCCTTTTTAAAGAGACAGTCTCACCATTAGTGATCATTTTTAAAGTGGAAGTCTCACCATCAGAGACCGATTTTAAAGTGGAAGTCTCCCTTTAAAGGACCCAATTTAACGAGTGAGTCTCACCACCAAGGACCCCTTTTAATGAGAGATTCTCCGCATTGGGGATTACTTTTAAAGAGGCAGTCTCCCTTTAAAGGACCCCTTTTAAAGAGTGAGTCCAACGATCTGGGATCCCTTTTAAAGAGGGTGTCTTTCTATCACAGAACCCTTTTAAAGGGGGAGTCTCACCATCAGATACCCTTTTAAAGTGGGAGTCTTTCTATCAAGGGTGCCTTTTAAATAGCGAGTCTCACTCTCAGGGACGCCTTTTAACGAGGGAGTGTCTCCATCAGGGACAGCTTTTAAAGTGTGATTCACACCATCAGGGATTCATTTTAAAGAGGGAGTCTTTCCATCAGGGAACCCTTGTAAAGAGTGAGTCTCACCATCAGGGACCCCATTTAAAGAGGGATGCTCACCATCAGGGATCCCTTTTAAAGAGGAAGACTGACCATGAGGGACCACTTTTAAATAGAGGGTTTCGCCATTAGGGGCCAATTTAAAGAGAGAGTCTCACCATCAGGAATCGCTTTTAAAGAAGGTGTCTCACCATCAGGGACCACATTCAAAGAGGGAGTCACACCATCAGCGACCCCTTTTAAAGAGGAAGTGTCTCAATCAGGGACACCTTTCAACGGTAGAGTCTCACCATCGGCGATCCTTTTTAAAGGGGGAGTCTCACACTCATGGACCCCTTTTAAATAGGGAGTCTCGCAATCAGGGAACGCTTTTAAAGAGGGAGTCTCGCTCTCGGGGACCCATTTTAAAAAGAGTGTCTTTCTCTCAAGGGCCCCTTTTAAAGAGAGAATCTATTTTATCAGGGACCCCTTTTAAAGAGAAATTCCTATCAGGAACACCTTTTAAAGAAAGAGTCTCACCATCAGGGACACCTTTTAAAGAGGGAGTCTTTCTCTGAGGGATCCTTTTAAAGAGTGAGTCTAACGATCAGCAACCGCTTTTAAAGAGGGAGTGTCTCAGTATGGGACACATTTTAAAGAGAGACTCACCATCAGGGACCCCATTTAAAGAGGCTGTTTCCCCAACAGGGAGTCCTTTTAAAGAGGGAGTTGCAACAACAGTGGTCGCTTTTAATGAGACAGTCTCTTCATCAGGGAACGCTTATAACGAGAGAGTCTCTTCAACCGGGGTCCTTTTAAAGATGCAGTCTCATCATTAGGGACCACTTTTAAAGCGAGAAACTCACCATCAGGGACTCCTGTTAAAGAGGGAGTCTCCCCATTAGGGACCCCTTTTAAAGAGGGTGACTTAGCATCCGGGACCCCTTTTAAAGAGGGCATCTTTCTAACAGGGGCACCTTTTAAAGAGAGAGTCTCCACAGTAGAGACCCCTTTTAAAGAGGGAGTCTCTCCATCAGGATCCCCTTTTAAAGAGTGAGTCTCACCTTCAGTTGCCCATTTTAAAGAGGGTGTATCTCCATCAGGGGCCCATTTAAAGAGGGAGTCTCACCATCAGGGACCTATTTTAAAGAGAGAACCTTTCTATCAGGGATCCCTTTTAAAGAGAGAGTCTCCCCATTAGGGACGCCTTTTAAAGAGGCTCAGAATGAGGCACCCCTTTTAAAAAGGATGTATAAGCTCCAGGGACTCTTTTTAAAGAGGGAGTATTTCTATCAGGGACATCTTTAAAGAGTATCTTCCTATTAGAGACAACTTTTCAAGAGATGGTCACATCATCAGGGACCAATTTTAAAGAGAGAGTCTCACAATCAGGGCCACCTATTAAAGAGTTAGTTTCACCATCAGGGGCCCCTTTTAAAGAGGAAATCTCACATCAGGGGCCCCTATTAAAGAGGGAGTCTAACCATAAGGGGCCCCGTTTAAAGAGGGAGTATGCCTGTCAGGGAGTGCTTTTAAAGAGGGTGTCTCATCATCAGGGACATCTTTTAAAGAGTCTAAGCATCTGCGACTCCTTTTAAAGAGAAAGTCTCGCCATCAGGGACCCCTTTTAAAGAGGGAGTCTCAACCTCGGGGTCCAAGTTTAAAGAGTGAGTCTCACCATCTGGGATCCCGTTTAAAGTGGGAGTCTTTCTATCAGGGACCACTTTTAAACATGGTGTCTCACCATCAGGGACCCCCTTTAAAGAGGGAGTCTCACCATCAGGGAGCACTTTTAAAGACCGAGTCTTTCTGTCAGGGATCCCTTTTAAAGAGGGAATCTCACCCTCGGGAACATATTTAAAAAGAGAGTCATTCGAATAGGGGCCCGTTTTAAAGAGGGAGTCTTTCTACCAGGGACCCGTTTTAAAAAGAATCTTCCTATTTATGTACACCGTTTAAACAGAGATTCTCACCACCAGGGATCTCTTTTAAAGAGGGAGTGTCTCATTCAAGGAAAACTTTTAAAGAGGATGCCTCTCCATCTGGGACCCCTTTTAACGAGGGATTCTCGCCAGCTGAGGAAGGATGTTCTTGCCATGGAGGGAGTGCAGCGAAGATTCAACAGACTGATACCTGGGATGGCAGGAATGACGTAAGAGGAGAGATTGGGTCGATTGGGCTCGAGGTTAGAAGTTTGAAGAATGAGAGGAGATCTCATTGAAACTTATAAAATTCTAACAGGATAGACAAACTGGATGCAGGAAGGATGTTCCCGATGGCGGGTCAATCCAGAACAAAATGTCACACTCCAAAGAAAAGGGGTGGGCCATTTAGGACAGAGATGAGGAGGAATTTCTTCACCCAGAGAGTGGTGTTCCTGTGGAATTTTCTACCACAGAAGGCAGTTGAGGCCAAGTCAGTAAATTCATTCAAGAAGGAGTTAGATATATTTATTAAGGCTAAAGGTATCAAGGGATATGGGGAGAAGGCAGGGACAGGGTACTGAATTTGGATGATCAGCCATGATCTCATTGAATGGCGGAAAAGGCTCGAGGGGCCGAATGGCCTACTCCTGCACCTATCTTCTATGTTTATGTTTCTATCAGGGACCCCTTTTAAAGAGGGTGTCCCACCATCAGGTACCACTTTTAACGAGGGAGTCTCCTCATCATGGACCCCTTTTAAAGAGGGAGTCTCCTCTTCATGGACCCCTTTTAAAGAGGGAGTCTCACCATTAGGGATCCCTTTTAAAGAGAGTCGTTTTATCAGGGAGCCCTTTTAAAGAGAGTCTCACCATCAGCGGCCCCTTTTAAAGAGGGACTTTCTCCATCAGGGACACATTTTAAAGAGGGTGTCTCCCCATCAGTGATCCCATTTAAAGTGGTAGTCTCACCATCAGGGATCCCTTTTACAGAGGATGTCTCACCATCAGGGACACCTTTTAAAGAGAGAGTCACACCATCAGGGGCCCTTTTTAAAGAGGGAGTCTCTCCATCAGGGAACCCTTTTAAATAGAGTCTTACCTTCAGTGACCCCTTTTAAAGAGAAAGTCTCACCATCAAGGTCTCCTTTTAAAGAGGGACTGTCAACATCAGGGGCCCCTTTTAAAGAGGGGGCTCTCCATCAGGAATCCTATTTAAAGAAGGGTTGTCTCTATCAGGGACCCCTTTTAAAGAGGGAGTCTCACCATCTGGGACGCCCTTTAAGGAGGGAATCATACCATCAGGGAACACATTTAAAGAGAAAGTCTCACCGTCCGGGTCACCTTTAAAAGAGGGAGTCTCACCATCAGGAACCCCTTTTAAAGAGGGAATCTCAACATCAGGGGCCCATTTTAAAGAGAGTGTCTTTCTATCATGGACCCCTTTTTAAGAGGGCGTCTTTCTATCAGTGACCACTTTAAAGAGACAGTATCCACATTAGGGCCACCTTTTAAAGAGGCAGTCTCACCATCAGGTACCCCTTTTAAAGAGGGGGTCTCCACATCAGTGAACCCATTTAAAGAGAGAGTCTCGCCATTAGGGACCCCTTTTAAAAAGGGTTTTTCAGCATCAGGGACCCCATTTCAAGAGAGAGTCTCACCATTAGTGACCACGTTTAAAGAGAGAGTTTCACCATCATGGACTCCTATTAAAGAGGGAGTCTCTTTATTAGGGACCCTTTTAAAGAGAGAGTCTCACCATCAGAGACCCGTTTAAAGAGGGAGTCTCTCTATCAGGGAGCCCTTTTAAAGCGAATCTTCCTATTAGGGACACCTTTAAAGAGACAGTCTCACCATTAAGGACCCCTTTTAAAGTGAGAGTCTCCATCAGGGTCACCTTTTAAAGAGTGTGTTTCCCCATCTGGGACCCTTTTAAAGTAAGTGTCTCACCATCAGCGGCCCCTTTTAAAAAGGGTGTCTCCCCATCAGGGACCCCTTTTAAAGAAGGAGTCTCACCATCAGGGGCAACTTTTAAAGAGGGAGTCTCACCATAAGGGGTCCCTTTAAAAGAGGGAGTCTCACTAACAGAGATCTATTTTTAAAAGGGAGCCTCACCAGGAGGATCACCTTTTAAAGAGGGAGTTTCACCATCAGGGACCACTTTTTAAAAGGGAGTCTCACCATCAGGGACACCTTTTAAAGAGAGAGCCTTTCAATCAGAGAGCTCTTATAAAGAGGGAGTCTCACCATCAGGGACACCTTTTAATGAGGGAGTGTCTCAATCAGTGACCCATTTTAAAGAGCGATTTTCTCCATTAGGGGTCCATTTTAAAGAGGGAGTCTCCCCATCAGGGAACCTTTTAAAGAGGGAGTCTCACCATCAGGGACCCCATTTAAAGAGGGAGTGTCTCAATCGGGGACACCTTTTAACGATAGAGTCTCACCATCAGCGATCTTTTTTAAAGGGGGAGTCTCACACTCATGGACCCCTTTTAAATAGGGAGTCTCACAATCAGGGAACGCTTTTAAAGAGGGAGTCTCGCCCTCGGGGACCCATTTTAAAAAAAAGTGTCTTTCTATCAAGGGCGCCTTTTAAAGAGAGAGTCTTTTTTATCAGGGACCCCTTTTAAAGAGAAACTTACTATCAGGAACACCTTTTAAAGAAAGAGTCTCACCATCAGGGACAACTTTTAAAGCGGGAGTCTTTCGCTGAGGGATCCTTTTAAAGAGTGAGTCTCAGGATCAGCAACCGCTTTTAAAGAGGGAGTGTCTCAATATGGGACACATTTTAAAGAGAGACTCACAATCAGGGACCCCATTTAAAGAGGGGGTTTCTCCATCTGGGACACCATTTAAAGAGGCTGTTTCCCCATCAGGGAATCCTTTTAAAGAGGGAGTTGCAACAACAGTGGTCGCTTTTAATGAGACAGTCTCTTCATCAGGGAAAGCTTATAAAGATAGAGTCTCTCCAACCGGGATCCTTTTAAAGATGCAGTCTCATCATTAGGGACACCTGTTAAAGAGAGAGACTCACCATCAGGGACCCCTGTTAAAGAGGGAGTATCCCCATTAGGGACCCGTTTTAAAGAGGCTCACCATCAGCGACCCATTTTAACGAGAGAGTCTCACCATCAGGGATCCCTTTTAAAGAGGGAGTCTTTTTATTAGGGAACCCTTTTAAAGACGGAGTCTCACCCTTGGGGACCAATTTTAAAGAGAGGGTCTTTCTATCAAGGACCCATTTTAAAGAGGGTGTCTTTCTATCAGGGACCACTTTTAAAGTGATTCTTCCAATTAGGGACACATTTTAAACAGAGATTCTTACCATCAGGGACTCCTTTTAAAGAGGGAGTCTCATCATAAGAGACCCCTTTAAAGAGAGAGTGTATCCATCAGGGATGCCTTTTAAAGAGAGAGTCTCACCGTCAGAGACACTTTTAAAGAAGGAGTCTTTCTATCAGGGAACCCTTTTCAAGAGAGAGTCTCACCATCAGGAATCCCGTTTAAAGAAGGAGTCTTTCTATCAAGGACCACTTTTAAAGAGGGAGTCTTTCTTTTAGCGACCCCTTTAAAAGATAATCTTCCTGTTAGGGACACATTTTAAAGAGGGTGTCTCCACTTCACGGACCACTTTTAATGAGAGAGTCTCGTCATCAGGGAAACATTTTAAAGAGGGTGTCTCAACATCAGGTACCCGTTTTAAAGAGAAAGTTTTTCAATCAAGGACCCCTTTTAAAAAGGGAGTCGTTCTATCAGGGACCCTTTTAATGAGAGGCTGCCTATTAAGGACACCTTTTAACTAGAGTCTCCCCATGAGGTAATCTTTTTAAAAAGTGGATATCCCCATCAGGGACTGCTTTTAAAGAGGGATTCTCACCATCAGGGCCTCCTTTGAAAGAGGGAGTCTCACCATCAGAGACCCCTTCTAAAGGGGGAGTCACACCATCGGGGATCCCTTTTAAAGAGTTGTCTCACCATCAGGGACCCCTTTTAAAGAGGAAGTTTCTCCATCAGGGACTCATTTTAAAGAGGGTGTCTCCTCATCAGGAACCCCTTTTAAAGAGGGCGTCTCACCATCAGGGACCCCTTATAAAAAGGGACTCTCGCCATCAGGAAACCCTTTTAAAGAGGGAGTCTCAACATCAACTTTCCCCAACCTCTTCACCTACCCGCTGACAGACACACCGCGGTCACACTCTGCTTCAGTGAGATTAATGTCCAGACCTGGTTCAAGGCCGAATGCAATTGCGAGCAGCAATCCTAGTGTATGTTAAAGCTGCAGGATTTAAAAATAAATAATGCTTACGATTCATAACTTTCTCCACAATGTACAGTATTTGTTTAAAAGTGGGAATTATAAGTAATGGATTTGATTCCCACAATAAAAACTAAATCTACTTGTATTTTAAAGGATGGAGCAATGAAGTAAGGCTGTAATTTAAATGAATGAAAGGCAATTTGTTTCCTGATTGGAGGACCAGGCCCACGTGATCCGAAGTCCCTGCCGCACTGGCTCCGCCCCTGGGATCCGTGAGTCATTGCGCTGCCCTCCAGCACGCAGCGTCAGAGAGCCACTTAATAGGAGGGCCGCCAGCAGCTATTCTTTCCGCAGGTCCGCAGCCGACTCCAGAGCTACGCCAGGGACCGCAATTTATGGCCATTACAATGACACCCAGGCGGCCCGATTGAAATGAGAGGTTTTGCTCGGCGAAGTTTGAATCCTATCGCTCACCCTGTGTTTCTCTAATGTTCTATTTTCTTGTTCTTCCAATATCTCGATGTTAAAGTCGTGGGCCTCAATTTTTGCATAGAATATCGCCCAGATCTTCAAGTAGCGACACACGAGTGAGAGTTTCTGAGTGTCAGGGCCACTTTCCCCAAATCCGTTTTGAAGCACCATGAACAAAATTGTGTCCTCACATTAATGTGTTGCAGAGACATTTTACTCGAGAGTGAAATTTCCAACAGCCATTCTAAAATATTTTGCTTGCTGTTTCTTGAATAAATACAGATTCCAGTCTATATTATTCTGGTACTGAAATTCACAAATTGTAAATTACAGCTTGTCAACGCTGGGAGTCGAAGCCAAAATCTAACATTCGACTTATTCTAATATTAGTCTGAAGAGACATTTTGTGTCCAGTTCTGATATCATCATGTAAACACAGCGTTATTCGCGTCACAATTCTATCCGCATGACCATATACATTTTGGACAGCACTGATTTCTAACAAGCTTTAAATACACTGGGGGATTGAAGGCAGATTTGGGGCCAATGGTTTCCAAGATGATCTGTCCTGTGGCTTTCTTGCCTCTCTCTCCCCTTCCTCCCACACGCTGCCGGTTTTTAAACCTTGTTTTAAATCTGCTGCTCTGGACCAGTGCATTCCACAGTCTCACAACCCTTTCTGCAAATACCGTTTCGCTGCTTGACTTCTCTGTTTATTAGTTTTGAATCACCTTGAGGAGCAATGGTGGCGTTTGTGACGTCAGATTACAAGGCGTCGTATTGGAAAAACTTTGGGATCACAGTTTCTTTTTGCACAGAATTGCAAATAAATATTTCAAGGTGGCATATTGTATTTGCTGCACCAAAATAAACAATATTTGTTATAAATGTCTGGCTCATTAGTTTGCCAGTGTCAGAGGAGCAATTGTCTGATCGCCTCATTTATTCCATGTAAGACACAAACACAGGTATTCATTCAGAATCAAATCACAGATTGACACTGAGATAGACACACAGAGAGATATCGACAGCATTGGGACACATGGCGGAATAGACAAGAGAGGTGGATCAATACAAAAAGGCCTCAGAGCAAACAGGCAGTGACAGGTAACTGATAGATATCAGTGAGGGGAGGAAGCAAATTGTAGGCGAGATTTGGCTCCGTGGCTTAGCTGGTCAAAGCGCCTGTCTTGTAAATAGGAAATCCTGGGTTCGACTCCCAGTGGGGTCTTTCTATTGTCTTTCTGACCCTCCAGGGGTGAGTTTCTTCTCGTGTGAAAAGAACATAATCCTTTTGAATTTAACTGTGGCTGCACTAGTTCCCATTCTGGATTAAGGCTCCAGTCGCTGCGGGGCGTGGGGTGAATTCCACCGTCCTCAAAATTTCTGGCGGTGCTGATTTTGGCTTCTTCATCAAAAATCCATCTTTTCTAAGCAGTGCCGTGCGTGACTTTACTGTGGTCAGAGCAAAGCTGCAGCAGCTGATGTGTGGTGCCTTGGTAGTATAGTGGTCAGTACTCTGCATTATGGCCGCAGCAACTTCGGTTCAAATCCGAGCTACAACTCCGCTCGCTTTCTATCTTTTGTTCTACTACCGCGCCTGTTAATAGAACGCAGAGAGAAATCAATCTTTACTGCATGAAACAGCTTGTTTTTAGTGGTGGTGAAAACCTATTTATTCTTTCAAAATTCCCGCTCTCACATGCCTGAGCTTGATGCTCCATAATTCAAACCCGCCTCTTCTCCCAGCTTTATGTTCCTTCCATAATCAGTGGCCCTCCTTCACTTTCCTCCTTCCATTTCATTGTCACTTTCCTGCGGCATTACCTTAATCTGACATTCACTTTCACCTAATTACACCGTTAAGTTTGCTCTGCTCCCACCGCTGTTCCTGGGGGCACATGACCCATTCGTACCAATTTGAATTGGTGCTTCGAAACCAGTCGATACATTTGGATCTGCGTGACCGCTCGACAGACAAGCACTTCGGAAACAAAATAGTCGGATTGCAATCGAAATTTCCTTGGCCTAATGGATAAGGCGTCTGACTTCGCTGCTAATCGTAATCGGGGTTGTTGTCAACCCCCGTCATTTTGTGTCTCTTTAAACCGGTGGTGCTCACAGTCCCGGATCATTCTCTGTGTTGGTCTTTTTTAAAGGAGTGCGATTTCAGCTGTGATTACCGAATTGTTAAAGTGTTGTGTTCGAAGTTACATTGGGTTTATCTGCCCAGCTCGTTGTGCATCTGTTCATTAATTGGAAATATGATCATATTTTCCTCAATCCACTCCTTTATATGAGCTGTTGCTCTGAATTTGCCCACAATTCTCCCCACAACAATTTCTGACGACGACAAACGTTTTCTTCTCTGTTCTGAATCTGTCTTTAAACCGACAATTTCTGACAGTCCTGCACCTGACGTAACAGCAGGCCTTTTGCTTACAGAAGCTGATTGTACATTTTCAACACTGTTGATCTGGGTGCACGGGCTGGACAAGCGGTAAAAGGGGACTTTCTTGCAGAATATTTCTCTTTGGAAGCAGGAAATGGAATGGCTGAGGCAGTTGTAGCCATGGGACGAGGTGGCCGAGAGGTTTCGGCAATAGACTACTAATCCATTGTGTTTGAATCCCATTCTGAGGTTACAGATTGTGGTGGTATACAACTCTGCTGCTCCCGATGAAGTACAGCCCCTTATGGACGCCCAGCTTTGAGCTGCTTGATCTGTTCTGAATCTATCCGATTTAGCACGTCGGTAGAGCCATACAACACGATGGAGGGTGTCCTCAGTGTGAAGACGGGAATTCGTTTTCTCAAGGACTGTGCAGTGGTCACTCCTACCAATACTGTCATGGACAGATGCATTTGCGATAGATAGATTGGTGAGCACGAGGTCAAGCAGGTTTCTCCCTAGTGTTGGGTCTCTCACCACCTGCTGCAGACCTAGGTTGGAAGCGATGTCCGTCAAGACTCGGCCAGCTCGGAAAGTGGTGCTATCGAGCCACTCTTGGTGATGGATACTGGCGCCTCCAGCCCACAGTGCATTATGTGTCATTTCGAAGCTCAGTGCCTCTTCCAAGTGGTGTCCAACATGGAGGAGCACTGATTGATCAGCTGAGGGAGGGCGGTAGATGGTAATCAGCAGGAGGTTTCATTGCCCATGCCTTACCTGAAGCCATGAGACTTCATGGAGTCCGGAGTCAATGTTGAGGACACCTCACGACTGTATACTACTGTGCCGCCACCTCTGGTGGGTCTGTCCTGCCGGTGGGACAGGACATACCCAGGGATGGTGTTGGGAGAGTTTGGGATTTTGGCTGTAAAGGTGTGATTCTGTGAGTATGACTATGTCAGACTGTTGCTTGACTAGTCTGTGATAAATCTCTGCCACTTTTAGCACAAATCCCCAGATGTTCATGAGGAGGAATTGCAGGGTTGACTGGGCTGGTTGTGCCTTGGCCGTGTCCGCATTCGGTGACTAGGTCGATGCCTTGTGTTCCGTCCGGTTTTATTCTTATTATTGTTTCTCGTAGCAGTTTGCTAAAACTGAGTGGCTTGTTACGCCATTTCAGAGGGCAGTAAATAGTCAACCACATTGCTGTGGGTCTGGAGCGACATATAGGCCAGACCAGGTAAGGACGGCAGATTTCCTTCCCGAAAGGACATTAGTGAAACAGATGGGTTTTTCCCACAATCCAGTAGTTTCACGGTCACCATTACTGATACTAGTTTCTTATTCCAGATTTAATTAATTAGCTGGATTTAAATTACACAGCTGCCTCCGGATCATTACTCCAGGCCTCTGGATTACTAGTGCATTAATATAACCGCTCTGCTACCGGTCCGCATTGCAGGAGAGTCTGCCCGATCGGCGATTCAAGTCATGTCCAGTGAGCCCGGATTCCGGATCGTTCAAAGAAGGAATGCTCTGTTTTATAAGGTGAGAAGGGTAACTCGGAAAGAGTATTTCAAAAATAGATTTGAAGTTCAATAGATTAATATATCTCATAAGTGAGAAATTGAACTTTAATTTCTGAAGTTAATCAATGGTAAAGGAAAGACTGCAGAGTGTAATAGAATAATAACCATGTTAATGACTTTAATGATTCATTTAATTTCTGCAGTTAATTACGGGTAAAGGAATGATTGTCTGCTACAAAGGAATGATCACGATGTTGTAAATGTGTTTACTGTCGATTAAATCCATTATTTTTAAAAATGGCGCTAGGTTAAGGATCCTGTCTCTGCGGGCCGTGAGCTCGAATCCCACCGCTGCCAGAATATCGTGCGGTGATTATTTTGGCCTCTTCAACACAACGCCCGCTTTTCTGAGCAGTGCAGTGCCTGACTTGCTGTAGCCAGTAAAAACACCGCAGAAGCTGGTGTGTGGCGCGGTGCTCCAATAGTGGTTATTGCTGGGTATTGTGGCCGCAACAGACTCGGTTCAAATCCGAGTCACGGCACATTTTGTATTTTCTGTTCTCTACGGCAACTGGGAGTAAAACACCGCGAGAACGTAACCTCTATTGCAGGCAACGGATATCTTTTGTTGGTCGCAGCAACAGCCGAGTTACTCCATCAAAACCCCGCGCTCTTAGATGCCTGTGTTGTTGCTCCAGAATTCAAACTCGCTTTTACTTCCTTCCGCAATCAATCGAGAGGCGAGCTTTACTAAAGCAGGGCCGGCCTTCAAACAGACTGCCGCCCGATTGTTCACGAATTTTGTTGAGTAAATCTTTTGATACAAGGGATGCTATCTGAAGAACTGGGTTTTGATTTCATGGTAATTGGCGCTTTTTTCTAAGCAGTTGAGGAGTGTGAGCGACGGGCATCGCCAAAAAGCAGCCAATGAGGGTGGAATATGTACTTCTTTCAAACTGGGGCGGTGCAGTAAGATCAGAAGTGTTCCGCCTTCGTCTTAATAGATCGGTTGAAGTGTGCAATTGAAGCAAATAGACGATAAATGAAAAGATCGCGATTGGCGAAAAGGAGCGAATCCAGGAGGTTATCCAGGAGTGGACGGTCTTTTGATTGCCCGGGGTGCAGGACGCTGTGGTCGGAAACAGCAGACTTTAAAGCGCGTGAGTAGGAAAGTAAAGAGCGACCTTGTGTGTGAGAAGAGCACAAGGAAGTTGTGCTCGGTGCTGCGCCCTTGAGGCAAGTTGCGTGTTGTCAGGAAAACTGCAGCAGTGAAAGCACGAAATTAAAAACAGAAACTGCTGGCAACACTCAGCAGGTCAGGCAGCATCTGTGGAGAGAGACCCACTTCACCAGGGCGGCGTTGTGCACTTTGATCGAAGATAAGCTCACAGCGCTCGAAACATACAACACATCAGGCCTGAGACGCAATACGACGAGGCTGAGATTCGTACCTTGCAAAGCGCAATGGATCAGCAATCCAACAATGTCAGCACTGGGCAACTTCGTCAAATGAGCGGTGCCAGGATGCACTTCCTTTCCTCCTTTCAATGCAAAGCCCTGGATTCAGAGGGCGATCAGCAAGAAAGACACATTTCAATCATCAGATGCTCGCTTTACCAGGGCCTCACTCTACACTGTACAGGAACCTCAAATGTTTAGGGAAAAACGAAAATTGCCATGAAAATAAAACGCAGTTCTTCCGTTAGCATCCCCCGTATCACAAGTTTCCCCGAGAATGTCTCGTGAAGAATCCGGCCGCTGTTATTCCGAAGGCCAGCTCGCTTTCGCAGCGATTGTCTGGTGAGCGGTCACACAGATCTAAATGTATCGACTGGTTTCAAGGCACTAATGTAGATTGGTGCGAAAGTGACATGCGCCCCCAGGAACAGCTGGGGGTAACTGAGCAAAATAACGGAATTAATAGATGAAAGTGAATGTTAGATTATGCAATGCTGCAGGCAAGTGACAATGGATTGGAAGGAGGAAAGTAAAGGAGGACGATTGATTATGGAAAAAAGCCAAAGCTGAGAGAAGAGGCGGGCTTGAATTATGGAGCATTAAGCACAGGTTTGTGAGAGCGCGGGGTTTTGAAGAGGTGAACAGGTTTTCACTAACAACAATGTTTGTGTCATGTGGTCAGGATTGATTTATCGTTGCCTCTGTCGCAGAGGACCAGCAGACGCTCAGTTCTACAATGAACACCGATCTGAAGCGAGGTTGCTGCGATCACAATGCAGGTTACGAACCTCTATACGACGACGACGCCACACATCAGCTGCGGGAACAGTGCTCTAACCACAGCAATCTCGCGAACAGCACCACTGCTAAAAGTACTTTTGCTGAGGCGACCAAAAGATGAACTGCTTGAAATTCTGGAAGCGGTGGGACTCAAACCCACGTCCTCCCAGAGCCTGCAGTCTTAATCCAACGCCTTAGACCGCTCGGCCACGCTAATACGCTTTAAAATATTTGACTGTCATCTGAAAGCAGCCTTGCTTGGTGATTGCCTGTTGAATTGAAGTTTTTACGTTGAAAGAAGGAAACAAAAGGCATTTCTAACCACCATTCATGCAACGAGCTTGCCGAGTGGTTACATTGTTAGATTGCTAATCCATTGGGCTCTGTGCACATATGATATTCGCTAGGAAGATCAAGATGTAGAATCAGTTCGGGTGGAGATAAGAAATAATAAGGGAATAAAGTCACTGTTGTGAGCAGTCTTTCAGCCCCTAAAAGTAGCTACACAGTAGGACAGAGTATAAATCATGAAATATTGGAGACTTGTAAGAAAGGTACAGCAATAATCATGAGCGATTTTAATCTTCATACAGATTGGACAAATCAAATTGGCAAAGGTAGCCTTGAGGAAGAGTTCATAGCGTGTATTCGGGATGGTTTCTTAGAGCAATACGTTGTGGAACCAATCAGGAAGCAGGCTATTTTAGATCTGGTAATGTGTAATGAGACAGGATTAATTAGTGATCGCATCGTAAAGGATCCTCTAGAGAAGAGTGATCATAGCATGATAAATCTCAAATTTAGTTTGAGGTTGAGAAACTTGGGTCTCAAACTAGTGCCCTGAACTTAAAGAATGGAAATTACAAAGGTATGAAGAAAAAGTTGGCTAAAGTGGACTGGGAAAATAGATTGACAGGTAAGACGGTAGATAAGGATTGGCACACATTTAAGGAGGTATTTCAAAACTCTCAGCAAAGATATATTCCAGTGAGAAAGAAAGAATCTAAGAGAAGAAGTAACCATCCGTGGCTAACTAAGGACATTAAGGATGGTATCAAATTGAAAACAAAGATATACAATGATGCGAAGATTAGTGGTAGGCCAGAAGATTGGGAAATTTTAAAAACCAGCAAAGGACGACTAAAAAAAAATATAGAGAGAAGATAGATTATGACAGTAAACTAGCAATACATATAAAAACAGACAGTAAGAGCTTCTGCAGGTATTTAAAAAGGAACAGATTAACTAAAGTAAACGTTGGTCCCTTAGAGGATGAGACTGGGGAATTAATAACAGGGAAATTGCAGAGCCTTTGAATAAATATTTTGTATCGATCTGCACGGTAGAAGATACTAAAAGCAACCTAATAATAGATAATCTAGGGGCTATAGGGAGGGGGGAACTGAAAACAATCACTATCACTAGAGAAAAAGTGCTCGGTAAAATAATGGAACTAAAGGTGGACATGTCCCCTGAACCTTATGGCCTGTATCCTAGAGTCTTAAAAGAAGAGGCTGCAGAGATAGTGGATGCATTGGTTGCAGTCTACCAAAATTACCTGGATTCTGGAGAGGTCCCAGCGGATTTGAAAACCGCAAATATAACGCCCCTTTTAAAGAAAGGAGGAAGACAGCAAGCAGGAATCGATAGACCAGTTAGCCTAACATCTGTCAGTGGGTAAATGCTGGATTCCATTATTAAGGAAAAAAGTGAGAAGCCGCACAACATCAGGTTATAGTCCAACAGTTTTATTTGAAATCACAAGCTTTCGGAGCTGCTGCCCCTTCGTCAGGTGAAGTAAAGGAATACGAATCGACAAAGCATATTTAGACAGAGAACAATGCATGTGTAGCGTACAATGTCAGACGACTACATTTAATCCTCCTGACTGCCTTTCGTCACACCTCGGCAGAGAAACAATCAGATCAGCCAGGAAGGCACCACATCAAAGACATAGCAAGATACAACTGAGACAATGAGGTGGGATTACAGGGGGTCTAATGTGTCAAATGCCGCAGTCTGTATGGAAAACCATAAACTTTAAAATGTTTACTTTTTTTTTACTGGAAATCACATCTGTGAACAAGCCAACGACGACTCGAGTCTGGATGACTTTACGTCATGTAGCGTGACATGAACCCTAGATCCCGGTTGAGGCCGTCCTCATGAGTGCGGAACTTGGCTATCAGTTTCTGCTCGATGATTTTGCGTTGTCGTGTGTCTCGAAGGCCGCCTTGGAGAACGCTTACCCGCAGATCCGAGGCTGAATGTCCTTGACTGCTGAAGTGTTCCCCGACTGGGAGGTAACAATCCTGCCTGGCGATTGTTGCGCGGTGTCCGTTCATACGTTGTCTCAGTGTCTGCATGGCCTCGCCGATGTACCATGTTCTGGAGCATCCTTTCCTGCAACGTATCAGGTGGACAACGTTGGCCGAGTCACATGAGTATGTACCATGTACCTGGTGGGTAGTGTCCTCACGTGTGATGATGGTATCTGTGTTGAAGATCTGGCATGTCTGGCAGAGGTTGCCGTGGCAGGGTTGTGTGGTGTCGTGGTCGCTGTTATCCTGAAAGCTGGGTAATTTGCTACGAACGATGGTACTTCTGACGTTAAGGAAGGAATAGCTGGACATTTAGAAAATCATAATACAGTCAAGCAGATTCAGCATGGTTTTATGAAAGGGAAATCACGTTTGACAAATTTGCTAGAGTTCTTTGAGGATGTAACGAGCAGGGTGGATAAAGGGGATTCATTCGTTATAGTGTATTTGGGTTTCCAGAAGGCATTCGATAAGGTGCCACATAAAAGATTACTGCACAAGATAAGAGCTCCTTGGGTTGGGAGTAATATATTAGCATGAATAGAGGATTGGCTAACTAACAGGAAACAGAGAGTCAGGATAAATGGGTAATTTTCAGTTTACAAACAGTAAATAGTTGGGTGCCACAGGGATCAGTGCAGGGGCCTCAGCTGTTTACAATTAATGACTTGGATGAAGGGACCGAGTGTAATGTAGCCAAATTTGCTGATGATACAAAGATAGGTGGGAAAGCAAGTGTGAAGAGGACACAAAGAATCTCCAAAGGGATATAGATAGTTTAAGTGAGTGGGCAAAACTTTGGCAGAAAGAGTATAATGTGGGAAAATGTGAGGTTATCCACATTGGTAGGAAAAATAAAAAAGCAAATTATTATTTAAATGGTGAGAGACCAAAAAATTCTGCGGTTCAGATGGATCTGGGGGTCCTTGTACATGAAAGACAAACAGTTAGCAAGCAGATACAGCAAGTAATTAGGAAGGCAAATGGAATCTTGGCCTTCATTGCAATGAGGATGGCGTATAAAAGCAGAGAAGTCCTGCTACAACTGTACCGGGTGTTGATGAGATCAAACCTGGAGTACTGCGTACAGTTTTGGTCTGCTTATTTAAGGAATGATATTTTTGCATTGGAGGCAGTTCAGAGAAGATTCACTAGGTTGATTCCTGAGAGGAATGTGTTGTCTTAGGGTTGGAAAGGGTTCAACAGGTTGGGCCTATACTCATTGCAGTTTAGAAGAATGAGAGGTGATCTTATTGCAACGTATAAGATTCTGATGGGGTTGGACAGGGTGGATGCTGAGAGGATATTTCCCCTCGTGGGGGAAATCTAGAACTAGGGGTCATAGTTTCAGAGTAAGGCGTCATCCATTTTAAACGGAGATGAGGAGGAATTTCTTCTCTCAGAGGGTCTTGAATCTTTGGGATTCTCTACCCCAGAGAGCTGTGGGGGTTGGGTCATTCGATATATTTAAGTTGGAGATAGACAGATTTTTCAACGATAAGAAAGTCAAGGGTTATGGGGAGCGGGCAGGAAAGAGGTGTTGAGTCCAAGACGAGTGCTGCCATGATCTTATTGAATGGCGGAGCAGGCTCCAGGGGCCAAATGGCCGGCCCCTGCTCTTATTTTTTAGTTTTTATGATCTTATTGAAAATAGCTGAGGCCGCAACACTGATCCTTGCAGCATCCCACTAGTTACAGCCTGCCAACTTGAAAAAGTTCCGTTTATACTTACTCTCACTATTTTGTCTGTTAACCAATTCTCTATCCATGGTACTATATTACCCCCAACCCCATGAGCCATAATCTTGTGTATTAACCTTTTATGTGGCACTTATCGAATGTCTTTTGTAAATCCAAATATACTACATCCACTGTTTCGCCTTTGTCTACCCTACTAGTTACATCCTCAAAAACGCTATAAATTGGTCAAACACGATTTCCCTTTCATAAAACCATGTTGACTCTGTCTAATCATGTTATGATTTTCTAAGTGCCCTGATACCAATTTCTTAACAATGAATTCCAGCCTTTTCCCGACGACTGGTGTCAGGCTTAATCACCTGTAATTCCCTCTTTTCTTTCTCCTTTTCTTGAATATTCGTGTTACATTTGCGAGCTTCCAATCCGCTGGGACCATTCCAGAATCTAGGGAATTTTGGAAGATCAAAACCAATGAATCCACTATCTCTTCAGCCAGTTCTTTTAGAATCCTAGGATGCAGTCCTTCAAGTCCAGGGGATTAGTTGGCTTTTAGTCCCATTAGTTTCTCTCGTACTTTTTCTCTACTTATATTAATTCCATTAAGTTCCTCACACTCGTTAGACCCTTGGTTCCTCGCCATTTTTGGTATGCTTATTGCATGATCTCAGTGAGACATCATACTACCCACAATTCCAGTATGATCTCTGTGAGACATCATACTACCCACAATTCCAGTATGATCTCTGTGAGACATCATACTACCCACAATTCCAGTATGAGCTCTGTGCGACATCATACTACCCACAATTCCAGTATGAGCTCTGTGAGACATCATACTCCATGACTCCAGCATGAGTTATTAAAACACAGACTCGCTCCCAATTTATACCATTCTTTACCATTGATCACTACTTTCCATGCATACAACCAATGCATCATTGTACACCAAAGATACATACAAGTGACAACAGAAAAATAATAAAACCAACAAACATGCACTTAACTCTTCTAATTATTGTGTTACCGTCACCAGAAGTGACCTGATTGCCCGAATAAAGACTTCCATAATTTTATTAGAACAAACACAAGTGACCAGATGCCCGACCTGATAGGCAGGCTGGTCTGCCTTCTGATCTGTGGAGATACATTTGCTTACAATCTCATGCTGAGCAGAAAGCTGTTTTAATTCATCGTGTGCAGATCCCATAGACTGATCAGGGCATTTGAGGCACTCAGGTAATGTGAATCCTCGATCTCAGAGGTACGGGGGGAGACAATTTCTGCTCGGTGCGCAAGGAGCCACTTTGTGCTGGGTGCGGGGGGAGCCACTTTTTGCTGGGTGAGGGGGGAGCTACTTTGTGCTGGGTGCGGGGGGAGCCACTTTGTACTTGTTGCGGGGAGAGCTACTTTGTGCTCGGTGCGGGGAGAGCTACTTTGTGCTTGGTGCGCGGAGAGCTACTTTGTGCTGGGTGCGGGGGGAGCCACTTTTTGCTGGGTGCCGGGGGAGTTACTTTGTGCTGGGTGCGGGGGGAGCCACTTTGTACTTGGTGCGGGGAGAGCTACTTTGTGCTCGGTGCGGGGAGAGCTACTTTGTGCTGGGTGCGGGTGGAGTTACTTTGAGCTGGGTGCGGGGGGAGCCACTTTGTGATCGGTGCGGGGGAGAGCTACTTTGTGATCGGTGCGGGGAGAGCTACTTTGTGTTCGGTGCGGGCTGAACCACTTTGTGCTTGGTGTGGGGGGAGACACTTTTTGAACAGTGCAAGTGAAGCCACTTTGTGCTTGGTGCGGTCAGAGCCAATTGGTGTCACCTGTGGCTCTGTTGTTAACACTCATGCTTCATCGTCAGACGGTTGTTGGTGCAAGACCGCCTCCAGAGACTTGAGCACAAAAATCTAGGCTGACACTCCAGCATAGTGCTGAGGGAGTGCTGCACTTTCGCAAGCGACGTTAAACCGATTCCTCGACTGCCCTCTCAGGGGGATGGAAACTAATCCCATGGCACAATTTGAAGAAGTGTAGCGGATTTATCCCTGGTGTGCTGGCCAATATTAAACCACCAATCAATATCTAAATCAGATTATCTGGTCTTTATTACATTGCTGTTTGTGGGAGCTTGTTGCGTGCAAATTGGCTGCCGCGCTTCCCACATTGCAATAGTGACTGCACTTCAAAAAAGTACTTCAGTGGCTGTAAAACGCGTTGGGACTTCCCGTAGTCCAGAAAGACGCTGTAGAAATGCAAGTCTTTTTTATCTTTTACATGGGATCCAATTTTTGCTCGGTGCAGAGGAGCCACTTTGTGCTCGGTGCAGAGGAGCCACTTTGTGCTCGGTGTGGGGCGAGCCACTTTGTGCTCGGTGCGGGGGGAGCCACTTTGTGCTTGTTTTGGAGGAGCCACTTTGTGTTTGGTGCGGGGTGAGCCACTTTGTGCTTTGTGCGGGAGGAGCCACTTCGTGCTCAGTGCTAGGAAAGCCAATTTGTGCTTGGTGCTGTGGAAGGAGCCACCTTGTGCTTGGTATGGGGGGAGCCGCTTCTTGCTTGGTGTGGTGGAGACACTTCGCGTTCGGTGCTGGGGAGGAGCCTCTTTGTGCTTGGTGCGGGAGGAGCCACTTTGTGCGTCATGCTGGGCAGGACACACTTTGTGCTTGGATAGGGGGGGAGCCACTTCGTGCTTGGTTCTGGGGTGGAGCCACTTTGTGCTTCATGCTGGGGAGGGCACACTTTTTGCTTGGTATTGGGGTAGCCACTTAGTGCTTGGTGCTTGGAAGCCACTTTATTCTTGTTGCGGGAGAGCCACTTTGTTCTGGGTGCGGGTGTTGGATATCGTTCAAATTAAAAGTTTAATAGTCGAACTTCTTTGTATCTTCGATTAACAGGCTTCCGATATCAAGAGTATCACTTTGAAGTGTTGTAAAAAATGTATTGCTTACTTTCTATTACCTAAAATGCTTGTGTAAGGGAATCAGTGTTAGTTATGATGTCACCCATGCGTGGTTAATATTTACCTTTAAGGTAATAAATGTATTTTTAGTTTTAGGCTAATAAAAATAGGGAGGAGGAAGCCATTATGCCACTTTGAGCGCGGTGCAGGGGAGTCACTTTGTTGCTGTTGCTGGTGGACCCACTTTGTGCTTGATGCGGTGGGAGGCACTTTGTGTTCTATGCAGCGAAGCCACATTGTGCTCGATGAGGGGAGGAGCCACTTTTTCAGGTTCCAGCTGAGTTAATTTGGCCTAATTCATGGCCAGATAAAGAAGGTAATGTGAGACGGTCCCAGGCCCCAGTAAGTGAGCGTCAACGTGGGGCCGGGGATGGGCGGGGGTGGGTGTCGGGTAGCGAGTCTCACAGTTGGGGAGAAGGGCGTAAACTGTCAGGCAAATGTTGGGGGAGCTCTGTGTTGCGCCTGCTCTGGGAGCGCTCAATGCTGACACTGGGTATAAATTGGAGAAACACAATCAGGGTAGAGGGACAGTGCAGAAGGAGCTTCACTCTGTATCTAATCATTGCTGTACCCGCCCTGGGAGTGTTTGATGGGACAGTATAGAGGGAGCTTTACTCTGTATCTAAACCTTGCTGTACCCGCCCTGGGATTGTTTGATGGGACAGTGTAGAGGGAGCTTTACTCTATATCTAGCCCATGCTGTACCTGCCCTGTGATTGTTTGATTTTGGCAGTGTAAAAGGAGATTTACTCTGTATCTAACCCGTGCAGTGCCCGCCCTGGGAGTGTTTGATGTGGCAGTGTAGAGGGAGCTTTACTCTGTATCTAACCCATGCTGTACCTGCCCTGGGAGTGTTTGATGGGAGAGCGTAGATGGAGCTTTACTTTGTATCTAACCCGTGTTCTACCTGCCCTGTGAGTGTTTGTTCAGACAGTTTAGTGGGAGCTTTACTTTGTATCTAACCAATGCTGCACCTGCCCTGCTTGTGTTTCATGGGACAGTGAAGAGGGAGCTTTATATTGTATCTAACCCGTGCTGTACCTGCCCAGGGAATGTTTGATGGGACAATGTAGAGGGCGCTTTTCTTTATATAACTCTTGCTGTACACGCCCTGGGATTGTTTGATGGAACACGGCATCTGCTTGATGTTAACACATTATTAGGAGATTTATTAAAGAGTCCGCCTCCTCTCTGGGAGAGATACACACTGTACGCAGGACGAAGGAATATAAAATGAAACGCAAATACAGGCCTCGTATTTATGTTTAAAATCTGGTGCATTTTTAAGAAAAAATAATCTCTCCGCCTGTCTCCAACCCTCTCACACAGATTCTCTGTCTTACACTGTCCTTCATTTTTCACTCTAGGTCTCTGTCTCTGTCTTCCCTTCATTCTCTGATTCCCTTTCCCTATCTCTCAGTCTTGGCCTTTCTCTCCATGTCTCTCTCTCTCTCTCTCTCTCTCTCCACCATTCTGTTTGGTTCCCTCTCCCGATCTCTCACTCCTTTTTTCTTTAGCCGTTCCGGAATGTGTGCATCACTGGCAAGACCAGCATTTATTGCCCAACCGGAGTTGCCCTTGAGAAGGTGGTGGAGAGCCGCCTTCTTGAACCGCTGCAGTCCATGTGGTGAAGGTACTCTCACTGTGCTGATAGGGAGAGATTTCCAGGATTTTGACCCAGCGTCGATGAAGTAACGACGACATATTTCCAAATCAGGATGGTGTGTGACTTGGAGGGGAACTTGGAGGTGGTGGTGTTCCCATGCGCCTGCCGCCCTTGCCCTTCTAGCTGGAAGATGTCGCGGGTTTGGCAGGGGCTGTCGAAGAGGCCTTGGCGAGTTGCTGCAGTGCATCTTGTAGATGGTACACACTGCAGCCACTGTGCCCCAGTGGTGGAGGGAGTGAATGTTTAAGGTGGTGGATGGGGTGCCAATCAAGCCGGCTGTTTTGTCATGGAGAGTGTCGAGCTTCTTGAGTGTTGTTGGATGCACTCATCCAGGCAAGTGGAGAGTATTCCATCACACTCCTGAATTGTGCCTTGTTGATGGGGGAAATGCTTTAGGGAGTCAGGAGGTGAGACACTCGACGCAGAATTCCCAGCCTCTGACACGCTCTTGTTGCCACAGTATTTATGTGGCTGGTCCAGTTAAGTTTCTGGTCAATGGTGACCCTCAGGATGTTGACGATGATGGATTCGGCGATGGTAATGCCGCTGAATGTCAAGAGGATGTGGTTAGACTCTCGCTTATTGGAGAGCGTCATTGTCTGGCACTTGTATGGCACGAATATTACTTGCGACTTATCAGCCCAAGTCTCAATGTCGTCCAGGTCTTGCTGCATGCGGACATGGACTGCTTCATTTTCTGAGGAGTTGCGAATGGAATTGAATATTGTGCAATCATCAGGGAACATCGCCACTTCTAACCTTATGATGGAGGGAATGTCGTTGATGAAGCAGCTGAAGATGATTGGACATAAGATATTGCCCTGAGGAACTCATGCAGCGATGTCCTGGGGCTGAAATGATTGAACTCCAACAACCACAACCATCTTCCTGTGTGCTGGAAATGACTCCAGCACAGTGGAGTGTATTCCGCCTGATTCCCATTGACTGCAATTTTACTAGGGCTACTTGATGCCACACTCGGTCAAATGCTGCCTTGATCTTGATCTCTCTCCCCATGTCTCTCTCTCTCTCACGACCCTTCAGTCTCTGACTCTCGTTCCATCTCTATCTCTCACACTCTGTCTCACTCTCCATGTCTCCTCTCTCTCCACCCTTCTGTCTCTGCCTCTGTTGCTCTATCCCTATCTCTCATTCTAGGTCTCTCTCTCTCCATGTCTCTCACTCTAAACCCTTCAATGTCTGTTTCCCTCTCCATTTCTCTCATTCTCGGTCTCTCTCCCCATGTCTCTCTCTCTCTCTTCCCTTCAGTCTCTCTCTCTGTTTCCCTCACCCAATCTTCCACTCGTGGTATCTCTCTCCATGTTTCTATCTCTCTGTGTTCCCTTCAGTCTCTGACTCAGTTTCCCACTCCCTATATCTCTCTCTCTCTCCTCTCTGTTTATATATTTCTATCCTATCTCTCACTCAACCTATCTCTCATCATCTCTGTCTCTCAATACTCTATGTCTCACATTGTTTTTCTTGCACTTTCATCCACTCTCCCTATCTCTCATTCTCTGCCGCTCTTTCGTCCCCTGTTTCTTTCTATCACTCTCCTTTTCTTTTGCCCTGCCTCTCTCCTCGTCTGGTACTGTGTAGGCCGTGTGGGTCTCAGTGTTAGCTCCTGTACATAAACATTGCACAGTAGTTAAAAGGGAACGATACAATCCTGTCTGGAACTGTATGGAACGTGTGTGTCTCAGTGTCAACTCATGTCTACGCTGTAAACAGGGGATAAAAGAAAAAAGTGAGTGAGAGAGAAAGAGAGACCGGGCGATACAGGCAGAGAAAAAGAGAGAAAGAGAGAAAGACAGAAAGAGATAGATAGATAGACAGACAGACCGACAGACCAGGCATGTAAGTGAGGTTCAGGCGAGAGATTGAGATAGAAAGAGAGAGAGAAAGGGAGAGAGAGAGAGAGAGAGGCCAGGCATGAGAGTGAAGGTCAGGCGAGAGATTGAGAGGGAAAGGTGTGAGGTAGGTCAGGTGCATTTGAGGGTGGGTGAGATAGAGAGAGATGAGGCACACCAGGCGAGACGGTGAGGAGATTTTCCTACAGGAAATTCATTACAATGTGTTACAATGAACAATGTGTCTCTATGCGCGTGTTAATATTTATTGTGGATTTGCGGGCGAATTTAATTGCACATAGAATGTCTCTGGTAGTGTTTTAATGTGTGCAGTGTGTTCTGTGATGCAATTAACATTTACATGTGGACTGGGTTCTCTCCCTCTCATTGTCAGTATGTTCTGAAGGTCTGTGGGAGTGTGTTAATGACTACTTTCAGCCCTTGGCAGTATAATAGTAAAGACAGAGTCTTCAAGTGAGTGTGTTAAGATTAACCTGTGACCTCTGTCAGAAGGTCAATAATCCTGAAGTCAATAGGAGTGCTTCCAGAGTGTCTGTGGCGGAGGGTTATGATGTACATAGCGAGTCAATGAGAGTGTTAATTTCAACCTAAATTACTGGCGCCATGGGAGAGAGTTGGTCGGATAGAATATGAGGCGGCATTGAGTACTTCAATTCTTCTCACAATTTATAAATTTTAAAATTACAGTAAAGGGATATTTCACCACATACTTTAACTGCTCTCTGAACATAGTCTGGGTCACAGCATAAATAAAAGTATTTGTGCAGCAACTCAGGAGCTGGAGTATGTATCCCATTTCCATTACATAAAAAGATAGAGTCGAATAATTTAACGTGAAATCACTTATTCGGCTACCTATAGAATACACCATAAAGACTGACCATAACAGTATAAAATTCCCCGAGATAACAAATAGTAAAATGATGGATTTCCTTCGGCTCTCCATCTCTGGGTCTCTGGGACTCTCCCCACTGCTGGGACCCCGGAGTCTCCTCCGGGCTCTGCTGGCCACTAAAATGTGTCTGACGGTTAAAGCATTGAGCAGCAGAATAAGAACAAATGGGACCCCCGGTGTTAGAATATAATGAAAGAACTCGACTGCTGCCCACTTCCGTGTGTAGCGAACCCACATTGTTACACGACAAAACCAGGGTTCATTCAGAAGCCAATATTCATTTGTTAATATATAATACCAGTAAATGTTCTTTAAACAGCTACTCACAGCCACTGTTCCTAGAACCACAGCCGCCGTTTTCTCGGTACAATATTTAGTTTTCAGCTTCTGGCAACAAATGGCCACAAATCGATCAAAGGTGAAAGTGACGGTGAACCAGACAGAACAGTCTGTGACTGCATAAAGTAGGACGGCGTGGATATTACACAAGGGGATTTTCCGCATGAAACGAAACTGAACCCTATAAACAATCGGAATGTGCCTCAATATCAGGTCGAGAATAATGACCAGTAGATCCGCCGCTGCCATGGCCACCAGGTAGCGAGTGACACATTTGGAGAGACCGCACTTTCCCAGAGACAGGATCACAATCGTCACGAAGTTTACTGTAAGGAAGGGAAATAAACAGGGAATGTATACATCAGTCTGGGAGCAAAGTGAACAGATTGACTCAGTACCTATTGAGAATTGTAATGTTTCACTGTATCCTGTGATGGATTGAAATGATTGGAAACAGGAATTGCCATTCAATCAAATTAACCGTTAAATGGACATTAATATTTGGGATGAAATGACACATGAGGAACAGCGGTTTATAAGAGATAAGATAAAGGTTTCTACTGATCTGCCAGTTTATTTCATGCTCCAGAAAACAAGAGCGGACAATAATAAAGACGACCAGAGCTAAGCTTCAATTGGGGGAAGTAAAACAGAGCTCAGTGACCCTGGGTTAGTCAGAGGGAATTACAGCAGGTTCCTGCTCCTGATCATTATCCAGTGACCCTGGGTTAATGTGAGGGAATCAGCCTAGGTTCCTGCTCCTGATCATTACCCAGGGACCCTGGGTTAGTGAGAGGGAATCAGACTAGGTTCCTGCTCTTGATCATTACGCAGTGACACTGGGTTAGTGTGGGGGAATCAGACCAGCTTCCTGCTCCAGATAATTACCAAGTGACACTGGGTTAGTGAGAGGGAATAAGCTCAGATTTCTGCTCCTGATCATTACCCACTGACCCAGGGCTGGTGTAGGGGAATCAGTATATGTTCCTGCTCCTGATGATTACCCAGTGAATCTGGGTTATCGTGGGGAAATCAGACGAGGATCCTGTTCCAGATCATCACCCCAGAATCACAGAAACACAGAATCCCCACAGTGCAGATAGAGGCCATTTCGGCCCATCGAGCCTGCACCGACACATATCCCACCCTATCCCCGTAACCCCACGTATTTAATCACCCTAACACTAAGGGTCAATTTATCATAGCCAAATCAACCTAACCCGCACATCTTTGGACTGTGGGAGGAAACCGGAGCACCCGGAGGAAACCCACGCAGACACGGGAAGAATGTGCAAACTCCACACAGACAGTCACCCGTGGCAGGGTTCGAATCCGGGTCCCTGGCGCTGTGAGGCAACAGTGCTAACCACTCTTCCACCGTGTCGCCCAGTGACTCTTGGTAATTGTGGGGCACTCAGACCAGGTTCCTGCTCCTGATCATTACACAGTGACTCTGGGTTAGTGTGGGGCGTCAGTCCAGTTTACTGTTCCTGATCATTATCCAGTGTCCCTGGTTTAGTATGGAAAAATCAGCCCATGTTCCTGTTCCTGATCATTACCCAGTGTCCCTCGGTTAGTGTGGGGGAATCAGAACAGGTCCCTGATCTTGATCATTACCCAGTGTCCCTGGGTTAGTGTGGGGGAATCAGAACAGGTCCTTACTTTTGATCATTACCCAGTGTCCCTGGGTTAGTGTGGGGGAATCAGACCAGGCTCCTGCTCCTGATCATTACCCAGTGTCCCTGGGTTAGTGTGGGGGAATCAGCCAAGGTTCCTGCACCTGATCATTACCCAGTGACCCTGAGTTAGTGTGGGGGAATCATCCAATGTTCCAGCTCTTGATCATTACTCAGTGACTCTGGGTTAGTGTGGGGGAATAATCCCAATTTCCTGCTCCTGATCATTCCCTGGCGATCCTGGGTCCTGGAGAGAAAATCAGACTAAATCGCTCTTTTTGGCCTCGGCTCAGTGATTCTGTGTAATGAAGTGATATCAGTCCAGGATTAAGCTGTCAGTCATTGATCGGTTGCTGCTGTGAAAATTCTGCGTCTGGATGTCTGTTGCGGGAGGGTTTTTTCGGGTGTGATGACCCTGAAGTAATATGACTCCACTCCCGCAGTTTAAAAATGGGCGTATTACAGGCGGTCGATGCGACACCACTTATCGCCACCGCCCTGTACGAATGAAGCAGTGAACAGGGAGTGTTTGATAATATCGAGCCCAGAAACCGGGAGCTGGTTTTGGAGAATGAAGCTGTGAACATGGAGTGTGGGTGAATATCTAGCCCAGAAACCCGGAGCTCGTTTCGAAACTGAAGCAGTGAATAGGGAGTGTGGGTGAATATCTAGCCCAGAAACTGGGAGCTGGTTTGGAGAATGAAGCAGTGAGTAGGGAGTGTAGGTGAATATCAGGCCAGAAACCGGGAGCTAGGTTGGAGAATGAAGCAGTGAACAGGGAGTCTGGAGGGGACCAAACATGGCTGCAATGCCTCCTGTGAGCACCGGAGCCCCGTGGAACCGGAATCCAGCAAGAAGACAGAAAGCCCAGGAAAGGATAGGAGAAACTGTTTAAAGATAGACCAGGATCAGAAATCATTGATAACATTGTTCTTTCTCAATCAACCATCAATTGCACTGTTTATTGATAATACATAGATACATAGATACATAGAAGATAGGAGCAGGAGTAGGCCATCCGGCCCTTCGAGCCTGCTCCGCCATTTAATGAGATCATGGCTGATCCTCCAATTCAGTATCCCGTCCCTGCCTTCTCTCCGTAACCCTTAACCCCTTTTGCCTGTAGAAATATATCTAATTCCCTCTTAAATATATTTAATGAGCTGGCGTACACTGCCCTCTGTGGCAATGAGTTCCACAGGTTCACCACCCTCTGAGTGAAGAAATTCCCCCTCATTTCTGTCCTAAATGGTTTAGCCCTAATCCTTAAATTATGTCCTCTCGTTCTGTTCTCACCCGCCAAGGGAAACATTCCTTCTGCATCTAGTCTGTCTAGACCTGTCAGAATTTTATACACTTCTATGAGGTCCCCTCTCAATCTTCTAAACTCCAGTGTGTACATCCCTAAACTACATAGTCTCTCCTCATAGGTCAATCCCGCCATTCCTGGTATCAGCCTGGTGAATCGCCGCTGCACCCCCTCCATGGCAAGAACATCTTTCCTCAGATGAGGCGACCAAAACTGTACACAGTACTCGAGGTGTGGTCTCACCAGTGCCCTGTACAGCTGCAGCAAGGTATCCCTGTTCCTGTATTCCAACCCTTTTGCTATGAAGGCCAGCATACCGTTTGCCTTCTTGACCGCCTGTTGCACCTGCATGCTCGCCTTCAGTGACTGGTGTACAAGAACACCCAGGTCTCTCTGTACTTCCCCCTCTCCCAATTTATTGCCATTTAAATAATAATTTGCCCTCCAGTTCCTGCACCCAAGGTGGATAACTTCGCACTTGTCCACATTATAGTGCATCTGCCATTTATCCGCCCAATCACCCAGTCTGTCCAAATCGCTCTGGAGCTTCCTGGTCTCCTCCTCTGAGCCCAACCCCCCCTCCTAGTTTAGTGTCGTCTGCAAATTTGGAAATGCTGCATCCGACTCCCTGATCCAGGTCATTAATGTAAATTGTGAACAGCTGGGGACCCAGGACAGATCCCTGCGGTACCCCACTTGTTACTGCCTGCCATTCAGAAAATGAGCCGTTTATTCCAACTCTCTGTTTTCTATCTGACAGCCAGTTCTCTATCCACGTCAATACTTTCCCCTTTATCCCATGAGCTTCAATTTTCCATGCTAATCTTTTATGTGGGACCTTGTCGAAGGCCTTTTGGAAGTCCAGGTACACCACATCTACTGGCTCTCCCCATCTATTTTACCAGTTACTCCCTCAAAAAATTCCAATAGATTAGTCAAGCACGATTTACCCTTTGTAAATCCATGTTGACTCTGTCCTATCCTGTCCCCATTTGCTAAGTGCTCCGCTATTTCATCCTTAATGATGGACTCCAGCATTTTGCCCACAACTGATGTAAGGCTTACAGGTCTGTAATTACCTGCTTTTTCCCTACCCCCCTTTTTGAATAGTGGGGCAACGTTAGCTACCCTCCAATCCATGGGCACTGTTCCCGAGTCTAATGAATTCTGAAAAATCATACTTACTGCATCCGCTATCTCCAGGGCCACCTCCTTCAGTACCCTAGGATGCATGTTATCAGGCCCTGGGGATTTGTCCGCCTTCAATCCCTTTAGCTTCCTTAACACCATATCCTTAGAGATATTGATTTGCGTCAGTTCCTCCTTTGCCAATGTCCCTATTTTTCCCGATATCCCAGGGAGGTTTTTTGTGTCTTCCTTCGTAAAGACTGACCCAAAGTATGCATTTAGTTGGTCTGCCATTTCCTTATTTCCCGTTATATATTCCCCCGTATCTGACTGCAATGGACCAACTTTGGTTTTCACCAGTCTTTTCCTCTTGATATACTTATAAAAGCTTTTGGAGTTAGTTTTTATATTTTCCGCTAGCTTGCTTTCGTAAGCTATTTTGCCCCTCTTGATTAAGCCCTTTGTCCTCCTTTGCTCTATCTTAAACTGTTCCCAATCTTCCGCTCTGGCGCTTTTTTTGGCAATTTTATACGCCATATCTTTGGATTTTATGCTGTCTCTAATTTCCCCTGTTATCCACGGTTGAGTCACCTTTTTAGATTTCCTTTTATGCCAGATTGGTATAAACAATTCTTGCAATTTTGTCATTCTATCTTTAAATGCTTGCCATTGTTTATCTACCTCCAGTCCTCCCAGGAACGTTGTCCAATCAGACCTACTCAGTTCCCGTCTAATGGCATCATAATTCCTCTTGTTTAAATTCAGGACCTTAGTCTCTGAGTCAATTTCTTCGCTCTCCATTTCGAGTGAGAAATCGATCATGTTATGATCGCTCTAACCCAAGGGTCCCCGTACAACAAGATTACTAATTAGTCCCTTCTCATTGCACAGTACCCAGTCCAATATAGCCTGTTCCCGAGTTGGTTCCTCGACATATTGATCCAGGTAACTAATTATTTGTTGTAACCGGAACCATCAGCCCAACATATTGTCGTTCATGTAAATTTTAATGTTCCAATGTGATTACAAATACTTTCTATAATAATGTACGATTATTTTATGTTGTCCATTAATATTGCCGATGGGATACATTACCCTGCGTTCTCAGAAACTATATGGGTGACACTAAGCGGGCTAATGTAATACTTGTCGCCATTCAGTGATCATTGTAACGGTTTCCAAGGCGATAAAGACAGTAAAATCCCAAAGCGATCCACTATTCACAATACCGCAGTTATAATCAGATAGAAACATTTACAGTAAAGGAAAGAATCACGTGAAAGAATGTTAAGTGTTCGAATGACTGAGAGATACCCTCACCTGTGACAGGCAGCACGGAATTCAATTATTTCAAAACAATGATTGGAAATGGAATACACTGAAAATATCAGCGAATAAAATCAGCTTATTTTTTGAAGATAAATGACGCTTGTTATAATATCAAACCATCCAGAAAAAGAAACATTGATGTGAAGCCGGAGATGGTGGCAAGTGAGCTGGAGGTTGGAGCTGGATTATGAGTCATTAGAGCGAAATATTCCAACATCTATCTGTGATCTATCTGTCCAGACGGGTTTCTAAAACTCGGTATAATTATCTGTATCCAGCAGAATCGGATTTCAGATTTCTAATCTATGTTGGAGATTCGAAGAATCTTATAATCTTAAGAAGAATACATCAGGTGGGAGAAATGGTGAAAGTGAGGATGTGCCATTCATTGAACTCAGAACAATAAATGGGCGACTGTCGAATAATCAAATCAAGGGAAATTAAAGCAACATCACATCCAGAGCAAAGGGAGTTCTCTGAATAAAAGTAATAGCTGGATCTACTGACTTAAAATGACGAGAGCAATAATATAGTGAAATACGATTATAGAATTAATAGCTGGACACAGAGACTTACCAGCAACAGCAACAGCATAGAATCATAGAACGTGACAGCACGGAAGGAGGCCATTTCGGCCCATCGTGTCCCAGCCGGCGAACAAAGAGTTATACAGCCTAATCCCACATCCCAGCTCTTGGTCCGTAGCCCTGCAGGTTAGAGCATCCCAAGTGCGCATCCAAGTACTTTTTTATTGTAGTTAGGGTTCCTGCCTCTACCACCACTTCAGGCATCGAGTTCCAGATCGCCAAACCCCTCTGGGGGAAGAAATGTCCCCTTAAATCCCCTCTAAACTGCCCAAATTACTTTCCATCCGTGCCCCTGGTTTTTGACCCCTCTGTTAAGGGAAATAGGTACTTTCTGTCAACTTTATCTATGCCCATTATAATTTTATACACCTCAATAAGGTCTCCCCTCAGCCTCCTCTGTGCCAAGGGTAACAGACCCAGCCTATTCAGTCTTTCCTCATAGCTAAGATTATCTACTCCCGGCAACATCCTTGTAAATCTCCTCTGTACCCTCTCTCGTGCAATCACATCTTTCCTGTAATGTGGTGACCAGAACTGCACGCAGAACTCTTGCTGAGGCCTCACTAGTGCTTAATGCAGTTAATGCATAATCCCCCTGCTCTTGTATTCTATGCCACGGCTAATAAAGGCAAGCATTCCGTATGCCTTCTTAACCACATTAACTACTTGGCCTGCTAACTTCAGGGATCTGAGGACATGAACTCCAAGGTCCCTTTCTTCCTTTACACTACTCAGTGTCCTACCATTTAATGTGTGTTCCCTTTCCTTGTTAGCTGTCCGCAAATGCATTACCTCACACTTCTCCGGATTGAATTCCATTTGCCACTGTTCTGCCCACCTGACCAATTTATGATATCTTCCTGCAGTCTACAGCTCCCTTCTTCAGTATCAACTACACAGCCGATTTTAGTATCATCTGCAAACTTCTTAAATAAACCCCCTATATTCAAGTCAAGATCGTTGATATATACCACAAAAAGCAAGGGTCCTAGTACTGAGACCTGCGGAACCCCACTGGAAACAGCCTTCCAGTCACAAAAACACCCATCACCCATTACCTCTGTTTCCTGTCTCCGCACCAGTTTTGAATCCAACTTGACACTTTGCCCTGGATCCCATGGTCTTTTAACTTCGTGTCCAGTCTGCCATGTGGAACCTTATCAAAAGCCTTGCTAAAGTCCAGAAACAATGCATCAAACGCACTACCCGCATCTATCCTCCATGTTACCTCCTCAAAAAATTCAATCACGTTTGTCAGACACGACCTTCCCTTAACAAATCGGTGCTGACTATCCTTGATTAATCCATGTCTTTCTAAATGAAGATTTATCCTATCCTTGAAAATTCTGTCTATTAATTTTCCCACCACCGAGGTTAGGCTGACTGGCCTGTAAATACTCGGTCTTTCCTTTTCTCCCTTTTTAAACAAGGGCACCACATTAGCAGTCCTCCAGTCCTCCGGCACCACACCTGCAGCCAGAGAGAATTGACAAATGATGGTCAGGGCCTCTGCTATTTCCTCTTTCGCTTTGCTTAACAACCTGGGATATATTTCATCCGGGCCTGGGGATTTATCCACTTTTAAAGCTGCTAAACCCCTTAATACTTCCTCTCTCACTATGTTTATTTCGTCTTATATTTCGCACTCCTCCCTCCCCCCACCCCCGCGATAGCAATGTCTGCTTCGCCCCTCCCCTATGTGAAACCAGACACAACGTATTCATTAATAGCCCTACTTACGTCTTCTGCCTCCACACACAGATTATCCCTCATGATCTTTAATAGGCACTACCCTTTCTTTAGTTATCCTCTTATTCTTAATTTATTTATAAAACATCTTTGGGTTTCCTTGATTTTACATGCAAAGCATTTTTCATGCTCTCTCTTTGCTTTCCTAATATCATTTTTAATTGCACCCCTGCACTTCCTGTACTCCGCTAAAGAATATGGAGTATTTAGCCCGCGGTATCTGTCATACGCCTCCCCTTTTTTCTTTATCCTACCCTGTATGTCTCTGGCTTTGTTAGTCCTACCTTTTTTCTTTATGGGCACGTGTTTGGTCTGAACCCTCCGGATCTCCTCCTTGAATGCCTCCCACTGCTCTGACACTGATTTACATTCAAGTAGCTGTTTCCAGTCCACTATGGCTAAATCCCCTATGAGCTTAGCAACATTTGCTTTTCCCCAATTTAGAACTTTCATTCCTGGTCTATCCTTGTCCTTTTCCATAACTACCTTAAATCTAACAGAATTATGGCCACTAGCACCAAAATGCTCCCCCACTGATACGCCTTCTACCTGCCCAGCCTCATTCCCTAAAACTAAGTCCAGAACCGCCCCCTCCCTTGTTGGACATTCTACATACTGGCTAAAAAAGTGCTCCTGGATGCATTTTAGGAATTCCACACCTTCTATACCATTCACACTAATTATATCCCAGTTAATATTGGGATAGTTGAAATCCCCTACTATTACTGCCCTATAGTTGTGGCACTTCTCAGAAAGTGCAGCAAGGAGAAGAGACAGCAAATGACAAGAATAGTGATACAGTGAAATATGGTTTATCGAATTACTAGCTGGATGTCGAGACTTACCAGGAACGGCAACAAGAGCGAGGATGGGATAGTAAATCTTCTGTACTTCACGGATGAATATTCTTATCTGAATGTTCATTGAAAGAATCTTCTCCATTCTCTGCCTTTCAGTAGAACCGCTGATCCCTGTTAGTGCCGGAGATGACTTTCGACAATGTGGAATGACACACTGAATGGATTCCTAATAGAAGAGGGAAAACCTCCAGTGAAACAATTAGGTTCCATGGAGACTGACATGAATTACAGTCATTGAACAAACAGGTTCAGTTAACCCTTATCAATGATAACACTTTTTGTATCACAACATATATTTCACCAGCTATGAAATTAAAACTCTCTAAACCTGGAATATAATTTCCAAAGCTCCAACAAGATCATGGGGGGAGTCATAGATTGGGTCTGTACCTACAGATACCACAGGGGAAGAAATTCGTCACCTCTAATAAGAACATAAGATCATATGAATTAGGAGCAGGAGTAGGCCATTCGGCCCCTCGAGGCTGCTCCGCCATTCAATAACTCCACTTTTCTGCCTGATCCCATAACCCTCGACTCCCCTATAGTTCAAATATCTGTCTATCTGCACCTTGAATATAATCATTGACACAGCATCCAAAACCCTCTGAGAGATGAATTTCCTCCTCATCTCCGTCTTAAATGGGTGACCCCTTATCCTGAAACAATGACCCCAAGTTCTAGATTCCCTCACAAGGGGAAACATCCTCCCAGCATAGAACCTGTCAAACCCGCTCAGAGTCTTATATGTTTCAATAAGATCACCACTCATTCTTCTAAACTCCAGTGAGCACACGCACAACCTGCTCAACCTTTCCTCATAAGACAAAACTTTCGTCTCAGGAATAAAAAGAGCCAGCATCTATAAGCTAAACCTGCACCAATAAACTGATCGCTGCAACAATAAACTGACACAACACCAATAAATTGACCCAACACCAGTAAAATGACGCAGAACCAATAAACTGACCCAGCATCAAAAAACTAAACCAGCAATAACAAACTGTCGCAGTATCTATAAACAAATCCAGCACCAATAAGCTGACACAACATTTGTAAACCTGCCTGCAGCAATACACTAAACCAGCAACAATAAACTGACCAAGCATCTATAAACTAAACCAGCATCTATAAACTAACCCAGCATCTATAAACTGACCCAGCATCTATAAACTGAACCAGCATCTATAAACTGACCCAGCATCTATAAACTGACCCAGCATCTATAAACTGACCCAGTACCAATAATCTAACACAGCATCTATAAACTGACCCAGCATCTATAAACTGACCCAGCATCTGTAAACTGACCAAGCAACTATAAACTGACCCAGCACCAATAAACTGACCCAGCATCTATAAACTGATCCAGCATCTGGAAACTGACCCAGCATCTATAAACTGACCCAGCACCAATAAACTGACCCAGCACCAATAAACTGACCCAGCATCTATAAACTGACCCAGCATCTGTAAACTGACCCAGCATCTATAAACTGACCCAGCATCGAAAACTGACCCAGCATCTATAAACTGACACAACATCTATAAACTGACCCAGCATCGAAAACTGACCCAGCATCTATAAACTGACCCAACATCTGTAAACTGACCCAGCATCTATAAACTGACCCAGGACCAATAAACTGACTCAGCAGCAATAAATTAACGCAGCACCAATAAACTGACACAACATCTATAAAATGACCCAGAAACAATAATCTGACTCAACACCAATAAACTGACCGAGCACCTATAAACTGACCCAGCACCAATAAACTGACCCAGCATCTATAAAGTGACCCAACACCAATAAACTGACCGGGCATCTATACACTGAAACTGCACCAATAAACTGACCCAGCATGTATAAAGTGACCCAATACCAATAAACTGAACCGGCAACAATAAACCAACACAGCATTTATAAACTGACCCAGCATCTATATACTGACACAGCACCAATAAACTGACCCAGCACCAATAAACTGACACAGCAGCAATAAACTGACCCAGCATCTATAAACTGATCCAGCATCTATAAACTGACCCAGCACCAATAAACTGACCCAGCATCTATAAACTAAAACAGCGCCAATAAACTGACCCAACACCAATAAACTGATCCAGCACCAATAAACTGACCCAGCCTCTATAAACTGACCCAGCACCATTAAGCTGACACAACATTTATGAACTGACTCAGCATCTATAAACTGACCCAACACCAATAAACTAACACAGCGCCAATCAACTGACCCAACACCAATAAACTGACCCAGCACCAATAAACTGACCCAGCCTCTATAAACTGACCCAGCACCAATAAGCTGACCCAACATTTATGAACTGACCCAGCATCTATAAAAAGACGCAGCAACAATAAACTGGCTCAACACCAATAAACTGACGAGCACCTATAAACTGAAACAGCACCAATAAACTGACCCAGCATGTATAAAGTGACCCAATACCAATAAACTGACAAGCACCAATAAACTGACACCGCATTTATAAACTGACCCAGCATCTATAAACTGTCCCAGCACCAATAAGCTGACCCAACATTTATAAACTGACCCAGCATCTATCATCTGACCCTACATCTATAAACTGACCCAGCACCAATAAACTGACCCAGCATCTAAAAACTAATCCAGCATCTGTAAACTAACCCAGCATCTATAAACTGACCCAGCATCTATAAACTGACCCAGCATCTATAAACTGACCCAGCCTCTATAAACTGACTCGGCACCAATAAGCTGACCCAACATTTATAAACTGACCCAGCCTCTATATACTGACCCAACATCTATAAACTGATCCTGCACCAATAAACTGACCCAACAGCATCAAAATGACGCAGCACAATTAAACTGACCCAGCATCTATAAACTAAACCAACAACAACAAACTGTCGCAGTATCTTTAAACTAATCCAGCACCAACAAACTGACACAACATGTATAAACCTGCCTGCAACAATACACCAAACCAGGAACAATAAACTGACACAGCATCTAAAAACTAAACCAGAATCTATAAACTGTCCCAGCATCTGTAAACAGACCCAGCACCAATAAGCTGAACCAGTATCTATAAACGGACCAAACATCTATAAACTGACCCAGCATCGTTAAACTGACCCAACAGTAATAAACTGAACCAGCACCTATAAATTAACACACCATCTATAAACTGTCCCAGCATCTATAAACTAAAACAGCATCTATAAACTGACCCAACATAGATAACTGACCCAACACCAATAAACTGACACAGCATTTATAAACGAAACCAGCATCTATAAACTGACCCAGCACCAATAAACTTACCCAGAAGCTATAAATTGACCCAGTATCTACAAACTGACCCAGAACCAATAAACTGACCCATCATCTATAAACTGACCCAGCAAATATAAACTGACCCAGCACCAATAAACTGACCCATCATCTATAAACTGACCCATCATCTATAAACTGACCCAGCATCTATAAACTGACCCAGCAGAAATAAACTGACCCAGCAACAATAAACTGACCCAGCATCTATAAAGTGACCCAACACCAATAAACTGACCCAGAACCAATAAACTGACCGAGCACCTATAATCTGACTCAGCACCAATAAACTGAATCAGCATCTATAAAGTGACCCAACACCAATAAACTGACCCAGAACCAATAAACTGACCGAGCACCTATAATCTGACTCAGCACCAATAAACTGAATCAGCATCTATAAAGTGACCCAACACCAATAAACTGACCCAGAACCAATAAACTGACCCATCATCTATAAACTGACCCAGCATCTATAAACTGACCCAGCAGAAATAAACTGACCCAGCAACAATAAACTGACTCAGCATCTATAAACTGACCCAGCACCAATAAACTGACCCAGCACCAATAAACTGACCCAGCACCAATAAAATGACGCAGCATCTATAAACTGACCCAGCATCTATAAACTGACCCAGCACCAATAAACTGACCCAGCACCAATAAACTGACAGAGCACCAATAAACTGACCCAGCACCAATAAACTGAATCAGCACCAATAAACTTACCCAGCATCTATAAACTGACTCAGCATCTATAAACTGACCCAGCATCTATAAACTGACCCAGCATCTAAAAAGTGACCCAGCACCAATAAATGGAACCAGCAGCAATAAGCTGACACTACATTTATAAACTGACCCAATATCTATAAACTGACCCAACATCAATAAATTAATCCAGCACCAATGAACTGACCCAACACCAATAAACTAACTCAGCGCCAATAAACTGACACAACACCAATAAACTGACCCAGCACCAATAAACTGACCCAGTCTCTATAAACTGACCCAGCACCAATAAGCTGACCCAACATTTATGAACTGACCCAGCATCTATAATCTGACCCAGCCTCTATAAACTGACCCAGCACCAATAATCTGACCCAGCATCGAAAAACTAAACCAGCATCTGTAAACTAACCCAGCATCTATAAACTGACCCAGCATCTATAAACTGACCCAGCCTCTATAAACTGACCCAGCACCAATAAGCTGACCCAACATTTATAAACTGACCCAGCATCTATATACTGACCCAACATCTATAAACTGATCCTGCACCAATAAATTGACCCAGCACCATCAAAATGACGCAGCACAATTAAACTGACCCAACATCTATAAACTAAACCAGCAACAACAAACTGTCGCAGTATCTTTAAACTAATCCAGCACCAACAAACTGACACAACATGTATAAACCTGCCTGCAACAATACACCAAACCAGGAACAATAAACTGACACAGCATCTAAAAACTAAACCAGAATCTATAAACTGTCCCAGCATCTGTAAACAGACCCAGCACCAATAAGCTGAACCAGTATCTATAAACGGACCAAACATCTATAAACTGACCCAGCATCGTTAAACTGACCCAGCATCTATAAACTGTCCGAACACCAAAAAACTGACCCAATAGTAATAAACTGAATCAGCACCTATAAATTAACACAGCATCTGTAAACTTTCCCAGCATCTATAATCTAAAACAGCATCTATAAACTGACCCAACATAGATAACTGACCCAGCACCAATAAACTGACACAGCATTTATAAACGAAACCAGCATCTACAAACTGACCCAGCATCAATAAACTTACCCAGAAGCTATAAATAGACCCAACATCTACAAACTGGCCCAGCACCAATAAACTGACCCATCATCTATAAACTGACCCAGCATCTATAAACTGAACCAGCAACAATAAACTGACCCAGCATCTATAAATTGACTCAACACCAATAAACTCACCCAGCAGCAATAAACTGACCGAGCACATATAAACTGACCGAGCACCTATAAACTGACCCAGCACCAATAAACTGACCCAGCATCGATAAAGTGACCCAACACCAATAAACTGACCCAGCACCAATAAAATGACCCAGCATCTATAAAGTGACCCAACACCAATAAACTGACCGAGCACCTATAAACTGACCCAGCACCAATAAACTGACCCAGCACCAATAAACTGACCCAGCATGCATAAAGTGACACAATACCAATAAACTGGCCCAGGACCAATAAACTGAGACAGCATTTATAAACTGACCCAGCATCTAAAAACTGACCCAGCACCAATAAACTGACCCAGCACCAATAAACTGACCCAGCACCAATAAACTGACCCAGCATCTATAAACTGACCCAGCATCTATAAACTGACCGGGCACCAATAAACTGACCCAGCACCAATAAACTGACCGAGCACCAATAAACTGACCCAGCACCAATAAACTGACCCAGCATCGAAAACTGACCCAGCATCTATAAACTGACCCAGCATCTATAAAATGAATCAGCACCAATAAACTGAATCAGCACCAATAAACTGACCCAGCATCTATAATCTGAATCATCATCTATAAACTGAATCAGCACCAATAAACTGCATTAGCAACAATAAATTGACCCAGCATCTATAAACTGACCCAGCATCTAAAAAGTGACCCAGCACCAATAAATGGAACCAGCACCAATAAGCTGACCCAACATTTATAAACTGACCCAATATCTATAAACTGACCCAACATCAATAATTTAACCCAGCACCAATGAACTGATATAACACCAATAAACTAACACAGCGCCAATCAACTGACCCAACACCAAAAAACTAACCCAGCACGAATAAACTGACCGAGCCTCTATAAACTGACCCAGCACCAATAAGCTGCACCAACATTTATAAACTGACCAAGCATCTATAAACTGACCCAGCCTCTATAAACTGACCCAGCACCAATAAGCTGACCCAACATTTATAAACTGACCGAGCATCTATAAACTGACCTAGCCTCTATAAACTGACCCAGCACCAATAAGCTGACCCAACATTTATAAACTGACCCAGCATCTATATACTGACCCAACATCTGTAAACGGATCCTGCACCAATAAACTGACCTAACAGCATCAAAATGACGCAGCACAATTAAACTGACCCAGCATCTATAAACTAAACCAGCAACAACAAACTGTCGCAGTATCTATAAACAAATCCAGCAACAACGAACTGACACAAATTTATAAACCTGCCTGCAGCAATACACCAAACCAGCAACAATAAACTGACCCAGCATCTATAAACTAAACCAACATCTATAAACGGACCCAACATCTATAAACTGACCCAACATCTATAAACTGACCCAGCATCTTTAAACTGACCCAGCATCTGTAAACTGACCGAACACCAACAAACTGACCCAACAGCAATAAACTGACCCAGCACCTTTAAATTAATACAGCATCTATAAACTGACCTAGCAACTATAAACTGATCCAGCATCTATAAACTGACACAACATAGATAAACTGACCCAACACTAATAAACTTACCCAGAAGCTATAAACTGACCCAGCATCTACAAATTGACCCAGCACCAATACACTGACCCATCGTCCATAAACTGTCCCAGCATCTATAAACTGACCCAGCACTATTAAACTGACCCAGCATCTATAAAGTGACCCAACAGCAATAAACTGAACCAGCATCTATAAACTGACCCATCATCCATAAACTGAACCAGCATCTATAAACTGACCCAGCATCTATAAACTGAACCAGCATCAATAAACTGACCCAGCATCAAAAAGTGACCCAACACCAATAAGTTGAACCAGCACCAATAAGCTGACCCAACATTTATAAACTGACCCCATATCTATAAACTGACCCAACATCAATAAACTAACCCTGCACCAATGAACTGACCCAACACCAATAAACTAACTCAGCGCCAATGAACTGACCCAGCAACAGTAAACTGATCTAACAGCAATAAACTGACCCAGCATCAATAAACTGTTTCAGCACCTACAAACTGCCCCAGCATCTATAAACTGACCCAGCACCAATAAACTGACCCAGCATCTTTAATTTATCCAGCATATATAAACTGACCCATCATCTTTAAACTAAACCAACATATATAAACTGAACAATCATCAATAAACTGAACAAGCATCAATAAACTGACCTAGCATCAATAAACTGACTCACTACCAATAAACTAACCCAGCACCAATAAAGTGACCCAGCATCTATAAACTGATCCAGGACCAACAAACTGACCCAACATCTATAAAATAACCCAGCATCTATAAATTGAACAAGCATTTATAAACTGACCCAGCATCTATAAACTGACCCTGCATCAATAAATTAAGGCAACACCAATAAACTGACCCAACAACAATAAACTGACCCAACATATATAACTGACCCAGCATCAATAAACTGACCCAGCACCAATAAACTGACTCAGCATCTATGAACTGACTCAGCACCAATAAACTGACTGAGCACCAATAAACTGACTCAGCATCTATGAACTGACACATCATCTATAAACTGACTCAGCATCTATAAACTGACTCAGCATCTATAAACTGACTCAGCATCTATAAACTGACTCAGCATCTATAAACTGACTCAGCATCTATAAACTGACTCAGCATCTATCAACTGACCCAACACCAATAAACTGACCCAACATCTATAACTGACCCAGCAACAATAAACTGACAGAGCACCTATAATCTGACCCAGCATCAATAACTGACCCAGCACCAATAAACTGACAGAGCCCCTATAAACTGACCCAGCATCTAAAAAGTGATCCAACACCAATAAACTGACACAGCATTTATAAAATGACCCCACATCTATAATCTGACCCAGAATCTATAAACTGACCCAACACCAATAAACTTACGCAACACCAATAAACTGACCCAACATCTATAACTGACCAAGCATCAATAAACTGACCCAGCACCAATAAACTGACAGTGCACCTATAAGCTGACCTTGCATCTAAAAAGTGACCCAACACCAATAAACTGACTCAGCATTTATAAACTGACCCCGCATCTACAATCTGACCCAGAATCTATAAACTGCCCCAGCACCAATAAACTGACCCAGCAACAATAAACTGACCCAGCACCAATAAACTGACCCAACATTTATAAACTGACCCCGCATCTACAATCTGATCCAGAATCTATAAACTGCCCCAGCACCAATAAACTGACCCAGCAACAATAAACTGACCCAGCACCAATAAATTGACCCAGCATCTATAAACTGAACCAACATTTATAAACTGACCCAGCACCAATAAACTGACCCAGCATCTATAAACTGACCCAGCACCAATAAACTGACCCAGCATCTATAAACTGACCCAGCATCTATAAACTGACCGAACACCAATAAACTGACCCAGCATTTATAAACTGACCCAGCACCAATAAACTGACCCAGCATCTATAAACTGACCCAGCACCAATAAAATAACTCAGAACCAATAAACTGACCCAGCACCAATAAACTGACCCAACAAAAATAAACTGACCTAACACCAATAAATTGACACAGCATATATAAACTGACCCAGCAACAATGAACTGAACCAGCATCTATAAATTTAACCAGCATCTATAAACTGACCCAGCATCTATAAACTGACGTAGCATAAATAAACTGACCCAACATCAATAAACTTACCCAGCATCAATAAACTGACCTAGCATCTATAAACTGACCCAGCACCAATAAACTGACCCAGCATCTATAAACTGACCCATCATCTATAAATGACCGAACACCAATAAACTGACCCAGCATCTATAAACTGACCCAGCACCAATAAACTGACCCAGCATCTATAAACTGACTCAGCACCAAAAAAACGGACCCAACAGCAATAAAATAACTCAGAACCAATAAACTGACCCAACACCAATAAACTGACCCAGCACCAATAAACTGACCCAACAAAAATAAACTGACCTAACAGCAATAAATTTGCACAGCATATATAAACTGACCCAGCAACAATGAACTGAACCAGCATCTATAAATTTAACCAGCATCTATAAACTGACCCAGCATCTATAAACTGACGTGGCATGAATAAAGTGACCCAACATCAATAAACTTACCCAGCACCAATAAACTAACCCAGCACCAATAAAGTGACCCAGCATCTATAAACTGACCCAGCATCAATAAACTGACCCAGCATCAATAAGCTAACTCAACATCTATAAACTGACACAACCTCTATAAACTAAACTAGCAGCAATAAACCTGACCCAACATCTATAATCTAAACTAGCACCAATAAACTGACCCCGCATCTGTAAACTAAACCAGCACCAATAAACTGATCCAGCATCTATAAACTAAACCAGCACAAATAAACTGACCCCGCATCTGTAAACTAAACCAGCACCAATAAACTGATCCAGCATCTATAAACTAAACCAGCACAAATAAACTGAACCAAAACCAATAAACTACCAAACATCAATAAACTGGCCCAGCATCTATAAATTAAACCAGCACCATTAAACTAACCCAAAATCTATAAACTAAACCAGCACCAATAAACTAACCCCGCATCTAAAGCAGCACCAAAGTACTGACCGAGTATCTGTGAACTAAACAATCACTGATAATGTGAGCCAGCACCAATAAATTGCTCCAACAGCAATCAACTAAAGCAAAACGAATGTACAGATCAAGCAAGCAGAATTTAAACTAGCACCAAAACACTGACAAATATCTATGATGAAACCAGCACAATCTGCTAACCAAGCAATAGTGAATTAAACCAACAACATTAAACTTCTCTGTCTGAATGCACGTGGCATTCGTAACAAAATAGACGAGTTAATGGCACAAATAACTACATATGGTTATGATATTGTGGCCATTACAGAAACATGGCTGCAGGGTGACAATGCCAGGTTATTTAACGATCAGGAAGGACAGGCAGGAAGGAAGGGGAGGTGGGGTGGCTATGTTAATAAAGGAAGGAATCACTGTAATACAGAGTAATGATATTGGGTCAAAAAATCATGATAATGAAACAGTTTGGGTGGAGATAAGGAATACTAAGGGGAAAAAAACACTAGTGGGCGTAGTCTATAGGCCTCCGAACAGTTGCAACTCTGTTGGACGGAGTATCAATCAGGAAATAGTTGAGGCATGTAAAAAGGGAACATCTATAATTATGGGGGATTTTAACTATCATATTAATTGGACAAATCAAATGGGGCAGGGCTGCCTTGAGGATGAGTTCATTGAGTGTATTAGGGATGGGTTGCTTGAGCAGTATGTAACTGAACCGACCAGGGGGCAAGCAACCTTAGATCTGGTCCTGTGTAACGAGACAGGATTAATTAAAAATGTCCTAGTAAAGGATCCCCTTGGAATGAGTGACCATAACATGGTTGAATTCCATATTCAATTAGAGGGTGAGAAGGTTGGATCTCAAACAAGCGTGCCAAGCTTGAATAAAGGAGACTATGAAGGTATGCGAGCGGAATTGAGTAGAGTGGATTGGGAAAATAGATTAAAGGGTAAGACGACACATGATCAATGCTGTACATTCAAGGAGTTATTTTACAACTTCCAAAAAATATATATTCCACTGAAAAGAAAAGGGTGTAAAAGAAAGAACAGTCATCCGTTGCTAAGTAAAGAAATTAAGGATAGTATTCGACTAAAAACAAGGGCATATAAGGTAGCGAAATCTAGTGGGAGGACAGAGGATTGGGAAAACTTTAAAAGGCAGCAAAAAATAACAAAAAGATTGATTAAGAAAGGGAAGATAGATTCTGAAAGTAAATTAGCAAAAGATATAAAAACAGATAGTAAGAGTTTTTATAGTTATATAAAAAGAAAAAGGGTGGTTAAAGTAAATTTTGGTCCCTTAGAGGATGAGACCGGGAAATTAATGGTGGGAAATATGGAGATGGCAAAAACACTGAATGAATATTTTGTATCAGTCTTTACAGTAGAGAACACTAAGAATATCCCAACACTGGACAAACAGGGGGCTATAGGGGGAGAGGAGCTAAACACGATCAAAATCACTAAGGAAGTGGTACTCGGTAAAATAATGGGACTCATGGCGGATAAATCACCTGGACCTGATGGCTTACATCCTAGAGTCTTGAAGGAAGTGGCGGTAGGGATTGTAGATGCATTGGTAATAATTTTTCAAAACTCCCTGGATTCCGCTAAGGTCCCGGCAGACTGGAAAACTGCTAATGTAACACCCTTATTTAAAAAGGGCAGTAGACAGAAGGCTGGTAACTATACACCGGTTAGCCTAACATCTGTGGTAGGTAAAATTTTGGAGTCCATTATTAAGGAAACAGTAACAGGACATTTGGATAATCATAATTTAATAGGACAAAGTCAGCATGGTTTTACGAAGGGGAAGTCATGTTTGACAAATTTGCTGGAGTTCTTTGAGGAAGTAACATATAGAGTGGATAAAGGGGAACCAGTGGACGTAGTGTATTTAGACTTCCAAAAGGCATTTGACAAGGTGCCACACAAAAGATTATTGCTTAAGGTAAAAAATCACAGGATTGGGGGTAATATTCTGGCATGGATAGAGGATTGGCTATCTAACAGAATGCAAAGAGTTGGGATAAATGGTTCATTGTCAGACTGGCAATCAGTAACTAGTGGTGTTCCACAGGGGTCAGTGCTGGGTCCCCAACTCTTTACAATCTATATTAACGATTTGGAGGAAGGGACCAAGTGTAAATATCAAAATTTGCAGATGATACAAAGATGGGAGGGAAAGTAGTGAGTGAGGAGGACATAAAAAACCTGCAAGGGGACATAGACAGGCTAAGTAAGTGGGCAGAGATTTGGCAGATGGAATACAACACTGGAAAGTGTGAGGTGATGCACTTTGGCAGGAAAAATCCTAGAGCAATTTATTATCTTAATGGCAAGAAACTGGAGAGTACTGAAGTGCAAAGGGATCTGGGGGTCCTGGTGCACGAAACTCAGAAGGTTAGTATGCAGGTGCAGCAAGTGATTAAGAAGGCAAATGGAATGTTGGCTTTCATTGCTAGGGGTATAGAATATAAAAATAGGGAGGTATTGCTTCAGTTGTACAAGCTATTGGTGAGAACGCACCTGGAATACTGCATACAGTTTTGGTGTCCTTACTTAAGGAAAGACATCCTTGCTCTCGAGGCAGTGCAAAAAAGGTTCACTCGGTTAATCCCGGGGATGAGGGGGTGGTCATATGAGGAGAGGTTGGGTAGATTGGGACTCTACTCATTGGAGTTCAGAAGAATGAGAGGCGATCTTATTGAAACATATAAGATTGTGAAGGGGTTGGATCGGGTGGATGCGGGGAGGATGTTCCCGATGACGGGTGAGATTAGAACTAGGGGACATAATCTTAGAATAAGAGGCTGCTCTTTCAAAACTGAGATGAGGAGGAACTACTTCACTCAGAGGGTGGTAGGTCCATGGAATATGCTGCCACAAAAAGCTGTAGAAGCTACATCATTAAATAAATTCAAAACAGAAATAGACAGTTTCCTAGAAGTAAAGGGCATTAAGGGTTACGGGGAGCGGGCAGGAATTTGGACATGAGCCTAGGTTCGGATCGGTCATGGCCCTGTGGGTAGTGGAGCGGGCCCAGGGACCGTGTAGCCTGATTCTGCTCCTATTTCGTGTGTGCAATTCTGTTAGATGCAGGAGATGGTTCTGTGATAGATAGTAGATTGGCGGTTAGGATCAGATCAGCCATGATCTTATTGAATGGCGGAGCAGGCTCGAGGGGCCGATTGGCCTACTCCTGCTCCTATTTCTTATGTTCTTATGTTCTTATGTTAACTTACCGAGTATCTTTTAACTAAAGCAGCACCAGTAAAGTGACCCAGTATCTATAAACAAAACCCGCACCAAGACATTGAACAACCACCCAGATATTAAAGCAGCACCAATAAACTGACCCAGCACACAGAGAGTGAACCCACACCTGCCTCCCGGATTAAATCTCCCCTCACCAGCTTACTGTCCAACACTCCCAGATAAACACCCCCCTCACCAGCTTACAGTCCAACACCCCTAGATAACCTCTCCCCCCACCAGCTTACAGCCCAACACGCACAGTTCACCTCAACCCACACCAACATACAGTCCAACATCCCGAGTTAACCTCTCCCCACACCTGCTTACAATCCAACACACACAGTTCACCTCTCCCCACAGTAACTTACAGTTCAACAGACAGCAGCTATGCACATTAAGTCAACTCCAACACAGACACCGGAAGCTGCTACTTAGTACCAGCAGTTCCTACATAGAGGAAGACAGCTCCTGCATAGACTCAGACAGCTCCAAACTTGACACAGGGTGCCTCAACACAGACACAGACACATGTACACAAACCCAGACTTCACATACACAGAACCAGACAGCTCCTGAACAAACCCAGTCACGTCCTACACAGACAAAGTGAGCTCCTACAAAGAGCCAGCAGCGGCTAAATAGACATAGGCCGCTCCTGAACAGACCCAGACAGTCTCACACGGGCCCAGACAGCTAACACACATACCCAGGTTGTTTCTATCACATATCCAGACATCTCCTTTTACAGAAGCAGCAAACCACTGTCACAGATCCAGACAGCACCTACACAGACACAGACAGCTGCGACAAATGTAGAGACTGCTACTTTCACAGAGCTAGACAGCTCCCACAAAGACAAAAACTGTTGTACACGGTCCCAGACAGTTCCAAGTAAGGCTCAGACTGCTCCTAAGCAGACCCAAAAATATCCATTTACAGACTCAGAAAGATCATTAAACAGACACAGGCACATCCCACAGACGCCCAGTAGCTCCAAGACAGAACCAGCACCACGACACAAACCTTGACATGTCCTACACCAATCCAGACATGTCCTACAGTGACCCAGACATGTCTTACACAAACCCAGACGTGTCCTACACAAATCCAGACATGTCCTACACAAACCCAGACATGTTCTGCACAAATCCAGAATTGTCCTACACAAACCCAGACATGTCCTACACAAACCCAGACATATTCTACACAGGCCCAGCAGCTGCTGCAAAGACACAGACAACTGCGATATTGAGCTGCACAGCTCCAACACGGATCCAGACAGCTCCTACACACACACATACTGCGCATTTTCGAGCCACGCTGAATGTACACAGACAGAAGCTCATTTAATGTCGCAGGCATTTCCTACCTGAAACAGACACCTATTACACAAAACGAGACAGACCCTATTCAGAAACAGAAAAATCTTGTACAGACTATGAATGCTCTTTCACAGACCCAGACAGCGAACTTCACAGACCGCAACATCTCCGACACAGACTCAACAGCTCCTACACAGACCCAACAGCTCCTACACAGACCCAACAACTCCTACACAGATCCAACAGCTCCGACACAGAACCAACATCTCCTGCACAGACCGAACAGCTCCTACACAGACTCAACAGATCCTACACTGACCCAACAGCTCCTATACAGACCCAACAGCTCCTACATAGACCAAAACAGTTCCTACACAGCACCAACAGCTCATACAGAGTTCCAACAGTTCCTACACAGACGCATCATTCCCTACACAAACCCAACAGTTCCTACACAGCACCCACAGCTCCTACACAGATCCAAAAGATCCTACACAGACCCAACAGCTCCTGCACAGACCCAGACATGTCCTACACAGACCTCACAGATCCGACACAGACCCAGCAGCTCCTGCATAGACCCAACAGTTTCTACACAGAACCAAAAGCGCCTACTAAAACCCAAAAGCTCACATAAAGACCAATCAGATCCTACACAGAATCAACAGCTCCTACACAATCCCAGCAGATCCTACAGAGGCCCAACAACTCCTACACAGATCCAAAAGCTCCTAGACCGACCCAACAGCTCCTAAACAGACCCAACAGCTCCTACAAGGACCAACAGCTCCAACACAGACCCAAAAGATCCTACACAAACCCAACAGCTCCTACAAAGACCCAACAGCACCTGCACAGACCCAACAGCTCCTTCAAAGACCCAACCGCTCTTACACCGACCCAACAGCACCCACACAGACCCAAGAGATCTTACATAGACCAAAACAGTTCCTACACAGCACCAACAGCTCATACACAGTCGCAACAGTTCCTACACAGACCTATCAGCCCCTACACAAACCCAACAGCTCCTACACAGAACCAACAGCTCCTACACAGACCCAACAGCTCCTACACAGGCCTTACAGATTCTACACAGACCCAACAGCTCCTACACAAACACCACAGTTCCTACACAGTCCCAACAGTTCCCACACAAACCCAACAGCTACTACACAGAACCAAAAGCTCCTACACAGACCCAAAATATCCTAAACAGACCCAAAAGCTCCTACACAGACCCAACAGATTCTACACAGACCCAGCAGATTCTACACAGACCCAGCAGCTCCTACACAGACCCAACAGCTCCTATACAGACCCAACAGATTCTACACAGACCCAGCAGCTCCTCCATAGACCCATCAGCCCCTACACAGACCCAACAGCTCCGACACAGACCCAACAGCTCCTACACAGACCAAACAGCTCCGACACAGACCCAACAGCTCCTACACAGACCCAGCAGCTCCTACACAGACCCAGCAGCTCCTACACAAACCCAACTGCTCCTACACAGACCCAACAGCTCCTACACAGACCCAACAGTTCCTACACAGAACCAAAAGCTCCTACACAGAACCAAAAGATTCTACACAGACACAAAAGTTTATACACAGACCCAGAGATCTCCTACAATACCCAACAGACCCTAATAAGAACGAGCAGCTCCTATACAGACCCATCAGCTCCCACACAGACCCACCAAAACCTACACAGACCCAACAGCTCCTACACAGACCCACCAAAACCTACACAGACCCAACAGCTCCTACACAGACCCAACAGCTCCTACACAGACCCAACAGATCCTACACAGATCCAGACAGCTCCCACACAGACCCACCAAAACCTACACAGACCCAACAGCTCCTACACAGACCCAGAAAGATCCTACACTGACCCAGACAGATCCTAAACATAGAGCATCTTCCTGTTAAGGACAACTTTAAAGAGGGTGTTTCAGCCTGAGGGACCCATTTTAAAGAGATTCTTCCTATTAAGGGCACCATTTAAAGAGAGTGTGTCACCATTGGGGATCACTTTTAAAGAGGGCATCTCACCAACAGGGACCCCTTTTAAAGGGAGAGTCTCTCCATCAGGGACACCTTTTAAAGAGGGAGTTTATCTATCAGTGACCCCTTTTAAAGAGGGATTCTCACCATCAGGGCCTCCTCTGAAAGAGGGAGTCGCACCATCAGGGACACCTTTTAAAGAGTGAGTCATTCTATCAGGGAAATCTTTTAAAGAGTGAGTCTCACCATCAGGTATCCCGTTGAAAATGGAAGTCTTTCTATCAGGGACTACTTTTAAACATGGAGTCTCACCATCAGGGACCCCTTTTAAAGAGGGTGTCTCGCCATCATGAACCCCTTTTAAAGAGAGAGTCTTTCTGTCAGGGATCCATTTTAAAAAGATTCTTCCTATTAAGGGCACCACTTAAAGAGAGTGTCACCATTGGGGATCACTTTTAAAGAGGACATCTCACCAACAGGGACTCCTTTTATAAAGGGAGTCTCACCATCAGGGGCACCTTTTAAAGAGGGAGTCTATCTATCAGTGACCCCTTTTAAAGAGGGAGTCTCACCATCATGGTCCGCATTTAAAGAGGGATTCTCACCATCAGGGCCTCCTTTGAAAGAGGGAGTCGCACCATCAGGGACCCGCTTTTAAAGAGAGAGAGTCATTCTATCAGGGAAACCTTTTAAAGAGGGAGTCTCACCCACGGGGACCAAGTTTAAAGAGTGAGTCTCCCCATTTGAGATCCCTTTTAAAGAGTGAGTCTCACCTTCAGGTATCTCGTTTAAAGTGGATGTATTTCTATCAGGGATCCCTTTTAAACATGGAGTCTCACCATCAGTGACACCTTTTAAAGAGGGAGGCTCACCATCAGGAACCCCTTTTAAAGAGGGAGTCTCACCATCAGGGACCACTTTTAAAGAGAGAGTCTTTCTTTCAGGGATCCCGTTTTAAAAAGAATCTTCCTATTAGATACACCGTTTAAACAGAGTGTCTCACCATCAGGGACCTCTTTTAAAGAGGAAGTGTCACATTCAAGGACAACTTTTAAAGAGGATGCCTCTCCATCAGGGACCCGATTTAAAGAGATCGTTTTATCAGGGAGCACTTTTAAAGAGGGAGTCTCACCCTCGGGGACCTAGTTTAAAGAGTGAGTCTCCGCATTTGAGATCCCTTTTAAAGAGTGTGTCTCACCATCAGGTATTCCGTTTAAAGTGGGAGTCTTTCTATCATGGACCCCTTTTAAACATGGAGTCTCACCATCAGGGACCCCTTTTAAAGAGGGTGCCTCGCCATCATGAACCCCTTTTAAAGAGGGAGTCTCGCCATCAGGGACCACTTTTAAAGACAGTCTTTCTGTCAGGAATCCCGTTTAAAGAGGGAGTCTCACCATCAGGGACCCCTTTTAAAGAGGAGTCTCAGCATCAGGGACCACTTTTAAAGAGAGAGTCTTTCTGTCAGGGATCCATTTTAAAAAGTGTCTTCCTATTAAGGGCACCACTTAAAGAGAGAGTGTCACCATTGGGGATCACTTTTAAAGAGTGCATCTCACCAACAGGGACACCTTTTAAAGGGGGAGTCTCAGCATCCGGGACCCCTTTTATAAAGGGAGTCTCACCATCAGGGACACCTTTTAAAGAGGGAGTCTATCTATCAGTGACCCCTTTTAAAGAGGGAGTCTCACCATCAGGCTCCGCATTTAAAGAGGGATTGTCAGCATCAGGGCCGCCTTTGAAAGAGGGAGTCGCAATATCAGGGACCCGCTTTTAAAGAGAGAGTAATTCTATCAGGGAAACCTTTTAAAGAGGGAGTCTCACCCACGGGGACCAAGTTAAAAGAGTGAGTCTCCCATTTGAGATCCCTTTTAAAGAGTGAGTCTCACCTTCAAGTATCTCGTTTAAAGTGGGAGTATTTCTATCAGGGACCCCTTTTAAACAAGGAGTCTCACCATCAGGGACACCTTTTAAAGAGGGAGGCTCACCATCAGGAACCCCTTTTAAAGAGGGAGTCTCACCATCAGGGACCACTTTTAAAGAGAGAGTATTTCTTTCAGGGATCCCTTGTAAAGCGGGAGTCTCACCCTCGGGGACATATTTAAAAAGAGTCATTCTAATAGGGGCCCCTTCTAAAGAGGGAGTCTTTCTATCAGGGGCCCATTTTAAAAAGAATCTTCCTATTAGATACAACGTTTAAACAGAGTGTCTCACCATCAGGGACCTCTTTTAAAGAGGGAGTGTCACATTCAAGGATAACTTTTAAAGAGGATGCCTCTCCATCAGGGACCCGTTTTAAAGCGGGATTCTCACCATCAGGGACCCCTTTTAAAGAGAGTCGTTTTATCAGGGAGCACATTTAAAGAGGGAGTCTCACCCTCGGGGACCTAGTTTAAAGAGTGAGTCTCCGCATTTGAGATCCCTTTTAAAGAGTGAGTCTCACCATCAGGTATCCCGTTTAAAGTGGGAGTCTTTCTGTCAGGAACCCCTTTTAAACATGGAGTCTCACCATCAGGGACCCCTTTTAAAGAGGGTGTCTCGCCATCATGAACCCCTTTTAAAGAGGGAGTCTCACTATCAGGGACCACTTTTAAATACAGTCTTTCTGTCAGGAATCCCATTTAAAGAGGGAGTCTCACCATCAGGGACCCCTTTTAAAGAGAGAGTCTTTCTGTCAGGGATCTCTTTTAAAGAGTGAGTCTCACCGTCGGGGACATATTTAAAAAGAGCCATTCTAATAGAGGACCTTTTTAAATAGGGAGCATTTCTATCAATAACATTTTGAAAATAATCTTCCTATTAGATACACCGTTTAAACAGAAAGTCTCACCACCAGGGACCTCTTTTAAAGAGGGAGTATCACATTGAAGGACAACTTTTAAAGAGGATGCCTGTCCATCAGGGGACCCCATTTAAAGAGAGTCGTTTTATCAGGGAGCCCTTTTAAAGAGAGTCTCACCATCAGCTGCCCCTTTTAAAGAGTGGCTTTCTATCAGGGGTCCCGTTTAAATAGAGTCTTACCATCAGGGACCCCGTTTAAAGAGAGAGTCTCACCATCAAAGAACCCTTTTAAAGAGGGAATGTCTCCATCAGGTACACATTTTAAAGAGGTTGTCTCCCCATCAGTGATCCCATTTAAAGTGGTAGTCTCACCATCAGGGACACCTTTTAAAGAGACAGTCTCACCATTAGGGACCCCTCTGAAACAGGGAGTCTCACCATCAGTGTCTCATTTTGAAGAGGGACTGTCACCATCAGGGTCCACTTTTAAGGAGGGAGTCTCTCCATCAGGGACCCCATTTAATGAGGGAGTATCTCTATCAGGGACCCCTTTTAAAGAGGTAGTCTTACTATTAGGGAGCACTTTTAAAGAGAGAGTGTCACCGTCAGGGTCCCCTTTTAAAGAGAGAGTCTCACCATCATGGACCCATTTTCAAGAGAGTCACCGTCAGCGTGTCCTTTTAAAGAGGGACTGTCACCATCTGGGGCCATGTTTAAAGCGGGAGCATCATCATAACGTTTCCGTTTTAAAGAGAGTTTTTCTGGCAGGGAGCCCTTTTAACGAGAGAGTTTCATCATCAGGGGCCCCTTTTAAAGAGGTAGTCTTTCTATCAGGAAGCACTTTTCAACAGAGTCTTACCATCAGGGACCCATTTTAAAGAAGAAGTCTCAGCATCAGGGACCGTTTTAAAGAGATAATCTTACCATTAGGGATACGCTTTAATGATGTCTATCTATCAGGGATCCCTTTTAAAGAAGGAGTCTCAGCATCAGGAAACCCTTTCAAAGAGAGAGTCTCACCATCAGGGGCCGATTTTAAAGAGTGAGTCTTTCTATCATGGACCCCTTTTTAAGAGGGCGTCTTTCTATCAGTGACCACTTTTAAAAAGGAAGTCTCCACATTAGGGCCAACATTTAAAGAGGCTGTCTCACCATCACTGTACCCCTTTTAAAGAGGGAGTCCCCACATCAGTGACCCCTTTTAAAGAGAGTCTCACCATCAGTGACCCCTTTTAAAGAGAGAGTTTCACCACCATGGACTCCTATTAAAACGGAAGTCTCACTATCAGGGACCACATTAAAGAGAGAGTCTCGACATTAGAGACCCGTTTAAAGAGGGAGTCTTTCTATCAGGGAGCACTATTAAATAGGGAGTCTCACCCTTGGGGTCCCATTTTAAAGAGAGAATCTTTCTATCAAGGTACCTTTTAAAGCGGGAGTCTTTCTATCAGCGACCACTTTTAAAGATAATCTTCCTATTAGGGACACCTTTTAAAGAGAATGTCTCACCATTAAGGTCCCCTTTTAAAGAGAGAGTCTCCATCAGGGTCACCTTTTAAGAGGGTGTCTCGCCATCAGGGACCCCTTTTAAAGTAAGAGTCTCACCATCAGGGTCACCTTTTAAAGAGGGATTCGCACCATCAGGGACCCCTTTTAAAGAGGAAGTCTCACCAGAAGGGGTCCCTTTTAAAGAGGAAGTCACACCATCAGGGATCCCTTTTAAAGAGAGAGTCTCCCCAATAGGTGCCCCTTTAAAACAGGGAGTCTCACCATCAGCGACCTATTTTAAAGACGGAGTCACACTAGCAGATCACATTTTAAGGAGGGAGTCTCACCTTCATGGATCCCTTTTAAACCGAGAGTCTCACCGTCAGAGACCATTTTAAAGAAGGAGTCTTTCTATCAGGGAGCCCTTTTCAAGAGAGAGACTCAAAATCAAGGAACACGTTTAAAGAGAGAGTCAATCTATCAGGGACCCCTTTTAAAGAGGGTGTCTCACGCTCGGGGACTCTTTTTAAAGATAGAGTCTTTCTACCGGGGAACCCTTTTAAAGAGGCTCATCTTCAGGGACTCTTTTTAAAAAGGGTTTTTCAGCATCACGGATTCCTATTAAATAGGGAGTCGCACCATCAGGGATCCCTTTTAAGGAGGGTGTCTCCCCATCAGGGATCCCTTTTAACGAGGAAGTCCCACCATAAGAGACCCCTTTTAAAGAGAGAGCCTCACCATCAGGGGCCTATTTAAAGAGGGAGTCTTTCTATCAGGACTCCCTTCTAAAAATAGTCTTACCAAGAGGGACCCCTTTTAAAAGGGGAGTCTCTCCATCAGGGACTGGGTTTAAAGAGAGAGTCTCACCATCAGGAACTCCTATAAAAGAGGGATTCTCACCATCAGGGAACCCTTTTAAATAGGGTGCCTCACCATCAGGTACCCCTTTTAAAGAGGTGGTCTCCCACTCAGTGACACCTATTAAAGAGAGAGTCTCGCCATCCGGGACCCCTTTTAAAGAGGGAGTCTCACAATCAGGAGCCACCTTGAAAGATGGTGCTTCAATATCAGGGACACATTTAAAGAGAGATTCTCTCCATCAGGGTCCGCTTTTAAAGAGGGAGACTCACCAAAAGGGGTCCCTTTTAAAGAGAGAGTCTCGCCCTCGAGAAACTCTTTTACGGAGGCTCATCGTCAGGGATTCCTTTAAAGAAGGTGTTTCAGCATCAGGGACTTTATAAAGCGGGAGTATTTCTATCAGGATCCACTTTTAAAGAGAGATTCACCCCAGTTTAAAAGAGGCTCGCCATCATGGACCTCTTTAAAGAGGGTTTTTTTTTAGCATCAGGGACTCCTATTAAAGAGTTTTCCAATCAGTGATCAATTTTAACGAGAGTGTCGCCCCATCAGGGACACCTTTTAAAGATGGATTCTCACCATCAGGGACCCCTTTTAAAGAGGAGGTCTCACCATCAGAGACCCCTTTCAAAGAGAGAGTTTCACATCAGGGATCACTTTTAAAGAAAGAGTCTCACCGTTAGACACCCTTTTTAATAGGGAGTATTTCTATAAGGGAGACTTTTTAAAGAGGGAGTCTTACCATCCGAGAACCATTTAACGAGGGAGTCTTTCTATCAGGGAGCCCTTTTAAAAAGAGTCATCATCAGGTACCACTTTTAAAGAGGGTGTCTCACTATCAGGGACACGTTTTAAAAAGGAAGTCTCACCCTCGCCGTCCCATTTTAAAGAGAGAGTCTTTCTATCAGGGACCCCTTTTAAAGAGAGAATCTCCCCATTAGGGACAACTTTTAAAGAGGCAGTCTAAGCATCAGGGACCCCTTTTAAAGAGGATGTTTCAGCATCAGGGTCTCCTATTAAAGAGGGAGACTCACCATCAGGGACCCTTTTTAAAGTGAGCGTCTCCCCATTAGTGACCCCTTTTAAAGAGGCTCTACATCAAGGAACCCTTTTAATATTGTGTTTCAGCATCAGGGACTCCTGTTAAAAGAGGTAGTCTTTCTATCAGGGACCCCTTTTAAGAAGAATCTTTCTATTAGGGACATCTTTAAAGAGAGTCTCCCCATCAGGGACACCTTTTAAAGAGAAAATCTTTCTATCAGGGAGCCCTTTTAATGAGACAGTCTCCCCATCAGGGACCTCTTTTAAAGAAGCAGTCTCACCATCAGGGACCCCTTTTAAAGAGGTCATCTCACTATCTGGAACCCCTGTTAAAGAGGGTGTTTCAGCATCAGGGACCCTTGTTAAAGAGAGAGTCTAAACACCAGGGACCCAATTTAAAGACAGAAACACCTCATTAGGGATCGCTTTTAAAGAGGGAGTATTCCCATCAGAGACCATTCTAAACAGGGAGTCCTTCTATCAGGGCGCCCTTTTAAACAGGGAGTCTCTCCATTGGGGTCCTATTTTAAACAGAGAGACATTCTATCAAGTTTCAGTTTTAACGAGAGATTCTTTCTATCAAAGTTTCATTTTAAAGAGGGAGGTTCTCCATCAGGGACATATTTTAAAGACAGAGTCTCACCATCAGGGACCCCTTTTAATGATGGAGTCTCGCCATCAGGGACCCCTTTAAAATAGAGAGTCCCCCCATAAGGAAACCCATTTAAAGAGAGAGTCTCTCCATCAGGGATCCGCTTTTATAGAGGGAGTCTCACCATCAGGGACCTATATTAAAGAGGGAGTCTCACCACCAGGGACCCCTTTTAAAAAGAGAGTCTTTCTATCCGGGACCAATTTTAAAGAGAGAGTCTCCACGTTAGGGACTCCATTAAAAGAGGCTCACCATCAGGGACCCCTTTTAGAAAGTGTGTTTCAGCATCAGGGACACTTTTTAAAGAGGGAGCCTTTCTATCAGGGACCCTTTTTAAAGAGAGCATCTCCCCATTAGGGACCCCTTTGAAAGAGCTCTACAATAAGGACCCCTTTAAAAGATGATGTTTCAGCATCAGGGACTCCTATTAAAAAGGGAGTTTCACCATCAGGGACCCCTTTAAATCTGAAAATCGTTCTATCAAGGACCCCTTTAAAAGATAGAATCTTTCTATCTAGGACAACCTTTTAAAGATAATCTTTTTATTAGGGACACTTTTAAAGAGAGTGTCTCACCATCAAGGATTCCTTTTAAAGAGAAAGTCTTAGTAGTAGGGAACCCTTTTAAAGATAGAGTCTCTCCATCAGGGGCCGCTTTTAAAGTGTGAATCTCACCATAAGGGACCTATATTAATGATGGAGTCTCACCATCAGGGACCCCTTTTAAAGAGAGTCTTTCAAACAGGGACACCTTTTAAAGAGAGAGTCTCCCATTAGGGACCCCATTTTAAGTGGCTCACCAACATGGACCCCTTTTAAAAAGGGTGATTCAGCAGCTGGGACTCTTTTTAAAGAGGGACACTTTCTATCGGACCCCTTTTAAAGAAATATTGTCATCATCAGGGACCCCTTTTAAAGAGAGAGACTCACCATCAGGGACCCCTTTTAAAGAGAGAGTCGCACCATCGGGGACCACTTTTAAAGAGTGCATCTCATCATCAGCTACCCCTTTTAAAGAGGATGTCTTCCCATCAGTGTCCACTTTCAAAGAGAGTGTCTCGCCATCAGGGACCGCTTTTAATGAGAGTGTCACCCCATTAGGGATCCCTGTTAAAGTGTTTGTCTCGCCATCTGAGGCAGTATTAAATAGGGAGTCTGTCTATCGGCGAGCCCTTTTAGTTAGGGAGTCTCTCCCTAGTTGTCCCTTTTGAAAGAGAGAGAATTGCTATCAAGGTTCCGTTTGAACAAGAGAGTCTTACCATCAAGTTTCCCTTTTAAAGAGGGATTGTCACCATCAGGGACACACATTAAAGATGGAGTCTCCCCATCATGGAACCCATTTAAAGAGAGCTTCTCTCCATCAGGGGCCGCTTTTAAAGAAGGAGTTTCACCATAAGGGGTCCCTTTTAAAGAGGGAGTCTCACCATCAGGGTCCTATATTAAAGAGGGAGTCTCACCACCAGGGATATCTTTTTAAGAGAAAGTCTCACCATCAGGGGACCCTTTTAAAGAGATAGTCTCCCCGTTAGAGACACCATTTAAAGAGGATCACCATCAGGGATCCCTTTTAAAAAGGGTGTTTCAGCATCAGGGACATATTTTAAAGAGGGAGTCTTTCTATCAGGGACCCCTTTTAAAGAGAATCTTTCTATTAGGGACACTTTTAAAGGTAGAGTCTCACCATCAGGGACTCTTAGTAAACAGAAAGTCTATCTATCAGGGACCCTTTTTAAAGAGAGAATCTCCCCATCGTTGACCCCATTTAAATAGGGAGTCTCACCATCAAGGACCCCTTTTAAATAGGAAGTATTTAAATCAGGGACCCCTTTAAAGTGGGTGTCTCACCCTCGGGGGCTCTTTTTAGAGAGAGAGTCTTTCTATCAGGGACCCCTTTAAAGAGGATGTCTCACCCTCGGGGACTCTTTTTAGAGAGAGAGTCTTTCTATCAGGGACCCATTTTAAAGAGGCTCATCTTCAGGGACTCCTTTTGAAAAGGGTGTTTCATCATCAGGGACTCATTTTGTAGAGGGTATTTTCCCATCAGTATCCGCTTTTAAAGAGAGTGTCTCCCCATTAGGGATCACTTATAAAGAGGCTCACCATCAGGGAACCATTTTAAAGAGGGATTCTCATCAACAGGGAGCCCTTTTAAAGAGAATGCCTTTCTATCAAGGACCCCTTTTAAAGAGGAAGTCTTTCTATTAGGGACGCCTTTTAAAGAGTAACTTCCTATTAGAGACACTTTTACAGAGAGAGTCGCCCCATCAGGGCCCCCTTTTAAAGAGGGGGTCTCAACAACAAGGACCCCTTTTAAACAGGGAGTCTCCCCATCAGGGAACACATTTAAAGAGGGAGTCTCCCCTTTCAGAGACCCATTTTAAAGAGGGAGACTTTAGGGATCCCCTTTAAAGTGTGAGTTTCACCATCAGTGATCCCTTTTAAAAAGGGAGTCTCACCATCAGGGACCCTATTAAAGAGGGCGCCTTATTAACAGGGAGCCCTTTCAAAGAGAGTCTTAACTCAGGGACCCCTTTAAAAGAGTGAGTCTCACCATCAGAGACCCTTTTAAAGAGGGAGTCTATCTCTCAGGGAGACATTTTAAAGAGGGAGTCACACACTCGGGGACGCATTTTAAAGAAAGAGTCTTTCAATCATGGACCCATTGTAAAGAGAATTTTCCTGTTAGGAACACCTTTTAAAGAGAGCGTCTTTCTATCAGTGACCACTTTTAAAGAAACAGTCTCCCCATTAGGGACCCCTTTTAAAGAGAGAGACTCGCCATCAGAGACTCATTTGAAAGAGGGTGTTTCAGCATCAGGGACCCCTTTTAAAGAGAATGACTTTCTATCAAGGACCCCTTTTAAAGATGAGAAGTCGCACAACAACCCTTTTAAAGAGGAAGTCCTTCGATGAGGTTCTCATTTTAAAGATAATCTTCCTATTCGGGACACTTTTACAGAGAGAGTCGCCCCATCAGGGACTCCTTTTAAAGAGGGTGTCTCAACAATAAGGATCCCTTTTAAATAAGGCGTCTCCCCATTAGGGAACCCTTTTAAACAGTGAGACTCACCATCAGGGAGAACTTCTAAAGAGGGAGTCTCGCCAACAGGGACGCATTTTAAAGAGGGTGTTTCAGCATCAGGGACACCTTTTAAAGAGAGTCACACCATCAGGGACCCATTTTAAAGAGGGAATCTCACCATCAGGGACCACTTTTAACGAGAGAGTCTAACCGTCAGAGTTCCCTCTTAAAGAGTGATTCTCACAATCAGGGATCCCTTTTAAAGTTGGAGGCTTGCTATCAGTGATCCCTTTTAAAGAGGGATTCTCACCATCAGTGTTCCCTTTTAAAGAGGGATCCTCACCATCAGGGACTCATTTTAAGGAGAGAGTCTCAACATCAGCAACCCTTTTTAAAGAGAGATTCACACCATCAGGTACCCCTTTTAAAGAGTGAATCTCACCATCAGGGACCCCGTTTCAAGAGAGTGTCTCCGCATCAGGGACCCCTTTTGAAGAGGACGTGTCTCCAAAAGGGACCCCTGTTAAAGAGAGTCTCACCATCAGGGACCCCTTTTAAAGGGGGAGTTTCAACATGAGGGACCCTTTTAAAGAGTGTGTCTCAACATAAGTGGCCACTTTTAAAGAGAGTCTCAACCATCAAGGACCACTTTTGAAGAGGGACTCTCACCATCAGGGACCCGTTTTAAAGAGGGAGTTTCAGCATCAGGGACCGCTTTAAAGAGAGTGTCTTTCTATCAGGGACCCCTTTTAAAGAAAATATTCCTATTTGGAAAACCTTTTTAAGAGAGAGTCTCACCATCAGGGACCCCTTTTAAAGAGAGTCTCACCATCAGGGACCCCTTTTAACGAGAGAGTCTCACCATCAGGGACCCCTTTTAACGAGAGAGTCTCACCATCAGAGACCTCTTTTGAAGAGGGAGTCTCAAACATCAAGAACAACTTTAAAAGATGATGCTCACCATCAGGGACCCCTTTTAAAAAGGGAGTGTCTCCATCAAACCCTTTTAAAGAGGGAGGCTTTCTATCAGGGTGCCCTTTTATACAGGGCGTCTCAAATAAATGGTCTTTCTAGCAAGGTCCCCTTTTAAGAGGCAGTCTTTCTATCAGGGACCCCTTTTAAAGAGAATCTTCCTATTAGGGATACTTTTAAAGAGAGAGTCTCACCATCAGGGAACACTTTTAAAGAGGGCGTCTCACCATTGTAGGCTTCGCAAAATCCCCCAGAATCTCGAACAGCGCCCTAAAGGGAGTGATTTTTGGACATTTCATACAAACTTGGGATGATGGGACCTAAGTGAAGTGATTTTGATGTAAAAACCTCAGTCTTGGACATTTTAAGGATCAGGGAAGAAAAACCCTGTGGAAAATGACTTTTGAATCTTTCTGTTGGGAAAGACACCTTTCACAGACAGAAAACAGGTTGCGGAGGGACGTGGCCAGGCAGTGGACAGCTTTGGGTATTGGGGCCCAATCAAGCTGTCTGGGAATTGTTTACACTGCAATCCTACCAAGGAGGAAGAGACAAACCCAAAGCCTCACACACACATCGAAATATGAATAATCCAATAACCCTTTTTGAAAGTACCAGGCCTAAACAGGATACCAGAAGCCTGAAATCAATAAAACATTTAGTACTTCATCAAAAGCCAATCAAGCAGGTATCCACAGGACAGATTTAAAAGCCCGCCAAAAGCCCTAGGACAATAGGGTTGAGATTTGGCGCGTAGAAAAGGCTGTGTTTAAATCGGATAAAATTTTGTTTGGTATATTGTCTTTCTCCCTCGCCTGTACCGTGTGCTCCCCAATCTGTGTTTAAATATTAAGTGTGTTTTAAGTTTGTTACCTTTTTCTTTTAATAAATTAAACATTCTTTCATCAGAAACTGTTGTCTACTGCATTTCTAATCACAACCCCTAAATAAGCCCAAAGTCTAGGAACCAGAGTGGTGTGGGAGCGATTCGAACCGCTCACTGAGTCAGAAAGTGAAGGTTGACCCCATTACTACCCCCTTCACCATCAGGTAACCCTTTTAAAGAGGGAGTCTCACCATCAGGGACCCCTTTTAACGAGAGAGTCTCACCATCAGGGTTCCCTTTTAGAGAGAGAGTCTCACTTTCAGAGACCCCTTTTGAAGAGGGATTCTCACCATCATGGATACCTTTTAAAGACGATTCTCACCATCAGAGACCAGTTGTAAAGAGGGAGTTTCAGCATCAGGCACCGCTTTAAAGCGAGTCTCTTTCCATCAGGGAACACTTTAAAGATAATCTTCCTTTTAGGGACACCTTTTAAAGAGAGTGTCTCACCATCAGGGACCCCTTTTAAAGAGTGAGTGTCTCCATCAGTGACACCACTTCAAGAAGGTGCGTCCCAACAGGGAACCTTTTTAAGAGGGAGTTTCCGAATCAGGGGCAGCTTTTAAAGAGATAGTCTCGGCATCAGGGACACCTTTTAAAGAGTGACTCTCACCATCAAGGACCCCTTTTAAAGAGTGACTCTCACCATCAGGGACCCCTTTTAAAGAGTGACTCACCATCAGGGAACCCTTTTAAAGAGAGAGTCTCACCATCTGGGTCCCTTTTAAGGAGAGTGTCTCACCATCAGGGACCCCTTTTAAAGCGGAAGTCTCACCATAAGGGAGCCATTTTAAAGAGGGAATCTCACCATCAGGGACCACTTTTAACGAGAGAGTCTCACCGTCAGAGATCCCTTTTAAATTGTGAGTCTCAGAATCAGGGATCCTTTTTAAATTTTAGTCTTTCTATCAGTGATCCCTTTTAAAGAAGGCGACTCACCATCAGAGACAATTTTAACGAGGGAGTCTTGCCATCCGTGAGCCTTTTAAGGAGTGAGTCTCAATCAAGGATCCCTTTAAAAGAGAGAGTCTCATCATCAGGGACCCCTTTTGAAAGAGGGTGTCCCACCATCAGGGACCCCTTTTAAAGAGAGTCTCACCATCAGGGACCCCTTTTGAAAGAGGGTGTCCCACCATCAGGGACCCCTTTTAAAGAGTGAGTCTCAACATCAGGGACCAATTTTAACGAAAGAGTCTCACCATCAGAGATACATTTTAAAGTGAGTCTTTCTATCCGGGAGCCTTTTAAAGAGGGATTCTCAACATCAGGGACCCCTTTTAAAGAGGGAGTCTCACCATCAGTTACCCGTTAAAAGGAGAGAGTCTCTCTATCAGGGACCCCTTTAAAAGAGGGAGACTCACAATTAGGGACACCTTTTGAAGAGGGAGTCTCACCATCAGAACCCCTTTTAAATAGGGTGTCGCATCATCAGGGATCCCATTTATAGAGGGAGTCTCGCCATCAGGGTCCCTTTTTAAAGAGAGTGTCTCACTATCAGGGTTCCCTTTGAAAGATTGAGTCTCACCATCAGGGACCCTTTTAAAGAAGAAGTCTCACCATCAGGGACCACTTTTAAAGAGAGAGTCTAAATATAAAGGAAAAGTTTTAAAGAGGGAGTCTCGTCATCAGAGGCCCCTTTTAAAGAAGGAGTCTCACAATCAGGAACCCCTTTTAAAGAGGGTGTTTCACCATTTGGGACACTTTTTAAAGAGGGAGCCTCAACATCAGGTACCCCTTTTAAAGAGGGAGTCTCACCATCAGGCACCGATTTTAAAGCGTGAGTCTTAAAATCAGGGACCCCTTTTACAGAGAGAGACTCACCATCAGGGAACCCTTTTAAAGAGGGAGTCTGACCAACAGCCGCCCCTTTTAAAGAGGGAGTCTCAGCATCAGACCCTTTTAAAGACGGAGTCTATCTCTCAGGGAGCCCTTTTAAAGACAGTGAAGGGATAATTACAATTCCTAGACCTTTCGGACTACCCCAGATCAGACATATTCCCCAGACGTTTACCTTCAACTAAAGTTTGCGGTAGCCGTTTCCTATAAGACGCTTAATTGGGTCTAAAGGTCAGACTACCTCTCCCTAAAGGAAATAAACGGTCTAAAGTTGATACCGTCCTCCAGAAAGTACTTTTAAAACGTTTAACTAGACTGAAATCTTCCGGATATTTTGAGGGTCCGGAATATCCCTCAGAATTCTACCAGTCCTTTGAGTGCACAGAAATTGAGTTTGCAAGATGATATAGAAATGTTTTTTGAGACAATTCTAACAATATATAGGTTTATTGACGAACCGACATTTAGATTACATATATTATGGCAATCACAACTTTAATCGTTCAAAATACAAATAGCTTACATTTCTTATCAGAGATCCTTATTCTCAAAACTTAACTTCGTTACATTTCCACACTTCTACTTATTTCTTAATCCAGAATATCCACCAAAATCAAATACCTTGATAACCCGAGACTCAATAGTTGTAAACTTACAGATAATGTCTGTAAAGTTCAGAAACGCTTGTCGTCCCAGCGACTTCTGACTTTTCTGTTTGAAAAGGTCTATTTTTATATCTTTTTTGGGTGGTTTATCCTTTGAAGTTTTCCTGATGATGTATGCGTAATTGTATTACGTTATTCTTTGCTGAATTTGTCCTCTTATTTATTGTGTTTTCTGTTGAATGCTTTCTGTCTTTACTCTCAATTTTGCCATTGCGTGCTTAATTATGTCTCTAGCTTAGATGTTTCAAAAACCGTCATATAAACAATGACAGCAATGGTTTCTGTTTGTTGTAATTCGTATCGAAGTCTTTCTATTGAATTTCTAATACAACTTTAACTGGTTATTATCAGACGTTGTGACTCCATGGTATTCCAATTTAAATACAAGATCAATGTGATTGCTTGGTGTATCCATTGAAGTAATATTTTCAAAGTCGTCTTGTTTGTGTACCTTTTACAACTTGTAAATTAAAACCACTTTATCTAGGGTTTTCCATACATTTCTTATTTACATCAATTGTTTTTTATCAGACCATGTGACTCCATCTTCGAGCTTAACATTAAAAACTATTTGTCCAGCAGGCGTTTCTTTTACTTGATCTCATTTCTTCAAAGCCTTCTGTAGGTATTATATTTACAATATGTAAATGGAAACTCTTTAACTCAGTGTTTACTTGTTTTCTCGCTATCTGAATTGGTTGCATATTTAATCGTGTTTCCTGTTTCTAAGTTTAACATAAAACTATATTACGACAGGTATTTCTTACTTGATGTCATTTTTTCAAAGGCATTTCTTTTTTTAATATTCTGTGCACCTGTTCGACGTGTTAGATTATAACACTTTACTTGGGTCATTCCATTGTTTTTCTCCCAAACTCTAGACATAGAGGAACCTTCCAATGGTTTGCTTCAATCTTTGTCTATATCCCATTCCCATATCAAAGCTTCTGTTTACAGCTTTGTGTTAACAAACCACCATATCTCATCAGCCTGTATTCTGTTTGCAAGCTGTGTCTGCTAAGACTTATGTTTTTTAAACCCAGTATGTCATTTATTGATAATTTCAGAAATCTGTTTTTAGTATCACATATTTTTCTGAATCCTGGCTATTCCTTCACAGCCCCGCCTTGACCAAAAGATGAGCTTAAAACTTCAGGACAGAGATTGGTCAATATTGCTCATGAGGTTACAATAGCATATTAATTTTACAAGATCCACATTCATGTGCTGCATGAAAATCCCTTTTAAATCATCCTGGGAGAATGTTTTGCCTTATTTTCAATTGTACACAATTTAAAAGGATGATAATATAGTCATGTATGAGCGAAACAACATGTACTTAAAATGTTCAATCAGCAGATGTACGTTCCGTAGAGGTGAGTTCTTCATACGAGTCAAGGAGACGTCTGTTGAAATTAGTTGAAGCTTGACACGCTGTTCCTTCGATCCAGCACGTGTACAGATGCTTATATCTGTGTGGGCCTTACGAGGCACTCAGTTGATTCCTTCTTTCTCCGCAATGTCTTCCTCCTTCGCTGAAGTAAGTTGTTGATCTTTCCTTGTTTTGGTTGTTGCGTTTCGCAAATCCAAATCCTGATGCATTGCCAAGCAGCGTGTAGAAGAGCCGAGGACACATTGTGACTTCCCATCATCAGTAATTCGATCGCATCCATTTCCTGTGTAGTGCTCCAAGCTGGGACTTAAAAGACAGTGTACAACTGCACCTTGTATTGTTCCGCCTTTTCAGTATCTTGCAGGACATCGCTTGATATCATCTATGGAGACAGTTTTAAAATATTCTTGCCTTTCTGCTGCTTAACATGTATTTGAACTGGTCTTTCGTTAATAGCAGAATGTATTTCAACAGGTTTTTTCCATTTTCGTTCTTAAACCAGGTTTTTACTCGAACTTGTGTTCACAACTCTGTGTTAAAAAAACAACTTATCTCATAAGCCTGTATTCTGTTTGCAGCCTGTGTCTGCTAAGGCTTATGTTTTTAAACCCAGTATGTCATTTATTAATAATTTCAGATATCTGTTTTAAGTATCGTATATTTTTCTGAATCCTGGCTATTCCTTCACAAGAGTCTTACCATCAGGGACCGCTTTTAAAGAGGAAGTCTCAGACTCAGGGACCCCTTTTAAAGAGTGAGTCTTTCTATCACGGACCCCTTTTAAAGAGGTTGTCTCACCATCAGGGACCACTTTTAAAGAGGGTGCCTCACCATCAGGGGCCCCTTTTAAAGAGGGAGTCTCACCATCAGGGACGCCTTTTAAAGAGAGAGAATTTACCCATTTGGGATCAATTTTAAAGTTTTAGACTCACCATCAGGGATCCTTTTTAAAGAGGTAGCCTTTCTATCAGGGTGTGCTTTAAAGATGGAGTCTAACCATCAGGGACCCCTTATATAGAGGGAGCCTCAGCATCAGTAACCCCTTTTAAACGAGAGTGTCTCCCCATTAGGGAACCCTATTAAAGAGGGAGTCTCACCATTAGGGACACATTTTAAAGAGGGTGTCTCACCATCAGGGGCCCCTTTTAAAGAGAGTCTTTCTATCAGGGACCCCTTTTCAAGAGGGAGTCTCACCATCAGGGATCCCTTTTACAGAGTCAGTCTTAGCATCTGGGATACCTTTAATAGAGTGAGACTCACCATCAGGGATCCCTTTTACAGAGTCAGTCTTAGCATCTGGGATACCTTTAATAGAGTGAGACTCACCATCAGGGATCCCTTTTACAGAGTCAGTCTTAGCATCTGGGATACCTTTAATAGAGTGAGACTCACCATCAGGGATCCCTTTTAAAGAGGGAATATTTCTATCAAGGAGCCCTTTTAAAGAGTGAGACTCACCATCAGGGATCCCTTGTAATTTGGGAGTCTTTCTATCAGGGAATCCTTTAAAGAGGGAGTCTCACCATTAGGGAACACTAATAAATAGGGAGTCTCACCATCAGGGACCCATTTTAAAGAGGGAGTCTTTCTATCAGGGAGCCCTTTTAAAGCATGTCACCATCAGGGATCCCTTTGAAAGAGGGAGTCTTACCATCAGGGACGCCTTTTAAAGATTGAGTCTAAACAGCAGGCATCCCTTTTAAAGAGAGAGTCTCACCAGCAGGATCCCTTTTAAAGAGGGAGTCTCACTATCAGAGACCCTTTTAAAGAGAGATTCTTTCTTTCAAGGACGCTTTTTAAGGGAGATTATCCCATTACGTACCGCTTTTAAAGAGGCTCATCATCAGGGAGCACTTTTAAAGAGAGATTTAACCGTCAGAAACGCTTTTAAAGCGGGAATATTTGTACCAGGGACCCCTTTTAAAGAGTGAATATCACTATCAGAGACCCATTTAAATAGGGATTATTTATTTCAAGGATCCCTTTTAAAAAGTGACTCACACTGAGGGACTCCTTTAAAATAGAGAGTCTCACCCTTCGGGATCCATTTTAAAGAGCGAGTCTCACCATCAGGGATGCCTTTTAAAGAGGGAGTCTCTCCATCAGGGACCCTTTGAAAAAGGGGGTCTCACCATCAGGGATCCATTTTAAAGAGAGAGTCTCAAAATCAGGGATCCCTTTTAAAGAGAGAGTGTCTCCATCAGGGACCCTTTCAAATAGGGAATCTCACGATCAGGGACCCGTTTTAAAGAGGGTGTTTCAGCATCAGGGTCCCCTTTTAAAGAGAGTGTTTCACCATCAGGGGCCTCTTTAAAGAGAGAGTATCACCGTTATTGACAACTTTAAGTGAGAGAGTATCTCCACCAGCGACCCCTGTTAAAGAGTGAGTCTCACCATCAGGGACGCCTCTTAAAGAGGGAGTTTCAGTATCAGGGACTGCTTTTAAAGAGAGAGTCTCACCATCACTGACCCCTTTTAAAGAGAGAGTCTTTCTATCAGAGACCACTTTTAAAGAGAGAGTCTCCCCATTAGTGACCAATTTTAAAGAGGCTCGCCATCAGGGACCGCTTTGAAAAAGGGTGTTTCAGCATCACGGGCACCTTTTAAAGAGAGAATCTCACCATCAGATACCCCTTCTAAAGAGAGAGTCTCACCATCAGGGACTACTTTTAAAGAGGGTGTCTCACTATCAGGGACACCTTTTAAAGAGAGAGCATCACCATCAAGGATCCCGTTTAAAGAGTGAGTCTAGCCATAAGGGATCCCTTTTAAAGAGGGAGACTTTCTTTCAGTGAGCCCTTTTAAAGAGAGCCTTACCATCAGGGACCACTTTTAAAGAGTGAGTCTCAACATCAGTGTTCCCTTTTTGAGAAATAAACTCACACTCAGGGTCCGTATTAAAGAGAGAGTCTCCACATCAGGGACCCATTTTAAAGAGAGAGACGCGCCATCAGGGACCCCTTTTAAAGAGTGACTCTCAACAACAGGAACCCCTTTTGAAGAGGATGTTACAGCATCAGGGAATCCTTTTAAAGAGGGCATCCCATCATCAGGGACCCAACTTAAAGGGAGTCTCACCATCAGGGACCCATTTTGAAGAGAATCTCTTTCTATCAAGGACCCCTTTTAAAGAGGGAGTCTATCTTTCAGGGACCCCTTTTAAAGAGAATCATCCTATAAGGGACATCTTTTAAAGAGTGAGTCTCACCATCAGGGACCACTTTTAATTAGAGAGTCTTCCCATTAGGTATCCCTTTTAAAGAGGAAGTCACACCATTAGGAATCACTTTTAAAGAGGGAGTCTTTCTATCAGGGAGCCCTTTTAAAGAGATTTTAATATCAGGGACACCTTTTAAAGAGAGATTCTCACACACTGTGGCCTCTTTTAAAGAGGAACATTCCCCGTTAGTGACACCTTTAACTGAGAGAGACTCACCACCAGGGACCCCTTTTAAATAGAGAGTCTCACCATCAGGGGCCCCTTTTGAAGAGGGAGCCTCACCATCAGGGATCCGTTTTAAAGAGATGGTCACACCAACAGGAACCACTTTTAAAGAGAGTGTTTCAGCATCAGGGAACTCTTTTAAAGAGCCTCATCGTCAGGGTCCCCTTTTAAAGAGGGAATCTCCCCGTCAGGGACACATTTAAATGAAAGAGACTCTCCACCAAGGACTCCTTTTAAAGAGGGAGTCTCACCATCAGGGAAACCTTTTAAAGACGGAGTCTCACCCTCAGGGACCCCTTTTTAAGAGAGAGTCTCACCATCAGGAACCCCTTTTAAAGAGGGAGTTTCAGCATCAGGGATCGCTTTAAAATAGAGAGTCTCACCATCAGGGAAACCTTTTAACGAGAGAGTCTCACCATCAGGGACCCCTTTTAAAGAGGGAGTCTCACCATTGGGGACACATTTTAAAGAGAGAGTCTTTCTATCAAGGTCCCCTTAAAAAAAGTGAGTCTTTCCATCAGGGCCCCTTATAACGAGAAACTTCCTATTAGGGTCGCCGTTTAAAGAGAAGGTCGCCCCATCAGGGACCCTTATAAAGAGGGATTCTCACCATCAAAGACCACTTTTTAATAGGGAGTCTCACCATCAGGGACCCCTTTTTAATAGGGAGTCTCACCATCAGGGACCCATTTTAATGAGGGAATCTCACCAACAGGGGACCCCTTTTAAAGAGAGAGTTTTTCTATCAGGTAACCTTTTTAAAGAGGCTGTCTTTCTATCAGTGATCCCTTTTAAAGAGAGAGAATCCAAATTAGGGACCCCTTTAAAAGAAGCATTCTCACCATAAGGGATGCATTTTAAAGAGGGTGTCTCCCCATCGGGAACCCCTTTTGAAGAGAGAGTCTCGCCGTCAGGTTACCCATTTAAAGAGGGAGTCTCACCATCAGGAACCCCTTTTAAAGTGGGTGTTTCAGCATCAGGGACCCTTTTTAAAGAGAGAGACTCACCATCAGGGGCCTCTTTTAATGAGGGAGTATACTCGTCAGGGACCACTTTTAAAGAGGGGGTCTCACCATCAGGGAACAATTTTACAGAGGGAATTTCATCATCAGCGACCGTTTTAAAAGAGAGTGTGTCACCATCAGGAACCCCTTTTAAAGAGGGTGCGTCATCAGCAGGGACATCTTTTAAAGAGATAGTCTCACGATCAGGGACCCATTAAAATAGAGTCTTTCTATCAGGGACACCTTATAAAGAGAATCTTCATATTAGGGTCAACGTTTAAAGAGAAATTCTCAACATCATGGGTCCAATTTAAAGAGGGTGTCAACCATGAGGGACCACTTTTAATGAGGGAGTATGACAATCAGGGACATATTTTAAAGAAGGTGCGTCACCATTCGGGTCCCCTTTTAAAGAGGGAGTCTGACCATAAGGGACCCGTTTTAAAGAGGGAGTACCACCATCAGGGACAACTTTCAAAGAGAGAGTCTCGCCATGAGGGTTTCCTTTTAAAGAGTGAGTCTCAACATCTGGGATCCCTTTCAAAGAGGCAGTCTTTCTATCAGGGAGCCCTTTTAAAGAGGGGAGTCTAACCCTCGGGGACCCATTTTAAAGAGAGAGTCTTTCTATCAAAGTCCCCTGTTAAAGAGGAAGTCTTTCTTTTAGGGACCCAGTTAAAGATAATCTTCATATTAGGGACACCATTGAAAGAGAGAGTCTCAACATCAGCAACCTCTTTTAAAGAGGGAGTCTCACCATCAGGGATCCCTTTTAAAGAGGGAGACTCATCATCAGGGACCTCTTTTAAAAAAAGGATTCTCATCATCAGGGACAAATTTTAAAGAGTCAGTCACGCAATCAGGGGCCCCTTTTAAAGAGAGTCTTACCATCAGGGACCCCTTTTATTCAGTCTCGCCATCAGAGACACTTTTAAAGAGGGAGTCTTTCTATAAGGGATCCCTTTTAAAGAGAGTCTATTTATCAGGGACCCATTTTAAAGAGAATCTTCCTCTTCGGGACACATTTTAAAGAAAGAGTCTCACCATCAGGGGAATATTTTAAAGAGGGCGTGTCCATCAGGGACACCTTTTTTAAAGAGGGCGTCTCACCATCAGTGACCCCCATTAGAGAGGGAGTCTTTCTATCAGGGACCCTTTTTAAAGAATGAGTCTCACCAGCAGATATCCCCTTTTAAAGAGAGAGTCTCCCCATTACGAATCCCTTTTAAAGAGGGAGTCTCGCCATCAGAGACGTTTTAAAGAGGGCGTATTTCTATCAGGCACCAATTTCAAATAGGGAGTCTCAAACTTGGGGACCCATTTTAAAGAGAGAATCTCACAATCAGGGACCCCTTTTCAAGCGAGAGTCTCACCATCAAGGTCCCCGTTTAAATAGACATTCTCACCATTATGGATCCTTTTAAAAGAGGGAGTCTCACCATCAGGGTTACCTTTTAAAGTGGGAGTCTTTCTATCAAGGGCGTCTTTTAAAGAGAGAGCATTTTTATCAGGGACCTATTATAAGCAGAATCAGCCTGTTAGGCACCTTTTAAATCGAGAGTCTCAACATCAGGGACACCTTTTAAAGAGGGAGTGTCTCCTCAGGGACACCTTTGAACGAGGGAGTGTCTCCATCAGGGACAACTTCTAAAGAGGAGGGTGTCTCCATCAGGGTCAATTTTAAAGAAGGTGTGTCTCCATCAGGGACCCCTTTTAAAGAGGAATTTTCTCCATCAGGGACACCTTTTAAAGAGGGAGTGTCACCATCAGGGACACCTTTTAAAGAGGATGTGTTACCATCATGGACACCTTTTAAAATGAGTGTCTCACCATCAGGGATCCCTTTTTAAGAGAGAGTCTCACCATCAGAGACACTTTTGAAGAGGGAGTCTTTCTGTCAGGGACCCATTTTAAAATGAGAGTGTCTTCATCAGGGACCCCTTTAAAGAGAGAGTCTCAACATCAGGGACCCCATTTTAAAAGGGACTCTCACCATCAGGGACCCCTTTTAAGGAGACAGTCTAACCATCAGGGACCCCTTTAAAGACGGAGTAACACCATCAGCGACCCCTTTTAAAGAGGGTGTTTCAGCATTAGGGACTCATTTTAAAGTGAGAGTCTCACTATCAGGGACCCCTTTTAAAGAGCGAGTCTTCCACCTATGTATCCCTTTTAAAGAGGGCGTCTCGCCAACAGAAGCCCTTTTAAATAGGGAATCTTAATATCAGATAGCCCTTTTAAATAGGGAGACTCACTGATTTTAAAGAGAGTATCTTTCTATCAAGGTTCCCTTTTAAAGTGGGCGTATTTTTATCAGCGACCCCTTTTAAAGAGAATTTTCCTATTAGGGTCACCGTTTAAAGAGAGAGTCACTCCATCAGGAATCCATTTTAAGGGGAGTCTCCCCATCAGGGACCCCTTTTAAAGAGGAAGTCTACCCATCAGGGACCCTTTTAAAGAGAGTCGCACCCTCGGGGACCCCATTTAAAGAGTGCGTGTCTCAATCAGGGGCCCCTTTTAAAGAGGGAGTCTCACCATAAGAGACCCCTTTCAAAGAGGGAGTCTCGCCAAAGAGGACCCTTTTTAATGAGAGATTCTCCGCATTAGGGACTACTTTTAAAGAGAGAGTCTCACCATCAGTGATCCCTTTTAAAGAGTCAATCTCACCATCAGGGATCCCTTTAAAAGAGTGACTCTTACCATCAGGGATCCCTTTTAAAGAGGGAGTCTTTCTATCAGGGAGCCTTTTAAAGAGAGTCTTACCATCATAGATCCCTTTTAAAGAGAGAGTATCATACTCAGGGACCCCTTTTAATGAGTGAGTCTCACAATCAGGGATTCCTTTTAAAGAGTGAGTCTCATCAATAGGGATCACTTTTAAAGAGGGAGTCTTTCTATCAAGGGCCCCTTTTAAAGAGAGTCTTTTTATTCGGGAGCACTTTTAAATAGGGAATCCCACCCTTGGGGACCCAATGTAAAGAGAGAATCTTTCTATTAAGGTCCCCTTTTAAAAGGGGGGCATTTCTATCTGGGACCCTTTTAAAGAGAAACTTCCTATTAAGGACACCATTTAAAGAGAGAGTCTCACCATCAGGGACACCTTTTAAAAGGGAATCTCACCATCAGGGACCAGTTTTAAAGAGGGAGTCTCACCATCAGAGATCCCTTTTAAAGATGGAGTCTCCCCATCAGGGACCCCTTTTAACGTGGGAGTCTTTCTATCAAGAACGCCTTTTAAAGATAGAGTATTTTTTATCAGAGACCTATTATAAGGAGAATCATCCTGTTAGGCACCTTTTAAATCGAGAGTCTCAACATCAGGGACAACTTTTAACGAGGGAGTGTCTCCTCAGGGACACCTTTGAACGAGGGAGTGTCTGCATCAGGGACAACTTTTAAAGAGGGAGTGTCTCCATCAGGGACAACTTTTAAAGAGGAAGTTTCTCCATCAGGGACACCTTTTAAAGAGGGAGTGTCACCATCAGGGACACCTTTTTAAGAGGATGTGTTACCATCATGGACACCTTTTAAAGAGAGTGTCTCACCATTAGGGACCACTTTTAAAGAGAGAGTCTCCCCCAGTGATCCCTCTTAAAGAGAGAGTCTCACCATCAGACACTTTTGAAGAGGGATTCTTTATATAACGGACCCATTTTAAAGAGGGAGTGTCTTCATCAGGGAACCATTTAGAGAGAGAGTCTCACCATCAGGGACCCCTTTTAAAAAGGGTCTCTCACCATCAGGGACCCCTTTTAAGGAGACAGTCTCACCATCAGGGACCTCTTTAAAGAGAGAGCCTCACCATCACGGATCCCTTTTAAAAAGGGACTCAACACCATCAGGGACCATTTTCAAGGAGACAGTCACACAATCAGGGATCCCTTTAAATAGAGAGTCTCACCATCAGGGTTCACTTTTAAAGAGGGTGTTTCAGAATTAGGGACCCATTTTAAATTGAGAGTCTCACTATCAGGGACCCCTTTTAAAGGGAGAGTCTTCCACCTAGGACTCCCTTTTAAAGAGGGAGTCCCGCCAACAGAAACCCTTTTAAATAGGCAATCTTTCTATTAGTGAGCCGTTTTAAATAGGGAGTCTCACCGATTTTAAAGAGAGTGTATTTCTATCAAGGTTCCCTTTTAAAGTGGGAGTCTTTCTGTCAGCGACCCCTTTTAAAGAGAATCTTCCTTTTAGGGTCACCGTTTACAGAGAGAGTCTCTCCATCAAGAATCCATTTTAAGGGGAGTCTCCTCATCAGGGACCCCTTTTAAGGCTGAAGTCTCCCCATCAGGGACCCTTTTAAAGAGAGTCGCACCCTCGGGGACCCGTTTTAAAGCGTGCGTGTCACCATCAGGGGCCCCTTTTAAAGAGGAGTCTCACCATAATGGATCCCTTTTAAAGAGGGAGTCTCGCCAAAGAGGACTCCTTTTAATAAGAGATTATCCGCATTAGGGACTACTTTTAAAGAGAGAGTCTCACCATCAGTGATCCCTTTTAAAGAGTGAATCTCACCATCAGGGATCCCTTTTAATGAGTGAGTCTTACCATTAGGGATCCCTTTTAAAGAGGGAGTCTTTCTATCAGGGAGCCTTTTAAAGAGAGTCTTACCATCAGAGATCCCTTTTAAAGAGAGAGTATCATACTCAGGGACCCCTTTTAATGAGTGAGTCTCACCATCAGGGAGCCCTTTTAAAGAGGAAGTCTTTCTGTCAAGGGACCCTTTTAAAGAGAGTCTTTTTATTCGGGAGCACTTTTAAATAGGGAATCGCACCCTTGGGGACCCAATGTAAAGAGAGAGTCTTTCTATTAAGGTCCCCTTTTAAGAGGGGAGTCTTTCTATCTGTGACCCCTTTTAAAGAGAAACTTCCTATTAAGGACACCATTTAAAGAGAGAGTCTCACCATCAGGGACCCCTTTCAAAGAGGGCGTCTCCACATTAGGGACCTCATTTAAAGAGGGATGCTCACCATCAGGGATCCCTTTTAAAGAGAAAGACTCGCTATGAGGGACCCCTTTTAAATAGAGAGCCTCGCCATTAGGAGCCCGTTTTAACGAGGGAGTCTCACCAACAGCAACCCCTTTTAAAGAGCTCATCCGTTTTAAATAGACACAGAATGATCCGGGACTTACAACAATCTCGATTACGATTATTAGCGACGTCAGACGCATTATCCATTAGGCCAAGGAAATTTCGTGTGCAATCCGGTTATTTTGATTCCGATGGCCGGCCCTGCTTTCGCAGCGCTTGACTGCCGAGCGGTCCCGCAGGTCTAAATTTATCGGCTGGTTTCAAAGCACCAATTCAGTTTTGTGCGAATGGGAGATGTATCCCCAGGAACAGCGGTTGGAGCAGAACATACTTAACGGCGTAAGTAGGTGAAAGTGAATGTTAGATTAAGGAAGTAATGCAGGAAAGTGACAATGAAATGGATGGAGGAAAGTAAAGGAGGGCTAATGATTGTGGAAGGAAGAAAAAGCTGGGAGAAGAGACGATTTTGAATTATGGAGCATCAAGCTCAGGCATGTGAGAGCACGGAGGTTTTGAAGGAATAAATAGGTTTTCACCGCCAACAAATTTTTTTTTCATGTATTGAAGATTGATTTTTCGTTGTGTTTAATTAGCAGGTGCCGGAGAGAACAGAGTGAACTGTGTTGTGACTCGGATTTGTACCGAGGTTGCTGCGGCCACAAGGCAGAGCACTGATCACTATACGATCACGGCTTCACACATCAGCTGCGGCAGCTTTGCTCAGACCACAGCAAAGTACCGCACGGCACTGCTTGGAAAAGATGGATTTTTGGTGAAGAGGCCAAAATCAGCACCGACAGAAATTTTGACAGCGGTGGAACTCGACACAGGCCCCGCAGCGACTGGAGTCTTAATCCAGAATGGGAACTAGTGCAGCCGCAGTTACATTTAAAATGATTGTGGCCCTTTCACACGAGAAGAATCTCATCCCTGGAGGGTCATAAAGAGAAAATAAAGGCACCGCTGGGAATCGAACCCAAGATCTCCTGTTTACAAGAACGGTGCTTATGATCAACTAAGCCACGGAGCCAATTATCGCTCTATTTTCGCCGCTTCCACACACTGATATCTATCAGCTTCCTTTCACTGCCTCTTGGAGTCTGAAGCCGTTTTGTATTTATGCATCTCACTTGTTTATTCTGCCATATGTGCCGATGTTGTCTGTATCTCTCGCTGCGTTTATTTCAGTATCAATCTGTGGGTTGATTCTAAATGAATACCTGTGTTTGTGTCTTACATGAAATAGATGAGGTGCTCAGACAATTCTTCCTCTGACACTGGGGAACTAATGAGTCAACATTTAGAACAAAACATTGTTTATTGTGATGCAGAAAATACAATATTCCATCTTGAATGATTTAGTTTCAATTCTGTGTAAAAAGAAACTGTGACCCCAACGTGTTTCCAAGCGGCGCATTTTAATCTGACGTCACAACCGCCACCATTGCCCTCAAGGTGATTCATAACTAATAAACAGAGAAGTCAAGCAGTGAGACGGTATTTGTAGAAACGGTTGTGAGACTGTGCAATGCACTGGCCCAGAGCAGCAGATTTAAAACAAGGTTTAAAAACCGGCAGCGTGTGGGAGGAAGAGGAGAGAGCGGCAAGAGAGCCACAGGAAAGCCAGACAGCAGCTTTGGGCGTTGTTCCATGATCGCAACATAGTTGCACACGGCACTGACATTTTTCTTGTTAAATATGAATAGAGTGCAACGTATGTTTGCAGCTGTTTCTGTTTCTGTAAAGTTACCATCGTACGAACAGGAGGAGGACATTCAGCCCCTCAAGCCTGCTCCGCCATTCAATTAGATCATGGCTGAACTGTATCTTAACTTCATCCATCTGCGATTTTTGCATAAACCTTCATATCCTTGCCGAACACAAATCTGTCAAACTGAATTTTTAAATTTTCAACCCCATCCTCAAATGCTTTTTAAGGGAGAGTGTTCCAGATTTCTGTCACCCTCTGTGCGAAGAAGCGCTTCCTTACATCATCGCTGAACGGGATAGCTGTAATTTCACGGTTATGCCCCATTGTGTTGCACCCTCCCACCAGAGGAAATAGATTCACTCTATCTTACACCTATTAGTTTGCAGCTCTGACCGAAGTCCAAACCCTGAACATTAACCGACAGAAATGCTGGAAGTTCCCTTCTTCTCAACTCCATGTAGCCGCCTTTGCTCTGTGTCCCTTGATAACCTCACCAAACCATAAACCTAACGCTCAGTCTTGCGACATCCAATTGACCCCCAGCATCCACAATGTTATCGGGGAAGAGAGTTCCAGATGTTCATTACCATTTGTGTGAAAAAGAGACTCTTGATTTTGCTTCTGAAGGGCCGAGCTCTAATTTTAAGATTTTGTTCCCTTGATTCACCCACCAGAGGAAATGCTTTCTCTGTATCTACCCTATCCTATCCCTTTAACATTTAAACAGCTCGATTCGGTCACCCCTCATTCTTCTTCTAGACTCAGAACTAATCTAATTAGAAGTGAAGCAGTAAATCGGTGTCAGTAAAACGGACCGTGAGATTGTGCAATGCACTGGCCCAGAGCAGCAGATTTAAAACAGAAGTTTAAAGACCGGCAGCGTGTGAGGGAAGGGGAAAGAGAAGGAAGAGAGTCACAGGTAAAATCACCTTGGAAACCAGTGGCTCCGAATCTGCATTGAATCCCCCCAGTGTATTGTAAACTCTTTTATTGTCATATTGATACACTGATATATTTGAAAGAACATTAAATGAGATGTAACGCTGTCTCTGGTATAAAATAACTGTTTTATATATTTGAGTTTAACCACTGTGTTTAATCTCTATCCTGAATGTTTAGCTTCAACCTAGGATCAGTTTATAATCTGGAGACAAGGTTTCAGCAGCCGGCGGGCAGGGAGCAGAGGCTGAGGTTGATCTGTTTCATGTGGGAGCAGAACACATCACCTGAACCCACTTTTCAGCTCTTGTTGATTAGCACTGTAGGTTACGGCACTTCACGTGCATATCAAAGTACTTTTTAAATGGAATGAGGGTTTCTGCTTCCACCTTCCTTTCAGGCAGTGAGCTCCGGACACCCACCGCCCTCAGGATAAAACACGTCAACTGCACACCATCACACTCTGCATCCTGCCACAAAGCCAATTTTGGATCCACTGTGCCAAATTGCCCTGGATCTCAAGGGCTCTTACCTTCTTGAACAGCCTCCCATGCGGGACTTTGTCAGAAGCCTTACTGAAGTCCATGTGGACTACATCAACTGCATTACAATTATACACGCACCTAGTCACCCCCTCGTATAATTCAATCAAATTGGTTAGACATGATCTCCCCCTGACAAAGCTATGCTGATTATCCTTGATTAATCCTTGCCTTTCCAAGTGGAGACTCTCGGGTTCCCTGTTTAAAAGGGGTCCCTGATGCGGCAACTCTCTTTAAAAGGTGTACTAGATGGTGAATTCCCTCTTTAAAAGGGATCCCTGATGGTGAGACTCCGTCTTTAACAGGCGTCCCTGATGGTGACACTCCCTCTTTAAAAGGTGTCCCTAATGGGGAGACACTCTCGTTAATAGGGTTCCCTGATAGAAAGACTGTCTCTAGAGGAAGATTCTCTTTGAAAGGGGTTCCTCGAGAAATACACCCTCTTTAAAAGGGGTCATTGACAGAAATACTTTTTGTTAAAAGTGAAAACCTGATGGTGAGTCTCTCTCTTTAATAGGAATCCCTAATGCTGAAACACCCTCTTTAAAAGGGTTCCGTGATAGTTTGCCTCTTTAATAGGGCTCCCAAATGGGAAGACTCTCTCTTTAAAAGGGATCCCTAATAGAAAGTCTTCCACTTTAAAAAGAGTCAGTGATGCTGAAAAAACCTTTTGAAAAGATTACCTGATGGTGAGCCTCTTTAAAAGGGGTCCCTAAAGACGAGACTCTCTCTTTAAAAGGTGAGAAGTCGCACAACTCCAGGTTATAGTACAACAGATTTATTTAAAATTACAAGCTTTCGGAACTATCGATCGCCCCTTATTCAGGTCGGGTTACTATGAGTGAATCTACAAAAATTCACAGAATATAAACACAGAAAAAATGCAGAGATACAATCATTCCTTACATCAAAGACACACCAAGAGCACAGCCAAGACAATGAGATGTGTCCCAGTGGGTCCAACGTGTCAAAACCTGCTGTCTGCATATCCTCTCCAGTTGGGTTTGTTTTTTGTGTTTGTTTTTTAAAAAACTGGAAAGACAGACAACGATGTCAAGTCACGTTCTGCAGCGTGACATGAACCCGATATCCCTATTGAGGCTGTCCTCATGAGTTCGAAACTTGGCTATCAGTTTCTGCTCGATGATTTTGCGTTGTCGTGTATCTCGAAGGCCGACTTGGAGAACGCTAACCCGCAGTTCCGAGGCTGAATGCCCTTGACTGCTGAAGTGTTCCCCGACTGGAAGGCAACCATCCTGCCTGGCGATTGTTGCGCGGTGTCCGTTCATACGTTGTCTCATTGTCTACATGGTCTCGCCGATGTACCATGCTCTGGGGCATCCTTTCCTGCAACGTATCAGGAAGACAACGTTGGCCGAGTCACATGAGTATGTACCATGTACCTGGTGGGTAGTGTCCTCACGTGTGATGACGTTATCTGTGTTCATGATCTGGCATGTCTTGCAGAGGTTGCCGTGGCAGGGTTGTGTTGTGTCGTGGTCGCTGTTCTCCTGACAGTTGGGTAATTTGCTGCAAACGATGGTACTTTTGAGGTTAGGCGGCTGCTTGAAGGCGAGTAGTGGAGGCGTGGGGATGGCCTTAGCAAGGTGTTCGTCGTCATCGATAACATGTTGAAGGCTGCGAAAAACATGGCGTAGTTTCACTGCTCCGGGGAAGTACTGGACGAAGTAGGGTACTCTGTTGGTTGTGTCCCGTGTTCGTCTTCTGAGGAGGTCTATGCGGCTTTTTGCTGTGGCTCGTCGGAACTGTCGATCGACGAGTCGAGCGTCATATCCCGTTCTTACGAGGGCTTTTTCAGTGTCCGTAGGTGTCCATCGCGTTCCTCCTCGTCTGAGCAGATCCTGTGTATTCGCAGGTATTATCCATAGGGGATGGCTTCTTTAACGTGGTTAGGGTCGAAGCTGGAGAAGTGGAGCATCGTGAGGTTGTCCGTGGGCTTGCGGTAGAGTGAAGTGCTGAGGCGTCCGTCTTTGATGGAGATTCGTGTGTCCAAGAATGAAACCCATGCTGAGGAGTAGTCCATGGTGAGTTTGATGGTGGGATGGAACCTGTTGATGCTATCGTGTAGTCCTTTCAGTGATCCTTCGCCGTGGGTCCAAAGGAAGAAGATGTTGTCGTTGTATTTGGTGTCTGGAGATTGGCTGTTGTTGGATTTGAGTACTGAGGCTGTCGAAGCGATGCCGTCATCTTGGGGGATATTGGCGTAGAGTGCCGATACGTCCTTCGTGGCGAGGAGTGTTCCTGGTTCAACTGGTCCATGGGTGCTGAGCTTCTGCAAGAAGTCTGTAGTGTCGCGACAGAAGCTGGGGGGTCCCTGATAGAAAGACTCCCACTTTAAATGGGACCCCAGATGGTGAGACTCACTCTTTAAACTTGGTCCCCGAGGATGAGACTCCCTCTTTAAAAGTGGTCCCTGATATAAAGACTCTCTCTTTACAAGGGGTCCCTGATGGTGAGACTCCATCTTTGAAAGGGGTTCCTGATGGTGAGATTTTCTCTTTAAAAGGAATCGCAGATGGTGAGACTCTTTAAAAGATGTTCCTGATGATGAGACACCCTCTTTAACAGGACTCCCTGAGAGGGATACTCCCTCTTTAAAAGGGGCCCCTGATGGTGAGAATCCCTCTTTAAAAGGGGTCCCTGACGGTGAGACTCCCTCTTTAAAAGGGGCCCGTGATTGTGAGACTCTCTCTTTAAAATTGGTCCCTGTTTGGTGTGACCATCTCTTTAAAAGTTTTCTCGAATAGGAAGATACTCTTTAAAAGAGGTCCCTGATAGAAATACTCCTTCTTTAAAGTGTCCGTGGAGCTTATACACCCTTTTTAAAAGGGGTGCCTCATGATGAGCCTCTTTAAAAGGCGCCCCTAATGGGAGGACTCTCTCTTTAAATGTGGTCCCTGATAGAAAGACTCTCAATTTAAAAAGATTCCACGAGCGTGAGACTCCCTCTTTAAAACGGGTCCCTGATAGAAAGGCGCTCTCTTTAAAATATGTCCCTGATGGTGAGACTCCCTCTTTAAAACTGATCCGTGATGGTGAGACTCCCTCTTTAAATGGGGCCCCTGATGGAGAGACACACTCTTTAAAATGGGCAACTGAAGGTGAGACTCACTCTTTAAAGTGGGACCCTGATGGAGAAACCCCCTCTTTACAAGGGGTCTCTACTGTGGAGACTCTCTCTTTAAAAGTTGTCCCTGTTAGAAAGATGCCCTCTTTAAAAGGGGTCCCTGATGGAGAGACACCCTCATTAAAAGGGGTCCCGGATGCTAAGACACCCTCTTTAAAAGGGGTCCCTAATGTGGAGACTACCTCCTTAACAGGGGTCCCTGATGGTGAGTCTCTCTCTTTAAAAGGGGTCCCTAATGATGAAACTGCATCTTTAAAAGGACCTCGGTTGGAGAGACTCTCTCTTTTTAAGATTTCCCTGATGAAGTGACTGTTTCATTAAAAGCGACCACTGTTGTTGCAACTCCCTCTTTAAAAGGATTCCCTGATGGGGAAACAGCCTCTTTAAATGGTGTCCCTGATGGAGAAACCCCCTCTTTAAATGGGGTCCCTGATGGTGAGTCTCTCTTTAAAATGTTTCCCATATTGAGACACTCCCTCTTTAAAACCGGTTGCTGATCGTGAGACTCACTCTTTAAAAGCATTCCTCAGAGGAAGACTCGCTCTGTAAAAGGTGTCCCTGATGGTGAGACTCTTTCTTTAAAAGGTGTTCCTGATAGGACGTTTCTCTTTAAAAGGGGTCCCTGATAAAAAAAGACTCTCTCTTTAAATGGCGCCCTCTCAACATCAGGGAACCCATTTAAAGAGAAACTCTCACCATCAGGGACCCCATTTAAAGAGAGAGTCTCTCCATCAGGGGCCGCTTTTAAAGAGGGAGACTCAACATAAGGGGTCCGTTTTAGCGAGGGAGTCTCACCATCAGGGGCCCCTTTTAAAGAGAGATTCTCACCATCAGGGAACCCATTTAAACAGAGAGTCTCTCCATCAGGGTCCGCTTTTTAAGAGGGAGACTCACCATAAGGGGTCCCTTTTAAAGAGAGAGTGTCGCCCTCGAGAAACTCTTTTACGGAGGCTCATCTTCACGGATTCCTTTAAAGAAAGTGTGTCAGCATCAGGGACTCTTTATAAAGCGGGAGTATTTCTATAAGGATCAACTTTTAAAGAGAGATTCACCCCACTTTAAAAGAGGCTCACCATTATGGATCCCTTTAACGAGGGTATTTTAGCATCAGGGACTCCTATTAAAGAGTCTCCCAATCAGTGATCAATTTTAACGAGAGAGTCTCCCCATCAGGGACCCCTTTTAAAGATGGATTCTCACCATCTGGGACCCCTTTTAAAGAGAGAGTTTCACCATCAGGGATCACTTTTAAAGAAAGAGTCTCACCGTCAGACACCCTTTTTAATAAAGCGTCTTTCTGTAAGGGAGACATTTTAAAGCGGGAGTCTTACCATCCGAGACCCTTTTAAAGAGGGGGTCGTTCTATCAGGGAGCCCTTTTAAAAAGATTCTTATCATCAGGTACCCCTTTTAAAGGGGGGTCTCTACCATCAGGGACCCCTTTTAAATAGCGATTCTCACCATCAGGGACCACTTTTAAAGAGGGTGTCTCACTATCAGGGACACGCTTTAAAGAGGAAGTCTCACCCTCGCCGTCCCATTTTAAAAATAGAGTTGTTCTATCACGGATCCCTTTGAAAGAGGGCGTCTTTCTATCAGGGACACCTTTTAAAGAGAGAATCTCCACATTAGGGACACCTTTTAAAGAGGCAGTCTAACCATCAGGGACCCCTTTTAAAGAGGGTGTTTCAGCATCAGGGTCTCCTATTAAAGAGGGAGAAACAGCATCAGGGATCTCATTAAAAGAGGGAGCCTCACCATCAAGGAGACTTTTTAAAGAGGATGTTTCAGCATCAGGGATCCCTTTAAAATAGAGATTCTCACCATCAGGGGAACCTTTTAAATAGGAAGTCACACCATCCGGGACCTATATTAAAGAGGAAGTCTCACCACCAGGGTCTCCTTTTAAAAAGAGAGTCTTTCTATCAGGGACCCCTTTTAAAGAGAGGGTTTCCCCGTTAGGGACCCCATTTAAAGAGGCTCACCATCATGGACCCCTTTTAAAAAGGGTGTTTCAGCATCAGGGACACATTTTAAAGAGGGAGTCTTTCTAACAGGGACCCTTTTTAATAAGAGCGTCTGCCCATTAGGGACCCCTTTTAAAGAGGCTCCACATCATGGACCACTTTTAAATATTGTGTTTCAGCATCAGGGACTCCTATTAAAAGAGATAGTCTTTCTATCAGGGGCCCCTTTTAAAAATAATCTTTCTATTAGGGACACCTTTAAAGAGAGTCTCACCATCAGGGACTCCTTTTAAAGAGAAAATCTTGTATCAGGGACCCCTTTTAAAGAAGTAGTCTCACCATCAGGGAACCCATTGAAAGAAGGAGCCTCACCATCACGGACCCCTTTTAAAGAGGTCGTCTCACTATCAGGAACCCCTTTTAAAGATGGTGTTTCAGTATCAGGGACCCTTGTTAAAGAGAGAGTCTAACCACCACGTACCCATTTTAAAGACAAAAATCACCTCATTAGGGATCGCTTTTAAAGAGGGAGTATTCCCATCAGAGACCCATCTAAACAGGGAGTCTTTCTATCAGGGAGCCCTTTTAAAAAGGGAGTCTCTCCCTTGGCGTCCATTTTTCAGAGAGAGACATTCTATCAAGGTTCAGTTTTAACGAGAGACTCTTTCTATCAAAATTCCCTTTTAAAGAGAAGTGTCTCCATCATGTACATCTTTTAAAGACAGTGTCTCAACATCAGGGACCCCTTTTAATGATGGAGTCACGCCATCAGGGACCCCTTTTAAATAGAGAGTCCCCCATAAGGAAACCCATTTAAAGAGAGAGCTTCTCCATCAGGGACCGCTTTGAAAGAGGGAGTCTCACCACCAGGGACCCCTTTGAAAAAGAGAGTCTTTCTATCCGGGACCCCTTTTAAAGAGGGAGTCTCCCCGTTAGGGACCCCATTTAAAGAGGCTCACCATCAGGGACCCCTTTTAAAAAGCGTGTTTCAGCATCAAGGACACTTTTTAAAGAGGGAGCCTTTCTATCAGGGATCCTTTTTAAAGAGAGCGTCTCCCCATTAGGGACCCCTTTGAAATAGGTTCTGCATTAAGGACCCCTTTTTAAGATGGTGTTTCAGCATCAGGGACTCCTATTAAAAAGGGAGTTTCACCTTCAGGGACCCCTTAAACAGTGAAACTCGTTCTATCAAGGACCCCTTTAAAAGATATAATCTTTCTACCAGGGACAACCTTTTAAAGAGAATATTTCTATTACGGACACTTTTAAAGAGAATGTCTCACCATCAAGGATACCTTTTAAACAGAAAGTCTTAGTATCAGGGAACCCTTTTAAAGAGAGAGTCTCTCCATCAGGGGCCGCTTTTAAAGAGGGAATCTCACCATAGAGGAACTATATTAATGAGGGAGTCTCACCATCAGGGACCCCTTTTAAAGAGAGTCTTTCAATCAGGGACCACTTTTAAAGAGGGAGTCTCCCATTAGGGACCTCATTTAAAGTGGCTCACCATCATGGACTCCTTTTAAAAAGGGTGATTCAGCATCAGGGACTCTTTTTAAAGAGGGAGTTTTTCTATCGGACCCCTTTTAAAGAGAGAGTCTCCCCATTAGGGACCCCTTTTAAAGAGCCTCAACATCAGGGACCCTTTTAAAGAGGATGTTTCAGCATTAGGGACTCCTATTAAAAAGGGAGTATCACCATCAGGGACACCTTTTAAAGAAATAGTGACACCATCAGGGACACCTTTTAAAGAGAGAGTCTCACCATCAGGGACCCCTTTTAATGAGAGTGTCACCCCATTAGGGATCCCTATTAAAGAGGGAGTCTCGCCATCTGAGACACTTTTAAATAGGGAGTCTTTCTATCAGGAAGCCCTTTTAGATAGGGAGTCTCTCCCTTGGTGGCCCTTTTGAAAGAAAGATAATTCCTCCCACACGCCGCCGGTTTTTAAAACTTGTTTTAAATCTGCTGCTCTGGGCCAGTGAATTCCACAGTCTCACAACCCTTTCTACAAATACCGTCTCACTGCTTGACTTCTCTGTTTATTAGTTATGAATCACCTTGAGGAGCAATGGTGGCGTTTGCGACGTCAGATTAAAATGCGGCCTATTGGAAACACGTTGGGGTCACAGTTTATTTTTGCACAGAATTGAACCTAAATCATTCAAGATGGAATATTCTATTTGCTGCATCAAGATAAACAATATCTTGTTACACATTTTGGCTCATTAGTTCCACAGTTTCAGAGGAAGAATTGTCTGATCATTTATTTCATGTAAGAATCAAACACAGGTATTCATTCAGAATCAACTCACAGATTGACACTGAGATAAACCCTGAGAGATTCAGACAGCATCTAGACACATGGCGGAATAGACAAGAGAGATGGATAAATACAAAACGGCCTCAGACTCCCTCGGGAAGTGACAGGTTAGTATCAGTGAGGGGAGGGCGTGTTCCACAGCCGTGATTTGGTTCCGTGGCTTAGCTGGTCAAAGCGCCTGTGGGGATCATGGGTTCGAATCCCAACGGGGCATTTCTTTTCTCTTTATGACACTCCAGAGGATTGTTTATTCTCGTGTCAAAAGGCCACAATCCTTTTAAATGTAACTGCGGCTGCAGTAATTTCCATTCTGGATTAAGGCCCCAGTCGCTACGGGGCGTGGGGCGAATTCCACCGCTGTCATAATTTCTGGCGGTGCTTATTTTGGCCTCTTCACTAAATATCCAACTTTTCTAAGCAGTGCTATGCGTGGCTTTGCTTTGAACAGAGCAGAGTAGTCACCGTTAATGTGTGGCGGTGAGATCATATAATGATTAGTACTCTGCGTTGTGGCCGCAGCAACTTCGAGTCCGAGTCACGGCACAGCTCATTTGATATATCCTGTTCTCTGCGGCACCTGCTGATAAAACGCAGCGAGAAATCAACATTTACTGCACAAAACAAATATTATTTGTTGGCGCTGAAAACCTGCTGACTCCTTCAAAGACCCCGCGCTCTCACATGCTTGAGCTTGATGCTCCATAATTCAAACCCCCCTCTTCTCCCAGCTTTTTCTTCCTTCCACAATCAGTAGCCCTCCTTTATTTCATCCTTCCATTTCATTGTCGATTTCCTGCGAAATTACCTTAATCTAATATACACTTTCGCCTACTTACTCTGTTAAATTCGCTCCGGATGTAGCAGGGAGTGTAAGCGACGCTGCAGGTGTGTCAGGCAGGGTAAGGGACGCTCCGGATGTACCGGACAGTTTAAGGGACACTCCGGATGTACCAGACAGGGGAAGGGACGTTCAGGATGTACCAGACCTGGCAAGGGACGCTCCGGATGTATCAGACAGGGTAAGGGAGGCTCCGGATGTACCAGACTGGGTAAGGGACGCTCCGGATGTATCAGACAGGGTAAGGGAGGCTCCGGATGTACCAGACAGGGTAAGGGACGCTAACGATGTACCAGACAGGATAAGGGAAGCTCCGGATGTACCAGGCAGGGTAAGGGACGCTAAGGATGTACCGGACAGTGTAAGGGACGCTCCGGACTTACCAGACAGTGTACGGGACGCTTCGGATGTACCAGACAGTGTAAGGGACGCTCCGGACTTACCAGACAGTGTACGGGACGCTTCGGATGTACCAGACAGTGTAAGGGACGCTCCGGACGTACCAGACAGTGTACGGGACTCTTCGAATGTACCAGACTGTGTAAGGGACGCTCAGGATGTACCAGACAGGGTAAGGGACGCTCCGGATGTATCAGACAGGGTAAGGGACGCTCCGGACGTATCAGACAGGGCAAGGGACGCTCCGGATGTATCAGACAGGGTAAGGGAGGTTTCGATTGTGTTAGAGCGTGTAAGGGCTGCTCAACAGGTTCCAGATAGGGAAAGGGCCTATTAGGGCGGGTAAAGGGCGCTCAGGATGTATCAGAGAGGCTGATGGATGCAGAGTTATTACTTTCTAAACCTCACATTTTCTAAATATCAATAAAAGCAAAAGTTAAATCCGAATGTAACAGATGGTCTGTCGTGGCCCACGTGGGGACATTGAGAAGGTAGAATGGGGCCGGAATGGACATTTGCAGCGCTCAGAAATACATTTATAAATGACACAGATTCACCCACCCAATACATTAATAAATAATACAGCTATATCTATATATATATATATATATATATATAGCGAACAGTGGTGCAAAAGTATTTACATCTAACACATTTGCAACTCACAAATACCTGTGTGGTAAACATGGACACCCCCAAATATACTTAGAAGCATCACAGGTGATTGATTGCTAAAAATATACTTTAATAGATTGTCTTTAAAGCCATGATATTTAAATGGCAGTTTGCATTGACCTTTCTCCAAAGACGCTGGAGATTGATGGAGAATGAATGGGGTTCTGACCGAAATTTCTTAGGCGGATTAGAACAAGTATTGAGCGCAAGTCCAATATCAGAAGTCGACGTTAAAAAAGGGGTTCCTGCGGATTCTTAGGCACATTTCAATCTACAATCCCCAAAGCGAGATTCATACCCCTAGAGTAAAGAGTCACTCTGACTAGAATACAAACCCAATCAACTGGTTATCAAACGTATAATCAAATTGATTTGTCATGTATTGTCCATTGCATTGTGACTGATTCAGGTAAGCAGAGTATTGGAGACAGCAGTTTTACATTCCCAGTACCAATGCACTGTCACGTGTGCCCGCAGTTCCATTCCCGTTGCAAGCCCTCTTTTCACTGTCGATGACTTGCCCGGAATGTGCTGCGAGAAGTGTTAGAATCGCAGTACAGCCCTTCCCACTGTCGCTTCCTCTAAATCATGCCCAGGATTTTCATCAGTGCAACGTTCATCAGCTTGAGCTACTGTTTAATTTGTTCTCGGCATTAACTGTGCTGATATTTTAACTTGTCCCACAACAAGGCGTCTCCAAATTTGCCTCTTGCACCTCGAGGGCAATTTTCATACGTAAACCTGTAACAACTGCCGGAAATAAATTCAATTTCAGCGGTTTCAACATCAATGAGTCGATCGATATCAACCTCGACATCCTCACCTACACGCTACAGATGCAAATCTCTGCGCTCCTCTGTTTCGGTGATATCTTGTTTTCGCAGCGATGAGCAGTTTACGCTCTCTGAGACTGCAGTTGCTGCTTTCTGCCGGCAGCGGGCACTTGGAGAGAGCGGAGCCGGCCAGGCGGACTGAACATTGCTGCTGTCGCGGCCTCACTCACTCCGGGAGCTGGGGAACAGCAAACACACTCATGGGTTTGTTGCCGCATCTGAAATGCTGCTCCGAACTGTTGCTATTGACCGAGGCAGCGCTGCAAGATCCTGTAATGATCTCTCACAATGTTGGTATCTCTGTAGATTTTGATTGTATACAGAACTGTATAGAGAAAAGGAGAATACCGCGCGGCTGTTGATGTATTTTATTGATCTCTGCCGACAAGAGATGATTGAACCGGGGACGTGTTATACTTTAGACGGAAGTGATAACCGCTTCACTTCAGAAACCGCTGTTCCCGAAAAAAAATATTGGAACAACTCAGAATAGCACATGTCATCTATACATACTCTTACCTTGCGACACGGGTTCCAGTACAAGCCGAGGTGTTAACTTTTACAAATCTGTTTATTCTATTAATTACGCAAAACTCATTAAACTTTGTTAAAAGTTTGTTGTAATCGCCAATAAATCAACCGAAAACTTTCTGTTTCGGACTGAGCGAAATACTCATATGGTTAACAAGTCACAGGCAAAACGTTAAAATGCTTTTTGTTCTCATTTTGCAGACTGTATTTTAGGAGTTGGGTAAAAATGTTCAGTGCTTATGACGCCAGGAATCTGGTGCGGCCTTTTGTAAATTCACCAACTCGCAAACATAAGAACATAAGAACATAAGAAATAGGAGCAGGAGTAGGCCAATCGGCCCCTCGAGCCTGCTCCGCCATTCAATAAGATCATGGCTGATCTGATCCTAACCGCCAATCTACTATGTATCACAGAACCATCTCCTGCATCTAACAGAATTGCACACACGAAATAGGAGCAGAATCAGGCTACACAGTCCCTGGGCCCGCTCCACTACCCACAGGGCCATGACCGATCCGAACCTAGACTCATGTCCAAATTCCTGCCCGCTCCCCGTAACCCTTAATGCCCTTTACTTCTAGGAAACTGTCTATTTCTGTTTTAAATTTAATTAATGTTGTAGCTTCTACAGCTTTTTGTGGCAGCATATTCCATGGACCTACCACCCTCTGAGTGAAGTAGTTCCTCCTCATCTCAGTTTTGAAAGAGCAGCCCCTTATTCTAAGACTATGTCCCCTAGTTCTCGTCTCAACTGTCATCGGGAACATCCTCCCCGCATCCACCCGATCCAACCCCTTCACAATCTTATATGTTTCAATAAGATCGCCTCTAATTCTTCTGAACTCCAATGAGTAGAGTCCCAATCTACCCAACCTCTCCTCATATGACCACCCCCTCATCCCCGGGATTAACCGAGTGAACCTTTTTTTGCACTGCCTCGAGAGCAAGGATGTCTTTCCTTAAGTAAGGACACCAAAACTGTATGCAGTATTCCAGGTGCGGTCTCACCAATACCTTGTACAACTGAAGCAATACCTCCCTATTTTTATATTCTATCCCCCTAGCAATGAAAGCCAACATTCCATTTGCCTTCTTAATCACTTGCTGCACCTGCATACTAACCTTTTGAGTTTCGTGCACCAGGACCCCCAGATCCCTTTGCACTTCAGTACTCTCCAGTTTCTTGCCATTAAGATAATAAATTGCTCTAGGATTTTTCCTGCCAAAGTGCATCACCTCACACTTTCCAGTGTTGTATTCCATCTGCCAAATCTCTGCCCACTTACTTAGCCTGTCTATGTCCCCTTGCAGGTTTTTTATGTCCTCCTCACTCACTACTTTCCCTCCCATCTTTGTATCATCTGCAAATTTTTATATGTAACACTTGGTCCCTTCCTCCAAATCGTTAATATAGATTGTAAAGAGTTGGGGACCCAGCACTGACCCCTGTGGAACACCACTAGTTACTGATTGCCAGTCTGAGAATGAACCATTTATCCCAACTCTTTGCTTTCTGTTAGATAGCCAATCCTCTATCCATGCCAGAATATTACCCCCAATCCCGTGATTTTTTACCTTAAGCAATAATCTTTTGTGTGGCACCTTGTCAAATGCCTTTTGGAAGTCTAAATACACTACGTCCACTGGTTCCCCTTTATCCACTCTATATGTTACTTCCTCAAAGAACTCCAGCAAATTTGTCAAACATGACTTCCCCTTCGTAAAACCATGCTGACTTTGTCCTATTAAATTATGATTATCCAAATGTCCTGTTACTGTTTGCTTAATAATGGACTCCAAAATTTTACCTACCACAGATGTTAGGCTAACCGGTCTATAGTTACCAGCCTTCTGTCTACTGCCCTTTTTAAATAAGGGTGTTACATTAGCAGTTTTCCAGTCTGCCGGGACCTTAGCGGAATCCAGGGAGTTTTGAAAAATTATTACCAATGCATCTACAATCCCTACCGCCACTTCCTTCAAGACTCTAGGATGTAAGCCATCAGGTCCAGGTGATTTATCCGCCTTGAGTCCCATTATTTTACCGAGTACCACTTCCTTAGTGATTTTGATCGTGTATAGCTCCTCTCCCCCTATAGCCCCCTGTTTGTCCAGTGTTGGGATATTCTTAGTGTCCTCTACTGTAAAGACTGATACAAAATATTCATTCAGTGCTTTTGCCATCTCCATATTTCCCACCATTAATTTCCCGGTCTCATCCTCTAAGGGACCAACATTTACTTTAGCCACCCTTTTTCTTTTTATATAACTATAAAAACTCTTACTATCTGTTTTTATATTTTTTGCTAATTTACTTTCATAATCTATCTTCCCTTTCTTAATCAATCTTTTTGTTATTTTTTGCTGCCTTTTAAAGTTTTCCCAATCCTCTGTCCTCCCACCAGATTTCGCTACCTTATATGCCCTTGTTTTTAGCGAATACTATCCTTAATTTCTTTACTTAGCCACGGATGACTGTCCTTTCTTTTACACCCTTTTCTTTTCAGTGGAATATATTTTTTTTGGAAGTTGTAAAATAACTCCTTGAATGTACACCACTGATCATTTGTCGTCTTACCCTTTAATCTATTTTCCCAATCCACTCTACTCAATTCCGCTCGCATACCTTCATAGTCTCCTTTATTCAAGCTTAGCACGCTTGTTTGAGATCCAACCTTCTCACCCTCTAATTGAATATGGAATTCAACCATGAGAGTAACTCCTGCTGCACTCCATCATATAACCCCAGCCAATGCTCCTCAATTAAACAACATTAACCAGTGCCCCTGCGCCCCCGCACAATTAGACAACCGGAAATGTGCAAGTAAATGTGCACGGATAACTCGGACCGATCGTGCGCGGCTCTAGTGGTGCAATCGGTTAGCGCGCGGTACTTATATGACAATGCGGGCTCGTGAAATGCCTCACCTGGAGCAGCCGATACTTTTCCGGTTTGACATTTCTGCAGGAGCAGAAGGTGCAATTGGTGTTTCCGCCAACTATCTAATTTCTATCTGTTCCACTTGGGCACTGAGTTTCCTCAGGCCCACCGTCTTGCAATAACGGATGAGAGTTTTAAAGGAGCCCTTCAGTGTTACTTATTGATAGGAGGGAAAGTGGATCCAGTTTTAACTGTTAAACCAGCAACTATCAGACAAAGAATAATGTGCAGGAAATAGATTCGATTTCAACGCAGTGACTGAGCCTTTGTCACAAACGAGAAGATGTGTAAACTCACGGGTTATCTGTACATGTTTCCTACATCATGTTGAACACAAACAAGGATTCACCTGAACACGATGCTGAGAATTACAAGGAGGCAAGTTACATTCAGACAATCGCCCAAACCCCATTTCCACAATTATAGATTCATTTAACCGCCGAACTTCAACATTGCCGGAGCGAGAACGTCCATACAGGATGTTCAATTACCATTGCCCTGATGGACAGTATCACACACATACTTGTCATCAAACTTCCGACTAAATCTCAGCTCAATTTCAGAGTGGAACGAGTGGCTTCGTTATCAGGAGAGTACATCGGGGTCTCGGTGGCTCTCAACGTGACATTGCCACTCAGATAACCACAATTTACAGTGGGACACGCAACTTGTTGGGTGTCGTTACGTGGGAACAGGGCCACAAACAAACAACCGTCAAACTGACAATTCCCCAAGTGAGCCTAAACCCATTCCGACCCAAATGGTACAAGGGCTGTGCGGGCCAAGTACAGCGGCCAATTCTGTTTGAATAAAGCTCGAACGATATTCCTTATTAATTAATGCAGACTCAGTTACACCTTTTGGCAAAGGCTGGCCCACGCTGCCTCGTTTACCCACTGCATTGTTAAATTCTCCAATGCCACCAGGACTGAGTGGGAATTCTGGTTGAAATTAATTGAAGTATTGATTGGAATCTTCCAGTCCTCAGTCACCACAATCTCGGTCGCCCCTCCCTTTGTTTCAGCCTGCGTCATTTCCTGCAATTGATGTCTAAGAACCTCAACATCCAATTTAATAATCCCATGTCAACCCCTATGGATTCCAAGATAGTATCAAACAATTCCCTTTTTCTGTTGTTGCCAAGAGGTGAACCACGTCTTCTGAAAAGACGCATCATTTTGAATATTATCCGAGCACTCTGTGTACGACTGAACAACCGTGGAAGATTTGGCAATAAAATTTATATTGGTAATTCTTAACTGAGCATCTAGAATAACACGGATTGGGTGATTTTTTGTAACTGCAGAGGGCCAGCCGGCTGCCCCACAGCCTGGTCATCACCCGTAACATTATAATTTGCCTAATCCATCCGACACATTGTGGGAATGTGCTCAATGTCAATTGACAGATGCCCAACCATGATCGCGTAATGTCAAGGGCAGTCACTCTCACCTCACCTCTGGAATTCAGCTCCTTTGTCCATGTTTGGACCAATGCTGTAATGAGGTCGGGAGCCGAGTGGACTTGGTGGAACCCAAACTGTGCATCATTGAGAAGGTTATTGCTGAGTAAGTGCCGTTTGATAGCACTGTCTATGACAATTTCCATCACTTTGTTGATGATTGAGAGTAGATTGATGGGGCGGTAATTGGCTGGGTTAAATTTGTCCTGCTTTTTGTGGACAGGACATACCTGGGCAGTGTTCCACATTGTCGGATAGATACCAGTGTTGTAGCTGTACTGGAAAGCTTGGCTAGAGGCACGGCTAGTTCTGGAGCACAAGTCTTCAGTTCGATAGCCGGGATGTTGTCGGGGCACATAGCCTTTGCTGTATCCAGTGCGCTCAGCCGTTTCTTGATATCACGTGGAGTGAATCGAGTTGGCTGAAGACTGGCTTCTGTGATGGTGGGGACCTCGGGAGTAGGCCGATATGGATCATCCACTCGGTACTTCTGGTTGAAGATGATTGCAAACGCTTCAGCCTTGTCTTTTGCACTCACGTGCTCCACCATCTTTGAGGATGGGAATAATCATGGAGACTCCTCCTCACGTTAGTTGTTTAATAGTCCACCACCATTCACGACTGGATGTGACAGTACTGCACAGCTTTTATCTGATGCGTTGATTGTGGGATCGCTTAGCCCTATCTATACCATGCTGCTTTCGCTCTTTAGCATGCATGTAGTCCTGTGTTGCAGCTTCCCCAGGTTGGCACCTCATTTTCAGGTACGCCTGGTGCTGCTCCTGGCATGCTCTTCATACACTCCTTATTGAACCAGGGTTAGTCTCCTGGCTTGATGGTAATGGTAGATTGAGGAAAATACCGGGCCATGAGGTTACAGATTGTGGTTGAATACAATTCTGCTGCTGCTAAGGGCCCACAGCGCCCCATGGATCACAAGTTCTGAGCTGCTAGATCTGTTCAGAATCTATCCCATTTAGCACGATGGTTATACCACACAACACGATGGAGGTTGTCCTCAGTGTGAAGACTCGACTCCGTCTCCACAATGACTGTGCGGTGTTCACTGCTACCAATACCGTCATGGACAGATGCATCTATGACACGTAGATTGATGCGGACGTGGTCAAGTTGCTTTTCCCACGTGTTGGTTCTCTCACCACTTGTCGCAGTACCCGAGACTTGCAGTTATGTCCTTCAGGACTCGGCCAGCTCGGTCAGTAGTAAAGCTACCGAGCCACTCTTGGTGATGGATATTGAAGTCCCCCACCCAGAGGACATTACGTGCCCTTGCTACTCTAATTGCTTCCTCCAGGTGGTGTTCAACATGGAGGAGTACTGATTCATCAGCTGAGGCAGGGCAGTATATGGTAAGCAGCAGGAGGTTTCCTTGCCCATGCTTGACCTGAAGCCATGAGAATTCATGGGGTCTGGAGTAAATGTTCTGGACTCCCGGGGCCATTCCTTCCCGACTCTATGCTACTGTACCTCCACCACTGGTGGGACAGGACATACACAGGGACGGTAATGGAGGAGTTGCATGACTAGTCTGTGGGACAGCTCTCCCCATTTTGGCACAAGTCCCCAGATGTTGGTGAGGAGGACTTTAAGTTTTTACAGGGCTGGGCGTGCCGTGTCCACTGCCGATGCCGAGGTCGATGCGGGGTGGTCCGTCCGGTTTCATTCTTATTAATTTATTTCGTTGTCGTTTTTTACAACTGAGTGGCTTGCTAGTCCATTTCAGGTGGCAGTTAAGAGTCAACCATATTGCTGTGGGTCAGATACAGGTAAGGGCGGCAGATTTCCTCTCCGAAAGGACATTAGTGAAACAGTATCGATAGTTTCATGGTTACCATTACTGATACTAGCATTTTTTTTTAAATTCCAGAATTATTTAATTAACTGACTTTAAATTCCCCAGCTGCTGTGTTGGGATTATGAATTCCCGTGTCAGTATCATTAGTCCAGGCCTGAGAAATGTTTAACTGTTTCAATGGGGAGCTTTTTCTGGGAGCCGGATCGCTCATCTTCGGCCGCCACAGACACGATGAGCCGAATGGTCGCGTTCTGTGATTCTGAAGAAACAAACTAGATGAAGCATTGCGTGCAAATCCGCTGCGAGCAGGGATCGAATGTACGCAGTAAAACACCGTTGAATTGTAATGCCAGCGCCTTACCCACTCGGCCATCACAGCTGCACAACGGTATTCTCCAACAAGTGTGTTTAAACTTGGCAATTATAACTGCGCTGGTCTGTGTCCTGAGACAAACAACTGATTTGCAGCTGTCAATCATAACACGCTTTGGAGGGAACTTCCTGCATTAGTCATACCACCAACAGGCCCCAACTGTCAATCAATCAAATGCTCAGTCATACCCCGCTGTCATAAACACTGAACATTTTTACCGGGACCCTTCAAATACAGTCTATAAAATGAGAAAAGATTAAATGTCATCATAATTCGGTTGAATGGAACAAAAGTTAATCAACTTTTCACCATCATTCGGTAACCGCGTTAGGCATTCCTTCAGTCGGCAGAATAAATCATCGGCTGTTAGAACATTTTCCACTGGGTTGAGTAATTTCTGTGTGAGGAATGTTCCAACGTCGTAAACCAGGGGAACGCGCAGACCGAGCTGTGTCTTGATCGCTTCTGGGCATTCGGACAGTTCGAAGGCCAGCCCGCTTTCGCAGCGATTGTCTGGTGAGCGGTCACACAGATCTAAATGTATCGACTGGTTTCAAGGCACTAATGTAGATTGGTGCGAAAGTGACATGTGCCCCCATGAACAGCGGGGGTTAACAGAGCAAAATAACGGAATTAATAGATGAAAGTGAATGTTAGATTATGCAATGCTGCAGGCAAGTGACAATCGATTGGAAGGAGGAAAGTAAAGGAGGACTATTGATTATGGAAAAAAGCCAAAGCTGAGAGAAGAGATGGGTTTGAATTATGGAGCATTAAGCACAGGTTTGTGAGAGCGCGGGGTTTTGAAGAGGTGAACAGGTTTTCACTAACAACAATGTTTCTGTCATGTGGTCAGGATTGATTTATCGTTGCCTGTGTCGCAGAGGATCGGCAGACGCTCAGTTCTACAATGAACACCGATCTGAAGCGAGGTTGCTGCGATCACAATGCAGGTTACGAACATCTATACGATGACGACGCCACACATCAGCTGCGGGAACAGTGCTCTCACCACAGCAATCTCGCGAACAGCACCACTGCGGAAAGTACTTTTGGTGAGGCGACCAAAAGATGAACTGCTTGAAATTCTGGAAGCGGTGGGACTCAAACCCACGTCCTCCCAGAGCCTGCAGTCTTAATTCAACGCCTTAGACCGCTCGGCCGCGCTAATACGCTTTAAAATATTTGACTGTCATCTGAAAGCAGCCTTGCTTGGTGATTGCCTGTTGAATTGAAGTTTTTACGTTGAAAGAAGGAAACAAAAGGCATTTCTAACCACCATTCATGCAACGAGCTTGCCGAGTGGTTACATTGTTAGACTGCTAATCCATTGGGCTCTGTGCACATATGATATTCGCTAGGAAGATCAAGATGTAGAATCAGTTCGGGTGGAGATAAGAAATAATAAGGGAATAAAGTCACTGGTGTGAGCAGTCTTTCAGCCCCTAAAAGTAGCTACACAGTAGGACAGAATATAAATCATGAAGTATTGGAGACTTGTAAGAAAGTTACTGCAATAATCATGAGCGATTTTAATCTTCATACAGATTGGACAAATCAAATTGGCAAAGGTAGCCTTGAGGAAGAGTTCATAGCGTGTATTCGGGATGGTTTCTTAGAGCAATACGCTGTGGAACCAATCAGGAAGCAGGCTATTTTAGATCTGGTAATGTGTAATGAGACAGGATTAATTAGTGATCGCATAGTAATGGATCCTCTGGAGAAGAGTGATCATAGCATGATAAATCTCAAATTTAGTTTGAGGGTGAGAAACTTGGGTCTCAAACTAGTGCCCTGAACTTAAATATGGCAATTACAAAGGTATGAAGAAAAAGTTGGCTAAAGTGGACTGGGAAAATAGATTAACAGGTAAGACGGTAGATAAGCAGTGGCACACATTTAAGGAGGTATTTCATAACTGTCAGCAAATATATATTCCAGTGAGAAAGAAAGAATCTAAGAGAAGAAGTAACCATCCGTGGTTAACTAAGGACGTTAAGGATGGTATCAAATTGAAAACAAAGACATACAATGATGCGAAGATTAGTGGTAGGACAGAAGATTGGGAAATTTTAAAAAACAGCAATGGACGACTAAAAAAAAATATAGAGAGAAGATAGATTATGACAGTAAACTAGCAATACATATAAAAACAGACAGTAAGAGCTTCTGCAGGTATTTAAAAAGGAACAGATTAACTGTAGTAAACGTTGGTCCCTTAGAGGATGAGACTGGGGAATTAATAACAGGGAAATTGCAGAGCCTTTGAATAAATATTTTGTATCGATCTGCACGGTAGAAGGTACTAAAAGCAACCTAATAATAGATAATCTAGGGGCTATAGGGAGGGGGGTACTGAAAACAATCACTATCACTAGAGAAAAAGTGCTCGGTAAAATAATGGGACTAAAGGTGGACATGTCCCCTGCACCTTATGGCCTGCATCCTAGGGTCTTAAAAGAAGAGGCTGCAGAGATAGTGGATGCATTGGTTGCAATCTACCAAAATTACCTGGATTCTGGAGAGGTACCAGCGGATTTGAAAACCGCAAATATAACGCCCCTTTTAAAGAAAGGAGGAAGACAGAAAGCAGGAATCTATAGACCAGTTAGCCTAACATCTGTCAGTGGGTAAATGCTGGATTCCATTATTAAGGAAAAAAGTGAGAAGTCGCACAACACCAACTTATAGTCCAACAGTTTTATTTGAAATCACAAGCTTTCGGAGCTGCTGCCCCTTCGTCAGGTAAAGTAAAGGAATACGAATCGACAAAGCATATATAGATAGAGAACAATGCATGTGTAGCGTACAATGTCAGACGACTACATTTAATCCTCCTTACTGCCTTTCGTCACACCTCGGCAGAGAAACAATCAGGTCAGCCAGGAAGGCACCACTTCAAAGACATAGCAATATACAACTGAGACAATGAGGTGGGGTTACAGAGGGTCTAATGTGTCAAATGTTGCAGTCTGTATGGAAAACCATAAACTTTAAAAATTTTACTTTTTATTACTGGAAATCACATCTGTGAACAAGCCAACGACGACTCGAGTCTGGATGACTTTACGTCATGTAGCGTGACATGAACCCTAGATCCCGGTTGAGGCCGTCCTCATGAGTGCGGAACTTCGCTATCAGTATCTGCTCGATGATTTTGCGTTGTCGTGTGTCTCGAAGGCCGCCTTGGAGAACGCTTAGCCGCAGATCCGAGGCTGAATGTCCTTGACCGCTGAAGTGTTCCCCGACTGGTAGGTAACAACCATGCCTGGCGATTGTTGTGCGGTGTCCGTTCATACGTTGTCTCAATGTCTGCATGCTCTCGCCGATGTACCATGTTCTGGGGCATCCTTTCCTGCAACGTATCAGGTAGAAAACGTTGGCCGAGTCACATGAGTATGTATCATGTACCTGGTGGGTAGTGTCCTCACGTGTGATGATGTTATCTGTGTTGATGATCTGGCATGTCTTGCAGAGGTTGCCGTGGCAGGGTTGTGTGGTGTCGTGGTCGCGTTTATCCTGAAAGCTGGGTAATTTGCTGCGAACGATGGTACTTCTGAGGTTAAGGAAGGAATAGCTGGACATTTAGAAAATAATAATACAGTCAAGCAGAGTCAGCATGGTTTTATGAAAGGGAAATCACGTTTGACAAATTTGCTAGAGTTCTTTGAGGATGTAACGAGCAGGGTGGATAAACGGTATTCATTCGTTATAGTGTATTTTGGTTTCCATAAGGCATTCGATAAGGTGCCACATAAAGGTTACTGCACAAGATAAGAGCTCCTTGGGTTGGGATTAATATATTAGCATGGATAGAGGATTGGCTAACTAACAGGAAACAGAGAGTCGGGATAAATGGGTCATTTTCAGGTTGGCAAACTGTAACTAGTGGTGTGCCACAGGGATCAGTGCTGGGGCCTCAGCTGTTTACAATTAATGACTTGGATGAAGTGACCGAGTGTAATGTAGCCAAATTTGCTGATGATACAAAGATAGGTGGGAAAGCAAGTGTGAAGAGGACACAAAGAATCTCCAAAGGGATATAGATAGTTCAAGTGAGTGGGCAAAATCTTTGGCAGATAGAGTATAATGTGGGAAAATGTGAGGTTATCCACATTGGTAGGAAAAATAAAAAAGCAAATTATTATTTAAATGGTGAGAGACCAAAAAATTCTGCGGTTCAGAGGGATCTGGGTGTCCTTGTACATGAAACACAAACAGTTAGCAAGCAGATACAGCAAGTAATTAGGAAGGCAAATGGAATGTTGGCCTTCTTTGCAATGAGGATGGCGTATAAAAGCAGAGAAGTCCTGCTACAACTGTACCGGGTGTTGATGAGATCAAACCTGGAGTACTGTGTACAGTTTTGGTCTCCTTATTTAAGGAATTATATTCTTGCATTGGAGGCAGTTCAGAGAAGATTTACTAGTTTGATTCCTGAGAGGAATGTGTTGTCTTAGGGTTGGAAAGGGTTGAACAGGTTGGGCCTATACTCATTGTAGTTTAGAAGAACGAGAGGTGATCTTATTGCAACGTATAATATTCGGATGGGGTTGGACAGGGTGGATGCTGCGAGGATATTTCCCCTCGTGGGGGAATCTAGAACTAGGGGGCATAGTTTCAGAGTAAGGCGTCATCCATTTTAAACGGAGATGAGGAGGAATTTCTTCTCTCAGAGGGTCTTGAATCTTTGGGATTCTCTACCCCAGAGGGCTGTGGGGGTTGGGTCATTCGATATATTTCAGTTGGAGATAGACAGATTTTTCAACGATAAGAAAGTCAAGGGTTATGGGGAGAGGGCAGGAAAGAGGTGTTGACTCCAAGACGAGAGCAGCCATGATCTTATTGAATGGCGGAGCAGGCTCCAGGGGCCAAATGGCCGGCCCCTGCTCTTATTTTTTAGTTTTTATGATCTTATTGAAAATAGCTGAGGCCCCAACACTGATCCTTTCAGCACCCCACTAGTTACAGCCTGCATACTCCATGACTCCAGCATGAGTTATTAAAACACAAACTCGCTCCCAATTTATACCATTCTTTACCATTGATCACTACTTTCCATGCATACAACCAATGCATCATTGTACACCAAAGATACATACAAGTGTCAACAGAAAAATAATAAAACCAACAAACATGCACTTAACTCTTCTAATTATTGTGCTACCGTCACCAGAAGAGACCTGATTGCCCGAATAAAGACTTCCATAATTTTATTAGAACAAACACAAGTGACCTGATGCCCGACCTGATAGGCAGGCTGGTCTGCCTTCTGATCTGTGGAGATACATTTGCTTACAATCTCATGCTGAGCAGAAAGCTGTTTTAATTCATCATGTGCAGATCCCATAGACTGATCAGGGCATTTGAGGCACTCAGGTAATGGGACTCCTCGATCTCAGAGGTACGGGTGGAGCCAATTTCTGCTCGGTGCGCGAGGAGCCACTTTGTGCTGGGTGCGGGGGGAGCCACTGTTTGCTGGGTGAGGGGGGAGCTACTTTGTGCTGGGTGCGGGGGGAGCCACTTTGTACTTGTTGCGGGTAGAGCTACTTTGTGCTCGGTGCGGGGAGAGCTTCTTTGTGCTCGGTGCGCGGAGAGCTACTTTGTGCTGGGTGCGGGGGGAGCCACTTTGTACTTGGTGCGGGGAGAGCTACTTTGTGCTCGGTGCGGGGAGAGCTACTTTGTGCTCGGTGCGGGGAGAGCTACTTTGTGCTCGGTGCGGGGAGAGCTACTTTGTGCTCGGTGCGGGGAGAGCTACTTTGTGCTGGGTGCGGGTGGAGTTACTTTGTGCTGAGTGCGGGGGGAGCCACTTTGTGATCGGTGCGGGGGAGAGCTACTTAGTGATCGGTGCGGGGAGAGCTACTTTGTGCTCGGTGCGGGCTGAACCACTTTGTGCTTGGTGTGGGGGGAGACACTTTTTGCACAGTGCAAGGGAAGCCACTTTGTGCTTGGTGCGGTCAGAGCCAATTGGTGTCACCTGTGGCTCTGTTGTTAACACTCATGCTTCATCGTCAGACGGTTGTTGGTGCAATACCGCCTCCAGAGACTTGAGCACAAAAATCTCGGCTGACACTCCAGCAAAGTGCTGAGGGAGTGCTGCACTTTCGCAAGCGACGTTAAACCGATTAATCGACTTCCCTCTCAGGGGGATGGAAACTAATCCCATGGCACAATTTGAAGAAGTGTAGCGGATTTATCTCTGGTGTGCTGACCAATATTAAACCACCAATCAATATCGAAATCAGATTATCTGGTCTTTATTACATTGCTGTTTGTGGGAGCTTGTTGCGTGCAAATTGGCTGCCGCGCTTCCCACATTGCAATAGTGACTGCACTTCAAAAAAGTACTTCAGTGGCTGTAAAACGCGTTGGGACTTCCCGTAGTCCAGAAAGACGCTGTAGAAATGCAAGTCTTTTTTATCTTTTACATGGGATCCAATTTTCGCTCGGTGCAGAGGAGCCACTTTGTGCTCGGTGCAGAGGAGCTACTTTGTGCTCGGTGTGGGACGAGCCACTTTGTGCTCGGTGCGGGGGGAGCCACTTTGTGCTTGTTTTGGATGAGCCACTTTGTGTTTGGTGCGGGGTGAGCCACTTTGTGCTTTGTGCGGGAGGAGCCACTTCCTGCTCAGTGCTAGGAAAGCCAATTTGTGCTTGGTGCTGTGGAAGGAGCCACCTTGTGCTTGGTACGGGGGGAGCCGCTTCTTGCTTGGTGTTGTGGAGACACTTTGCGTTCGGTGCTGGGGAGGAGCCTCTTTCTGCTTGGTGCGGGAGGAGCCACTTTGTGCGTCATGCTGGGCAGGACACACTTTGTGCTTGGATAGGGGGGGAGCCATTTCGTGCTTGGTTCTGGGGTGGAGCCACTTTGTGCTTCATGCTGGGGAGGGCACACTTTTTGCTTGGTATTGGGGTAGCCACTTAGTGTTTGGTGCTTGGAAGCCACTTTATTCTTGTTGCGGGAGGAGCCACTTTGTTCTGGGTGCGGGTGTTGGATATCGTTCAAATTAAAAGTTTAATAGTCGAACTTCTTTGTATCTTCGATTAACAGGCTTCACAGGCTTTCCGATATAAACAGTATCACTTTGAAGTGTTGTAAAACATGTATTGCTTACTTTCTATTACCTAAAATGCTTGTGTAATGGAATCAGTGTTAGTTATGATGTCACCCATGCATTGTTAATATTTACCTTTAAGGTAATAAATGTATTTTTAGTTTTAGGCTAATAAAAATAGGGAGGAGGAAACCATTATGCCACTTTGAGCGCGGTGCAGGGGAGTCACTTTGTTGTTGTTGCTGGTGGACCCACTTGATGCTTTTGGAGGCACTTTGTGCTCTATGCAGCGAAGCCACATTGTGCTCGATGAGGGGAGGAGCAACTTTTTTAGTTTCCAGCTGAGTTAATTTGGCCTAATTCATGGCCAGATAAAGAAGGTAATGTGAGACGGTCCCAGGCCCCAGTTATTGAGCGTCAACGTGGGGCCGGGGATGGGCGGGGGTGGGTGTCGGGTAGCGAGTCTCACAGTAGGGGAGAAGGGCGTAAACTGTCAGGCAAATGTTGGGGGAGCTCTGTGTTGCGCCTGCTCTGGGAGCGCTCAATGCTGACACTGGGTATAAATTGGAGAAACACTATCAGGGTAGAGGGACAGTGCAGAAGGAGTTTCACTCTGTATCTAATCATTGCTGTACCCGCCCTGGGAGTGTTTGATGGGACAGCATAGAGGGAGATTTACTCTGTATCTAAACCTTGCTGTACCCGCCCTGGGTTGTTTGATGGGACAGTGTAGAGGGAGTTTTACTCAAAATCTAGCCCTTGCTGTACCTGCCCTGTGATTGTTTGATTTTGGCAGTGTAAAAGGAGATTTACTCTGTATCTAACCCGTGCAGTGCCCGCCCTGGGAGTGTTTGATGTGACAGTGTAGAGGGAGCTTTACTCTGTATCTAACCCATGCTGTACCTGCCCTGGGAGTGTTTGATGGGAGAGCGTAGATGAAGCTTTACTTTGTATCTAACCCGTGTTCTACCTGCCCTGTGATTGTTTGTTCAGACAGTTTAGAGGGAGCTTTACTTTGTATCTAACCAATGCTGTACCTGCCCTGGGTGTGTTTCATGGGACAGTGAAGAGGGAGCTTTATATTGTATCTAACCCGTGCTGTACCTGCCCAGGTAATGTTTGATGGGACAATGTAGAGGGCGCTTTGCTCTTTATCTAACTCTTGCTGTACACGCCCTGGGATTGTTTGATGGAACACGGCATCTGCTTGATGTTAACACATTATTAGGAGATTTATTAAAGAGTCCGCCTCCTCTCTGGGAGGGATACACACTGTACGCAGGACGAAGGAATATAAAATGAAACGCAAATACAGGTCTCGTCATTATGTTTAAAATCTGGTGCATTTTTAAGAAAAAATAATCTCTCCGCCTGTCTCCAACCCTCTCACAAAGATTCTCTGTCTTACACTGTCCTTCATTTTTCACTCTAGGTCTCTGTCTCTGTCTTCCCTTCATTCTCTGATTCCCTTTCCCTGTCTCTCAGTCTTGGCCTTTCTCTCCATGTCTCTCTCTCTCTCTCTCTCCACCATTCTGTTTGGTTCCCTCTCCCGATCTCTCACTCCTTTTTTCTTTAGCCGTTCCGGAATGTGTGCATCACTGGCAAGACCAGCATTTATTGGCCAACCGGAGTTGCCCTTGAGAAGGTGGTGGAGAGCCGCCTTCTTGAACTGCTGCAGTCCATGTGGTGAAGGTACTCTCACTGTGCTGATCGGGAGAGATTTCCAGGATTTTGACCCAGCGTCGATGAAGTAACGACGACATATTTCCAAATCAGGATGGTGTTTGACTTGGAAGGGAACTTGGAGGTGGTGGTGTTCCCATGCGCCTGCCGCCCTTGCCCTTCTAGCTGGAAGATGTCGCGGGTTTGGCAGGGGCTGTCGAAGAGTCCTTGGCGAGTTGCTGCAGTGCATCTTGTAGATGGTACACACTGCAGCCACTGTGCCCCAGTGGTGGAGGGAGTGAATGTTTAAGGTGGTGGATGGGGTGCCAATCAAGCCGGCTGTTTTGTCATGGAGAGTGTCGAGCTTCTTGAGTGTTGTTGGATGCACTCATCCAGGCAAGTGGAGAGTATTCCATCACACTCCTGAATTGTGCCTTGTTGATGGGGGAAATGCTTTAGGGAGTCAGGAGGTGAGACACTCGACGCAGAATTCCCAGCCTCTGACACGCTCTTGTTGCCACAGTATTTATGTGGCTGGTCCAGTTAAGTTTCTGGTCAATGGTGACCCTCAGGATGTTGACGATGATGGATTCGGCGATGGTAATGCCGCTGAATGTCAAGAGGATGTGGTTAGACTCTCGCTTATTGGAGAGCGTCATTGTCTGGCACATTTGTATGGCACGAATATTACTTGCGACTTATCAGCCCAAGTCTCAATGTCGTCCAGGTCTTGCTGCATGCGGACATGGACTGCTTCATTTTCTGAGGAGTTGCGAATGGAATTGAATATTGTGCAATCATCAGGGAACATCGCCACTTCTAACCTTATGATGGAGGGAATTTCGTTGATGAAGCAGCTGAAGATGATTGGACATAAGATATTGCCCTGAGGAACTCATGCAGCGATGTCCTGGGCTGAAATGATTGAACTCCAACAACCACAACCATCTTCCTGTGTGCTGGAAATGACTCCAGCACCGTGGAGTGTATTCCGCCTGATTCCCATTGACTGCAATTTTACTAGGGCTACTTGATGCCACACTCGGTCAAATGCTGCCTTGATCTTGATCTCTCTCCCCATGTCTCTCTCTCTCTCTCACGACCCTTCAGTCTCTGACTCTCGTTCCATCTCTATCTCTCACACTCTGTCTCACTCTCCATGTCTCCTCTCTCTCCACCCTTCTGTCTCTGCCTCTGTTGCTCTATCCCTATCTCTCATTCTAGGTCTCTCTCTCTCCATGTCTCTCACTCTAAACCCTTCAATGTCTGTTTCCCTCTCCATTTCTCTCATTCTCGGTCTCTCTCCTCATGTCTCTCTCTCCCTCTTCCCTTCAGTCTCTCTCTCTCTGTTTCCCTCACCCAATCTTCCACTCGTGGTATCTCTCTCCATGTTTCTATCTCTCTGTGTTCCCTTCAGTCTCTGACTCAGTTTCCCACTCCCTATATCTCTCTCGCTCCCCTCTGTTTATATATTTCTATACTATCTCTCACTCTACCTATCTCTCATCATCTCTGTCTCTCAATACTCTATGTCTCACCATGTTTTTCTTGCACTTTCATCCACTCTCCCTATCTCTCATTCTCTGCCGCTCTTTCGTCCCCTGTTTCTTTCTATCACTCTCCTTTTCTTTCGCCCTGCCTCTCTCCTCGTCTGGTACTGTGTAGGCCGTGTGGGTCTCAGTATTAGCTCCTGTACATAAACATTGCACAGTAGTTAAAAGTGAACGATACACTCCTGTCTGGAACTGTATGGAACGTGAGTGTCTCAGTGTCAACTCATGTCTATGCTGTAAACAGGGGATAAAAGAAAAAAGTGAGTGAGAGAGAAAGATAGACCGGGCGATACGGGCAGAGAAAAAGAGAGAAAGAGAGAAAGAGATATATAGATAGACAGACAGACAGACAGACCAGGCATGTAAGTGAGGGTCAGGCGAGAGATTGAGATAGAAAGAGAGATAGAAAGGGAGAGAGAGAGAGAGAGAGAGAGAGAGGCCAGGCATGAGAGTGAAGGTCAGGCGAGAGATTGAGAGGGAAAGGTGTGAGGTAGGTCAGGTGCATTTGAGGGTGGGTGAGAAAGAGAGAGATGAGGCACACCAGGCGAGACGGTGAGGAAATTTTCCTACAGGAAACCCATTACAATGTGTTACAATGAACAATGTGTCTCTATGTGCGTGTTCATATTTATTGTGGATTTGCGGGCGAATTTAATTGCACAAAGAATGTCTCTGGTAGTGTTTTAATGTGTGCAGTGTGTTCTGTGATGCAATTAACATTTACATGTAGACTGGGTTCTCTCCCTCTCATTGTCAGTATGAGCTGAAGGTCTGTGGGAGTGTGTTAATGATTACTTAAAGCCCTTGGCAGTATAATAGTAAAGACAGAGTCTTTAAGTGAGTGTGTTAAGATTAACCTGTGACCTCTGTCAGAGGGTCAATAAACCTGAAGTCAATAGGAGTGCTTCCAGAGTGTCTGTGGCGGAGGGTTATGATGTACATAGCGAGTCAATGAGAGTGTTAATTTCAACCTAAATTACTGGCCCCATGGGAGAGAGTTGGTCGGACAGAATATGAGGCGGTATTGTGTACTTCAATTCTTCTCATCATTTATAAATTTTAAAATTACAGTAAAGGGATATTTCACCACATACTTTAACTGCTCTCTGAAAATAGTCTGGGTCACAGCATAAATAAAAGTATTTGTGCAGCAACTCAGGAGCTGGAGTATGTATCCCATTTCCATTACATTAAAAGATAGAGTCGAATAATTTAACGTGAAATCACTTATTCGGCTACCTATAGAATACACCATAAAGACTGACCATAACAGTATAAAATTCCCCGAGATAACAAACAGTAAAATGATGGATTTCCTTCGGCTCTCCATCTCAGGGTCTCTGGGACTCTCCCCACTGCTGGGACCCCGGAGTCTCCTCCGGGCTCTGCTGGCCACTAAAATGTGTCTGACGGTTAAAGCATTGAGCAGCAGAATAAGAACAAATGGGACCCCCGGTGTTAGAATATAATGAAAGAACTCGACTGCTGCCCACTTCCGTGTGTAGCGAACCCACCTTGTTACACGACAAAACCAGGGTTCATTCAGAAGCCAATATTCATTTGTTAATATATAATACCAGTAAATGTTCTTTAAACAGCTACTCACAGCCACTGTTCCTAGAACCACAGCCGCCGTTTTCTCGGTACAATATTTAGTTTTCAGCTTCTGGCAACAAATGGCCACAAATCGATCGAAGGTGAAAGTGACGGTGAACCAGACAGAACAGTCTGTGACTGCATAAAGTAGTACGGCGTGGATATTACACAAGGGGATTTTCCGCATGAAACGAAACTGACCCCTATAAACAATCGGAATATGCCTCAATATCAGGTCGAGAATAATGACCAGTAGATCCGCCGTTGCCATGCCCACCAGGTAGCGAGTGACACATTTGGAGAGACCGCACTTTCCCCGAGACAGGATCACAATCGTCACTAGGTTTACTGTAAGGAAGGCAAAAAAACAGGGAAATTACACATCAGTCTGGGAGCAATGTTAACAGATTGACGGTGTATTATTGAGAATTATAATCTGTCACAAATCCAGTGGTGTATTGAAATGATTGGAAACAGGAATTACCATTCAATCAAATCAACCAAGAAATGGAAATTTATATTAGGGATGAAATAACACATGAGGAACAGCAGTTTATAAGAGATCAGATAAAGGTTTCTTCTGAGATGACAGTTATTTTCATGCTCCAGTAAAAAGAGCGGACAATAAAAAAGACCACAAGAGCTAAGCTTCAGTTGGGGGAAGTAGAAATGTGCCCATGACCTTGGGTCAGTGAAAGGGAATTAGCCCAGGTTCCTGCTCCTCATCATTCCTCAGTGACCCTGGGTTAGCGTGGGGAAATCATACAATATCCCTCCCCCTGATCATTACCCAGTGACCCTGGGTTAGTGTAGGGGAATCAGCCCAGATTCCTGCTACTGATCATTACCCAATGACCCTGGATTAGTGTGGGAGATCCAGCTCAGGTTCCTGCTTCTGATCATTAACCAGTGACCCTGGGTTAGTGTGGGAGAATCAGCTCAGGTTCCTGCTCCTGATCATTACCCAGTGAAACTGGGTTAATGTAAGGGAATCAGCCCAGGTTCCTGCTCCTGATCATTACCCAATGACCCTGGATTAGTGTGGGAGAATCAGCTCAGGTTCCTGCTTCTGATCATTACCCAGTGACCCTGGGTTAGTGTGGGAGAATCAGCTCAGCTTCCTGCTCCTGATCATTACCCAGTGAACCTGGGTTAATGTGAGGGTATCAGCCCAGGTTACTGCAACTGATCATTACCCAGTGACTGTGGGTTAGTGTGGGGGAATCAGCTCAGGTTCCTGCTCCTGATAAATACCCAGTGCCCCTGGATTAGTGTGAGTGAATGAGCCCTGTATCTTGCTCCTGATCATTCCCCGACGACACTGGGTTTCGGAGAGAAAATCAGACTAAAACGCTCTTTTTGACCTCGGCTCGGCGATTCTGTGAAATGACGCGATATCAGTCCAGGATTAAGCTGTCAGTCATTGATCGGTTGCTCCTTTGGAAAGTTTGTGTGAGGATGTCTGATGCGGGCGGGTTGTGTCGAGGATGATAGCCCTGAAGTAACATGACTCAACTCCACCAGTTTAAAAATTGGTGTATTACAGGAGGTCGATGCGACTCCACCTGTTTATCGCCACCGCGCAAGATGAATATCTGCCCCAGACACCGGGAGCTGGGTTGAAGAATGAAGCAGTGAACAGGGAGTGTGGACGAACATCTAGCCCAAAAACCGGGAGCGGGTTTGGAAAATGAAGCAGTGAACAGGGAGTGTGGACGCATATCTGCCCCAGAAACAGGGAGCTAGGTAGGAGAATGAAGCAGTGAAAAGGGAGTGTGGACGAACATCTAGCCCAGAAACCGAGAGCTTGGTTGGAGAATGAAGCAGTGAACAGGGAGTTTGGGTAAATATCAGCCCAGAAACCGGGATCTGTTTTGGATAATGAAGCAGTGAACAGGGAGTGTTGGCGAATATCAGCCCAGAAACCGGGAGCTGGGTTGGAGAATGCAGCAGTGAACAGGGAGTGTTGGCGAATATCAGCCCAGAAACCGAGAGCTGGGTTGGAGAATGAAGCAGTGAACAGGGAGTGTGGACGAATATCAGCCCAGAAACCGGGAGCTGGGATGGAGAATGAAGCAGTGAACAGCGAGTGTGGTCGAATATCAGCCCAGAAACCGAGAGCTGGGATGGAGAATGAAGCAGTGAACAGGGAGTGTGGGTGAATATCAGCCCAGAAACCGGGAGCTGGGTTGGAGAATGAAGCAGTGAAAGAGTTGTTGCAGGAGGGAGGGCTTTAGTTTCCTGGAACACTGGGTCTGCTTCTGGGGAAGGTGGGACCTGTACAAGTCGGACGGGTTGCACCTGAACCGGACCAGGACCAACATCCTTGCGGGGAGGCTTGCTAGTACTGTTGGGGGGTTTGAAACGAACTTGGCAGGGGGTTGGGATACCGAGTGGAGCTATAGTAAGGGGTGATGCATAGCCAAATATAGAGGAAAAAACAAGTCAGTCTGGAAGGCAGAGCAAATATGTAACGGCACAAGGGAGTATGGAAAGGCTGGATGGCATTTATTTTAATGGAAGGAGTCTTGCGAGTAAGGCAGGTAAATTGAAAGTGTTGGTGAACACATGGGAGTATGATATTGTTGCTATCACAGAGACATGGATGAGGAAGGGCAGGACTGGCAGCTCAATACTCAATATTCCGGGGTATAGAATCTTCAGGAGAGAAAGAGTGGTGTATAAAAGAGGAGGGGGTGTCGCACTATTAATCAAGGAGTCAATTAATGCTGTAAGGAGGGATAATATCTCAGCAGGTTCCACCAGTGAGGCCATATGGGTAGAACTTAGAAACAGAAAGGGGGCAAGCACTTCGCCGGGAGTGTACCTTAGGCACCCAAGCAGTCAGGGGGAGATGGAGGAACAGATATGTAGGCAAATCTCAGAGAAGTGTAGAAATAATAGGGTAATAATAGTAGGGGATTTTAACTTCCCCAATATTAACTGGGATAGTCAGAGTGTGAAAGGCTTAGAGGGTGCGGAATTCTAATAGTGCATCCAAGAGAGCTTCTTGAGCCAGCATGTAGAAAGTCCAACAAGCAAGGGGGCGGTACTGGACCTAATTCTAGGAAATGCAGCCGGGCAAGTGGTAGAAGTGTTAGTAGGAGAACATTTTGGAGACAGTGACCATAATTCGGTGAGATTTATGGTAGTCATGTAAAAGGACAAAGATGTACCGGAAATAAAGTTTCTAAATTGTGGGAAGGCCGATTTTAATATAATAAGGCAGAATGTGGCCAAAGTGGACTGGGATCAGCTACTTGTAGGAAAATCCACATCAGAGCAGTGGGAGTCTTTCAGAAAGGAAATAGAGAGTGTACAATGGCAACATGTCCCCGTAAAGGTCAAGGGTGGGAACAACAAGCCGAGGGAACACTGGATTTCAAGGGATATACGAGAATGTATTAAAAAAGGGGGGCTTTTGGCAGATAGAAAGGACTAAAAAATAGTGGAAGCCCTAGAGGAGTATAGAAAGTGCAGGGGGTACTTATAAAAGAAATTAGGAGAGCCAAGAGGGGGCATGAAATAACATTGTCGGGCAAAATAAAGGAAAATCCCAAGGTGTTTTATAACTATATTAAGGGCAAGAGGATAACCAGGGAAAGAGTAGGGCCCATTAGGGAACAAAGTGGCAATCTGTGTGTAGAGCCAGAAGATGTAGGTGTGATTTTAAATGAATATTTTGAATCTGTGTTCACTATGGAGTAGGACGATGTAGGCATAGAAATCAGGCAGGGGGATTGTGATATATTTGAACAAATTAGTATTGAGAGGGAGGAGTTACTAGCGGTTTTAGCGGGCTTACAATTGGATAAATCCCCAGGCCCAGACGAGATGTATCACAGGCTGCTGTGTGAGGCAAGGGAGGAGATTGCAGGGGGTCTGACACAAATTTTCAGGACCTCTTTGGCCACAGGGGAGGTGCCAAAGGACTGGAGAACAGCTAACGTTGTACCATTATTCAAGAAGGTTAGTAGGGATAAACCAGGGAATTACAGGCCAGTGAGCCTCACATCAGTGATAGGGAAATTATTGGAAAAAATTCTGAAGGAAAGAATTAGTCTCCACTTGGAGAGGCAAGGATTAATCAAGGATAGTCAGCATGGCTTTGTCAGGGGGAGGTCATATCTGACCAGTATGATTGAATTTTTCGAGGGGGTGACTAGGTGCGTGGATGAGGGTAGTTGAGTTGATGTGGTCTACATAGACTTCAGTTAGGCTTTTGACAAAGTCCCGGATGGGAGACTGGTCAAGAAGGTAAGAGCCCATGCGATCCAGGGCAACTTGGCACATTGGATCCATACTTGGCTTCGTATCAGGAGGCAGAGGGTGATGGTCGAAGGTTGTTTTTGTGACTGGAAGCTTGTGTCCAGTGGTGGACTGCAGGGATTTCTGCTGGTTAATTTGCTGTTTGTAGTGTACATTAATGCTTTAGATATGAACGTAGGAAATATGATCAATAAGTTCGCAGATGTCACGAAAATTGGTGGGGTGTTAAATAGCGAGGAGGGAAGCCTTAGGCTACAGGACGATATAGACGGGTTGGTCACATGGGCATAACAGTGGCAAATGGAATTTAAACTTGAAAAGTGTTAGGTGATGCATTTTGGGAGGACTAACAAGGCAAGGAAATACACAATAAATGGTAGGACTTTATGAAGGACAGAGCATCGAGGGACCTTGGTGTGGATGTACATAGATACCTGAAGGCAGCAGGACAGGTAGATAAGTTGGTTAAAAAGGCATATGGGATACTTGCCTTCATTAGCCGAGGCATAGAATATAAGATCAGGGAGGTTATGATGGAGCTGTACAATACGCTAATTAGGCCATAGCTGGAGAACTGTGTGCAGTTCTGGTCGCCACTCTATAGGAAGGTTGTGATTGCATTAGAGAGGGTGCAGAGGAGATTCACCAGGATGCTACCTGGGCTGGAGCGCTTCAGCTATCAAGAGAGACTGGACAGGCTGGCGTTGTTTTCCTTAGAGCAAAGAAAGCTGAGAGGGGACCTGATTGAGGTGTACAAAATTATGAGGGGCATAGATAGGGTAGATAGAAAGGAACTTTTCCCCTTAGTAGAGGGGACAATAACCAGGGGGCATATTTTCAAGGTAAGGGGCAGGAGGATTAGATTGGATTTGAGGAAGAACTTTTTCACCCAGAGGGTGGTTGGAATCTGGAACTCACTGCCTGAAAGGATGGTAGAGGCAGAATCCCTCACAACATTCAAGAAGCATGTAGATGAGCACTTGAAACGGCATAGCATACAAGGCTACGGAGCAAGTGCTGGAAAATGGGATTAGAATAGACAGGGCTTGATGGCCGGTGCGGACACGATGGGCCGACGGGCCTGTTTCTGTGTTGTATAACTCTATGCCTCTATTACTCTATGAACAGGGAATGTGGCCGGGACCAAACTTGGCTGCAATGCCTCCTGTGAGCACCGGAGCCCCCGTGAAACCGGAATACAGCAAGAAGACTACAAGCCCAGGAAAGGAGAGGTGAAACTGGTTAAAGACAGATCAGGATCAGAAACCATTGATAACATTGTGCTTTCTCAATCAGTTATCAATTCGATTGTTATTGAAAATGGAACCAGGAAACCAGTTATTTGTTGTAACCGGAACCATGAAGTTGTCGTTCATGTAAAAGCCGATGTTCAAATGTGATTACAAATACTTTCTGTAATAATGTATTATTATTTTATACAGTCTATTAATATTGCCGATGGGATACATTACCCTGAGGTCTCAGAAACTGTCTGAGTGACACTGACAGGGCTAATGTAATGCATGTCGCCATTCAGGGATCGGTTTCCAAAGGGATAAAGACAGTAAAATACCAAAGCGATCCTCTATTCACAATACCGCAGTTATAATCAGATGGAAACATTTACAGTAAAGGAGAGAAGGACATGATAGAAAGTTAAGTGTTGGACTGACTGAGGGATTTCCTCACCTGTGACAGGCAGCACGGAATTCAATTATTTCAAAACAATGATTGGAAATGGAATACACTGAAAATCAACGAATAAAATCAGCTTATTTTTGGAAGATAAATGGCGCTTGTTATAATATTAAACCATCCAGAAAAAGAAACATTGATGTGAAGCCGGAGATGGTGGAAAGTGAGCTGGAGTTTGGAGCTAGATTATGAGTCATTGGAGCGAAATATGTCAACATCTGTCTGTGATCTATCTGTCCAGTTGGGTTTCTAAAACTCGGTATAATTATCTCTATCCAGCAGAATCGGATTTCAGATTTGTCATCTATGTTGGAGAATAGAAGAATCTTCTAATCTTAAGCAGAATACATCAGGTTGGAGAAATGATGAAAGTGAGGATGCGCCTTTCGTTGAACTCAGAACAATAAATGGGCGACTGTGTAATAATCAAATCAAGGGAAATTAAAGCAACATCACATCCAGAGCAAAGGGAGTTCTCTGAATAAAAGTAATAGTTGGATATACTGACTTAAAATGACGAGAACAATAATATAGTGAAATACGATTTATGGAATAAATAGCTGGACACAGAGACTTACCAGGAACAGCAACAGCAGCGAGGATGGGATAGTAAATCTTCTGTACTTCACTGATGAATATTCTTATCTGAATGTCCATTGAAAAAATCTTGTCCATTCTCTCCCTTTCAGTAGAACCGCTGATCCCTGTTAGTGCCGGAGCTGATGCTTTCACTGACACTGTCACTGGATGGATTCCCTTATTAATAGAAGAGGGAAACCCTCCAGTGCCAAAATTAGGGTCCAGGGAGACTGACATGAATTACAGTCACTGAACAAACAGGCTCTGTTAACCCTTGTCAATCCAACACTTTTTGTATCACAACATATATTTCACCAGCTATGAAATTAAAACTCTCTAAACCAAGAATATAATTTCCAAAGCTCCAACAAAATCTTGCGTGGAGTCATAGAGTGGGTCTGTACCCACAGATACCACAGGGGAAGACAATTGTCACCACCAATAAGAACATAAGATCATAAGAATTAGGAGCAGGAGTCGACCATTCGGCCACTCGAGCCTGCTCCGCCATTCAATAACTCCAATTTCCTCCCTGATCCCCATAACCCTCGACTCTCCTATAGCTCAAATATCTGTCTATCTCCACCTTCAATATATTCACTGACTCAGCCTCCACAGCTCTCTGGGTTAGAGAATTCCAAAGATTCACGACCCTCTGTGAGATTAATTTTATCCTCATCTCCGTCTTAAATGGGAGACCCCTTATCCTGAAACTATGCCCCCAAGTTCTAGATTCCATCACAAGATGAAACATCCTCCCAGCATCTAACCTGTCAAACCCCATCAGAATCTTATATGTTTCAATAAGATCACCACTTATTCTTCTAACCTCCAATGAGTATACGCACAACCGTCTCAACCTTTCCTCATAAGACAACCCATTCGTCTCAACAATAAACTGAACCCGCATCTGAAAACTAAACCAGCACTAATAAACTGACCCAGCATCTATAAACTGACACAGCACCAACAACTGAACATTCACCAATAAACTGAAACAGCAACAATAAACTGAACCAGCCTCTATAAACTAAACAAGCACCAATAAACTGACCCTGCATCTATAAACTGAACAAGCACCAATGAACTGAACCAGCCTCTATAAACCAAACCAGCACCAATAAACGGACCCAGCATCTACAATCTAAACGAGTTCCAATAAACTGACCCAGCATCTATAAACTAAACCACCAATAAACTGACCCAGCATCTATAAACTGAACCAGCACCAATGAACTGAATCAGCACCAATAAACTGTCCCAGCACCAATAAACTGACCCAGTATCGATAAACTGACCAAGCACCAATTAAATGGCCCAATATCTTTAAACTGACCCAGCACCAATAAACTGTCCCAGCATCTATTATCTAAACTAGCACCAATAATCTGACCCAGCATCTATAAACTAATCCAGCACCAATAAATTGAACCAACATTTAAAAACCTGCCTGCACCAACAAACTAAACCGGCACCAATAAACTGACACAGCATCCATGAACTAAAGCAGCATCAATAAACTGACCCAGCACCAATAAACTGAAGCAGCACCAAGTAAACTGATCCAGCACCAATAAACTGACACAGCACCAATAAACTGATCCAGCATCTATAAACTGACCCAGCATCTATAAACTGACACAGCATCAATAAACTGACCCAGCACCAATAAACTGACCCAGCATCTATAAACTGACCCAGCACCAATAAACTGACCCAGCATCTATAAACTGACCCAGCATTTATAAACTGACCCAGCACCAATTACAGACCTTGCACCAATAAACTGACCAAGAATCTATAAATTGACCCAGCATCTATAAACTGACCCAGCATCTATAAACTGACCCAGCATTTATAAACTGACCCAGCACCAATTACAGACCTTGCACCAATAAACTGACCCAGCCCCAATAAACTGACCCACCGTCTAAAAATTGACCCAACACCAATAAACTGACCCAGCACCAACAAACTGACCCAGTACGAATAAACTGACCCAACAGCAATAAACTGACCCAGCACCAGTAAACTGACCCAGCACCAATAAACTGACCCAACACCAATAAACTGACCCAGCATCTATAAACTGACCCAGCATCTATAAACTGGTCCAGCACCAAGAAACTGACCCGGTACCAGTAAACTGACCCAGCATCAATAAACTGACCCAACACCAATAAACTGACACAGCTTCTATATACTGACCCAGCATCTACATACTGACCCAGCATCTATATACTGACCCAGCATCAATAAACTGACCGAACACCAATAAACTGACCCAACACCAATAAACCGACCCATCACCAATAAACTGACCCCGCACCAATAAACTGACCCAACATAAATAAACTGACCCAGCATCTATAAACTGACGCAGCATCCATAAACTGACCCAACATAAATAAACTGACACAGCATCTATAAACTGACGCAGCATCAATAAACTGACCCTGCATCTATAAACTGACACAGCCTCAATAAACTGACCCAACACCAATAAACTGACCCAGCATGTAAAGCAGCACCAAAGTACTGACCGAGTTTCTGTGAACGGAACAATCACAATAATGTGAGCCAGCATCAATACATTGCTCCAACATCAATTAACTAAAGCAAGACGAATGTAGATATCAAGCAAGCAGATTTTAAATTAGCACCAAGACACTGAAAATATATCTACGACTAAACCAGCACAATCTACTAACCGAGCAAAAGTGAATTAAACTAACAACAATAAACTTACCGAGTATCTTCCAACTAAAGCAGCACCAATAAACTGACCCAGCACCCACAGAGAAAACCAAGCCACGGCCACTCGAATTAAATCTACCCAAAGTTAATTACAGTCCAGCACACACAGAAATACTCTCCCCACACCAGCTTACAGTCCAACTTCCCCAGATAACCTCTCCCCACACCAGCTTACAGCCCAACACACCCAGATAACGTCTCCCATCACCAGCTTACAGTCCAACATCCCCAGATAACCTCACCACTCACCAGCTTACAGTTCAACTCCCCAGATAACCTCACCCCTCACCAGCTTACAGTCCAACACCCCCAGATAATCTCTTCCCTCACCAGCTTACAGCCCAACACACACAGATAACATCTCCCCTCACCAGCTTACAGCCCAACACCCCCAGATAACCTCTCCCCACACCAGCTTACAGCCCAACACACCCCAGATAACCTCTCCCCTCACCAACTTACATTCCAACACCCCCAGATAACCTCTCCCCTCACCAGCTTACAGTCCAACACCCCCAGATAACGTCTCCCCTCACCAGCTTACAGCCCAACACCCCCAGATAACCTCTCCCCTCACCAGTTTACAGTCCAACACCCCCAGATAACCTTTCACCACAAGTTTACAGTCCAACACCCCCAGATAACGTCTCCCCTCACCAGTTTACAGCCTAACACCCCCAGATAACCTCTCCCCTCACCAGTTTACAGTCCAACTTCCCCAGATAACCTCTCCCCTCACCAGCTTACAGTCCAATACCCCCAGATAAACTCTCCCCACACCAGCTTACAGTCCAACACCCTCAGATAACCTCTCCCCTCACCAGCTTACAGTCCAACACCCCCAGATAAGCTCTCCCCACACCAGCTTATATTACAACAACCCCAGATAACCTCTCCCCTCACCAGCTTACAGTCCAACACCCTCAGATAACCTCTCCCCTCACCAGCTTACAGTCCAACACCCCCAGATAACCTCTCCCCTCAGCAGCTTACAGTCCAACACGCCCAGATAACCTCTCCCCTCACCAGCTTACAGTCCAACACGCCCAGATAACCTCTCCCCTCACCAGCCTACAGTCCAACACCCCCAGAAAGCCTCTCCCCTCATCACCTTACATTCCAACACCCCCAGAAATCCTCTCCCCGCACCAGCTTATAGTCCAACACCCCCAGAAAACCTCTCCCCGCACCAGCTTACAGTCCAACACCCCCATATAACCTCTCCCCTCACCAGCTTATAGTCCAACACCCCCAGAAAACCTCTCCCCGCACCAGCTTACAGTCCAACACCCCCAGATAAACTCTCCCCTCTGCAGCTTACAGTCCAACACCCCCAGATAAAGTCTCCCCTCACCAGCTTACTGTCCAACACCCCCATATAACCTCTCCCCTCACCAGCTTACAGTCCAACACCCCCAGAAAGCCTCTCCCCTCATCAGCTTACAGTCCAACACCCCCAGAAAGCCTCTCCCCTCATCAGCTTACAGTCCAACACCGACAGATAAACTCTCCCCTCAACAACTTAAACAACAACACCCCCAGCTAATCTGTCCCCACACCAGTTTATAGTCCAACACCCCCAGAAAACCTTGCCGCACATCAGCTTACATTCCAACACCCCCAGATAACCTCTCCCCACACAAGCTTACAGTCCAACACCACCAGATAACCTCTCCACACACCAGCTTACAGTCCAACACCACCAGATAACCTCTCCCCTCACCAGCTTACAGTCCAACATCCCCAGACAAAGTCTCCCCTCACAATCTTACAGTCCAACCACACCAGATAACATCTCCCCCTATCATTTTACAGTCCAACACCCCCAGATAACCTCCCCCCACACCAGTTTACAGTCCAACACCACCAGATAACCTCTCCCCTCACCAGCTTAAAGTCCAACATTCCAAGATAACCTCTCCCCTCACCAGCTTACAGTCCAACACCACCAGATAAACTCTCCCCTCACCTGCTTACAGTCCAACACCCCCAGATAACCTCTCCCCACACCAGCTTACAGTCCAACATCCCCAGATAACCTCTCCCCTCACCAGCTTAAAGTCCAACATTCCAAGATAACCTCTCCCCTCACCAGCTTACAGTCCAACACCCCCAGATAACCTCTCCCCGCAGCAGCTTACAGTCCAACACCACCAGATAACATCTCCCCCTATCATTTTACAGTCCAACATCCCCAGATAACCTCTCCCCTCACCAGCTTAAATTCCAACACCCCCAGATAACCTCTCCCCCTATCATATTACAGTCCAACACCCCCAGACAAGCTCTCCCCACACCAGCTTACAGTCCAACACCACCAGATAACCTCTCCCCCTATCATTTTACAGTCCAACATCCCCAGACAAACTCTCCCCTCACCAGCTTACAGTCCAACACCCCCAGATAACCTCTCCCCCTATAATTTTACTGTCCAAGACCCCCATATAAACTCTCCCCATACTAGCTTATAGTCCAACAGCCCCAGATATCCTCTCCCCACACCAGCTTACCGTCCAACACCCCCAGGTAACTTCTTCCCACACCAGCTTACAGTCCAAAACCCACAGATAACCTCTCTCCTCAGCAGATTGCACTCCAACAACCCCAGATAACCCAGCCCCTCAACAGTTTATAGTCCAACTCCCCTAGATAAACTCTCCCCTCACCAGTTTACAGTACAACATCCCCAGATAACCTCTCCCCACACCAGCTTAAAGTCAAACATCCCGAGTGAACCTCTAAAACTCACTAGCTTACAGTTCAAAACCCCCAGATAAACTCGCCCCACAACAGCTTACAGTTCATCACTCCCAGATAACCTCTCCCCTCACCAGCTTACAGTCCAACATACACAGATAAATTCTCCCCACATCAGTTTACAGTCAAACACCCCCAGCAAATCTCTCCCCCCAACAGTTTACAGAACAACACCCCCAGATAATCTCTCCCCTCACCAGCTTACAATCCAATATCGCCAGAAAAAAATCTCGTCTCATCAGTTTACAGACCAACCTCCACAGATAACCTCTCCCCTCACCAGCTTACCGTCCAACATCCACAGATAACCTCTCCCCTCACCAGCTTACCGTCCAAAACCCCCAGACAACCTCTCCGCTCGCCAGCTTACAGCCCAAAACCCCCAGATAACCTCTCCCCTCACCAGCCTACAGTCTAACACCAACCGATAAGCTTTCCCCACACCAGCTTACAGTGCAACACCCCCAGAAAACCTCTCCCCTCAGCAGATTACAGTGCAACAACCGCAGATATTGCGCCAGAAATTCGGATCTCGACGGGTGAGTACGCGCCCGGTGGTGAATTAAGTAACATTTAAACATTTTTTCCACAAGTTTATCTTTTTAAAATACCTTAAAGAAAGGTACGTTTATTTTTAGGACCGTTAAAAACTGTAAGTAATTTTTTCAAAATTTTAAATTTTTGTTTAAAATAGTTAATTTATGTAATTTATATCTATTTTAAGAACGTGATTTTTTTTGGATTTTTTTTTAAGTTTTAGTTCTGTTTTGGGGCCGATCTCTATTCGCAGATTTGACAGGTCTTCCCGTCCAGTCTATGAATGGAGATTCCCTGCTTCGATTGGCTACCCATGGCCCACGCGATCCCAGGGGACGCTTCGAACTAACTGCGCCCCTGGGATCTGCGAGCACTGCACATCCGCAGCTGGAGGAGGCCCAGGACAGGAATCCCACGCTGACCCACAGCACAACGGCAGGCGCGCTCGGTAAGTGCAGGTCGGGGGCTTGCTCTCGCGGGAAGCCTCCGACCCGAATTTGTGGCCCAATTAACTTTTGTTCCATTCAACCGAATTGTGATGAACTTTGATCTTTTCTCATTTTATAGACTATATTTGAAGGGTGTCGGTAAAAATGTGCTGTGTTTCTGACAGCGGGGTGTGGGTGAGCAGCTGGTGAGTGTAGCATCTCAGGGCTGGATGCAGGAAGCTCTTTGACAGTCTCTCTCTCTCTCTCTCTCTGATGGGGAGAGTTGATTGACAGATGGAGGCTGTTGGTGGTTTGATTAATGCAGGAGGTTCCCTCTAAACCGTTTTATGATTGACAGCTGCAAACCACTTATTTGTACCTGGTCACAAACCAGCGCAATTATAATTGCCAGATTAAACACACAGATTCGCTTTAGTGGTTAAGGCGTTGGACTCGAAATCTAATGGGAGGTTCCCAACGCAGGTTCGAACCCTGATGGCAGCGGATTTGTTCAGTGTTACTCGCAATGCTCCTTTTCTTTAGAATCATAGAAATTTACGGCAGAGAAGGAGGCCATTCGGCCGATCGAGTCTGTACCGGCCGAAAAATCCAGCTCCCAGCATCCGCTCTCTTTTGAAGATATGAAACATTTCAGTAACGGTTTTAAGGCTATTAAAGGATTGGCTAGAAAGCTGCAGTAATTACCTGCTAAATGAGCTGAGTGTGATTAAAGTATTATTTCAATAAATGAACTGATTACCTAATTTTCAAGAAGGCATGCTGGGAGGCTTGACCAAAGTCCAAAAGTGTTCTGCAGACTGTCACACAGAACAGAGCATGGGGAAAGCAATTCTAATAAAATTATCGGCAATATCTTGGATTGCTGTAAACCTTATTTCTGAGGAGAGCTCATCGACCTGTGACGTTAACCCTTTGTTTCTCTTTCCACAGATGTTCCCGGACCTGCGACGTTTTTCCGGCATTTTCTGAATAATTCTATTTTCACCATGTGCAGTCTGTTGCTTTGTGTTTTATTGTGCGCCCGCTTGTAGTAACAAAAATCAAAAAATAATTGCACTGTCTCGAAAATTGAACTCGGCTAAAATGTGAGGTGGTGACGGAGCTAGAATTTTCGCCTGACACGCAGGAAACCCGGAGTTTGATTCACGGCCGATGCAAAATGCCAAATTGCATCGATGTTTTTTCCGGGAACGTTTTAAATTAAAGAATTTACAAAAAGACATTCTGTTGGGGTTATCGCAGCTGACCGTCTTATCTCGGTCTCTTGCACTTGTCTATTTGCCTGTGAATCCTAATGCTGCGTATATCGGCCAGACTGGGACTCTGATCATCTTAAAACAGTTCGATTGTCGTTTTTCTGGTGATGTGGAAGCTGAAGGGCCCACTTGCTCAATGGAGCAAGAATATATACATTAAACACATCGACACTGATAACTAAAGCGGACCCGATACAATCAGCGGGAACGGTAGCATACTGGTTATCCAGAGACCTGGGCAAGAGTTCAGTTTCCCACCGCGGCAGCTGGGGAGTTTAAATTCAGTTACTTAAATAAATGTGGAATAAAAAGTTAGTATCAGTATTGGATTGTCGTAAAAACCCATCTGATTCACTCATGTCCTTTGGGGAAGGAAATCTGCCGTCCTTACCTGGTCTGGCCTATATGTGACTCCAGACCCACAGCAATGTGGTTGACTCTTAACTGCCCAATCAAGCAAGAATATCTATATTAAAAACATCGACACTGATAACTAAAGCAGACCAGATACAAAATCACACGGATCACTCGGCATACGACATGAAACCCTGCAAGGTCCTCCTCAACAACATCTGTGGACTTGTGCCAAAAATTGGGAGAGCTGTCCCACAGACTAGTCAAGCAACATCCTGACATAGTCACACTCACAGAATCATACCTTTCAGCCAAACCTCTCCATCATCGTCCCTGGTTATGTCCTGCATCACCAGGGGTGGCGGCGCAGTGTTATACAGTCGGAAAGGAGTGGGCCTGGGAGTCCTTAGCATTGACTCCAGATCCCATGAAGTCACATGGCTTCAGGTCAAGCATGGCCCAGGTTACCTCCTGCTGATTACCACTTAACCAGCCTTCCCCAGCTGATGAATCAGTACTCCTCCATGTTGAACACCACTTGGAAGAAGCACTGAGAGTAGCAAGGGCACAGAATATACTCTGGGTGTGGGAATTCAATGTCCGTCACCAAGAGTGGCTCAGTAGCACCACTACTGACCGAGCTGACCGTGTCCTGTAGGACATAACTGCCAGTCTGCGCCTGCGACAGGTGGTGAGAGAAACAACACGAGGGAAAACATACTTGACCTCGTCCTCACCAATCTACCTGTCGCAGATGCATCTGTCCAAGACATTATTGGTAGCAATGGCCACCGCACAGTCATTGTGGAGACGAAGTCCCGTCTTCACATTGAGGACACCCTCCATCTTGTTGTGTGAAACTATCACCGTGCAAAATGGGATAGATTCAGAACAGATCTCGCAGCTCAAAACTGGATGTCCATGAGGCGCTGTGGGCCATCAGTAATCTGTAACCTCATGGCCCGTCATATCCCTCACTCGACCATTACCATCAAGTCAGGGGACCAACCCTGGTTCTATAAGGAGTGTAGAAGAGCATGCCAGAAGCAGCACCAGGCGTACCTATAAATGAGGTGCCAACACAGGACTACATGAATGCTAAAAAGCGGAAGCAACATGATATAGACAGGGCTAAGCGATCCCACAATCAACGGATCACATCAAAGCTCTGCAGTCCTGCCACATCCAGTCGAGAAGGTGGTGGACCATTAGACAAGCAACGGAAGGAGAAGGCTTCATGAATATCCCCATCCTCAATGATGGTGGAGCCCAGCACGTGAGTGCAAAAGACAAGGGTGACGCGTTTGCAACCATCTTCAGCTAGAAGTGCCGAGTGGATGAACCATATCGGCCTACTCCTGAGGTCCCCACCATCTCAGAAGTTAGTTTTCAGCCAATTCGATTCACTCCATGTGATATCAAGAAACGGCTGAACGCACTGGATACGGCAAAGGCTATGGGCCGCGAAACATCTCGCTATCGTGCTGAAGTATAGCTTTAACACTGGCATCTATCCGACAACATGGAAAATTGCCCAGGTGTGTCCTGTCCACAAAAGGAAGGAAAAATCCAAACCAGCCAATTACCGCCACGTCAGTCTACACTCAATCATCAGCAAAGTGATGGAAGGTGTCGTCGACAGTGCTATCAAGCGTCACTTACTCACCAATAACCTGCTCACTGATGCCCAGTTCGGGTTCCGCCAAGACCACTCGGCTCCCGACCTCATTACAGCCTTGGTCCAAACATGGACAAAGGATCTGAATTCCAGTTGGTGAGGTGAGAGTGACTCCCCTTGACATTACACGATCATGGTTGGACATCTGTCAATTGACATTGAGCACATTCCCACAATGTGTCGGATGGATTGGGCAAATGATAATCTTAGGGGTGAGTGGCCTGCCTGTGGGGCAGCCGGCGGGCCCTCTGCAGGTACAAATAATCACCCGATCCGTGTTATTCTAGATGCTCAGTTAAGAATGACTACTTTTAAATGTATTGCTAATTCTACCACGGTTGCTCAGACGTACCCAGAGGGCTCGGATTATATTAAAAATGAGGCGTCTTTTCAGAAGACGTGGTTCACCTCTTGGCAGGAACAAAAAGGGAATTGTTTGATACTATCTTGGGATCCATAGAGGTCGGCATAAATTCGAAGAATGTTGAGATTCTTAGACATCAATTACTGGCGATGACCCAGGCTAAAACAAAGGGAGAGGCGCCCGAGATTGTGATGACTGAGGACTGGAAGATTCTAACCAATGCCTCAATTAATTTCTACTACAATACCCACTCAGTCCTGATGGCATTAGGGAACATAACACTGCAGGGGTTAAACGGGGCAGCGTGGGCCAGCCTTTGCCAAAATGTGCAATTGAGTCTGAATGAATTAATAAGGAATATCGTTCGAGCTTTATTCAATCAGAATTGATCGCTGGACTTGGCTCGCACAGCCCTGGATCTGAATGGGTTAAGGCTCACTTGGGGAATTGTCACTTTGACGGTTGTTTGTTTGTGGCTCTGTACCCACGTAACGACACCCAACAAGTTGCGTGTCCCATTGTAAATTGTGGTTATCTGAGTGATAATGCCACGTTGAGAGCCACTGAGACCCGGATGTACTCTCCATATAACGAAGCCACTCGGTCTACTCTGAAATAGAACTGAGATTTTGTAGGACATTTGACGACAAGTATGTGTGTGATACTGTCCATCAGGGCAATGGTAAATGAACATCCTGTATGGCACATCTCGCTCCTGCAATGTTGAAGTTCGGCGGTTAAATTAATATATAATTGTGGATATGGGGTTTGGGCGATTATCTGTACGTAACGTGCGTCCTTGTAATTCTCAAAAACGTGTTCAACATGATGTAGGAAACATGTACAGATAACCGGTGAGTTTACACATCTTCTCGATTGTGCCAAAGGCTCAGTCACTGCGTTGAAATCGAATCTATTTCTTGCACATTATTCTTTTCCTGATAGATGCTGGTTTAACAGTTAAAACTTGCCCCACCTTCCCTCCTGTCAATAAGTAATACTGAAGGTCACCTTTATAACTCTCATCCGTTATTGCAACACGGTGGGTCTGAGGAACCTAAGTGCCCACGTGGAACATTTAATAAGTAAATAATAGCGGAAACACCAATTGAAGTTTCTGCTCTGGTAGAAATATCACACCGCAAAAGCATCGGCTGCTCTAGGTGAGGCTCGAACTCACAACCGTCGGCATTTCTCGAGCCTGCATTGTCATATAAGTACCAGCGCGCTAACCGATTGCGTCACTACAGCCGTGTGAGTTATCCGTGCTCACTTATTTTCACATTTCAGGTTGTCTAATAGTGCGGGGGTCAGGGGCACTGTTTAATGTTGTTTAATTGAGGATCATTGGCTGGGGTTATATGATAGAGTGCAGCAGGAGTTACTCTCTGGTGAATTTACCAACGCCTGCACCAGATTCCTGGTGTCATAACCACTGAACATTTTTACCCAACTCCTAATATATAGTCTGTAAAATGAGAACGGATGAAAATACATCACGTGCAGAACACAATACTTTTTAAAGTTTTGCCTGTGACTCGTTAACCATGTGAGTATTTCGGTCAGTCCGAAACAAAAAGTTAGCGGTTGATTAATGGCGATTACAGCAAATTTTTCACACAGTTTAATGAATTTTGTGTAATTAATAAAATAAACAGTTTTCTTAAAGTTAATTCTTCGACGTGGACTGGAACCCGTGTCGCATGTATAATAGGATTTATACATGGCAGTTGCTGTTCTGAGTTTTTCCTCTCATTCTTTACAGAGCAGCGGTTTCCGAAGTGTTGCGGTTATCACTTCCGTCTAAAGCACAACAGGTCCCCGGTTCAATCATCTCTTGTAGGTGGAGATCAACAAAATACATTGACAGCCGCGCGGTATTCTCCTTTTCTCTATACAGTTCTGTACACACTCAAACTCTACACAGATACCGACAGTGTGAGAGATTATTACAGGATCCTGCAGCGCTGCCTCCGTTAATGGCAACAGTTCGGAGCCGCTTTTCACACGCGGCAACAAACCCATGAGTTTGTTTGCTATTCCAAAGCTCCCAGAGTGAGTGAGGCCGCGACAGCAGCAACGTTTAGGCCGCCTGTCCGGCCCGCTCTCTCCAAGCGCCGGCTGCCGGCGGAAAGCAGCGATTCCAGCCTCAGAGAGCGTAAACTGCCCATCGCTGCGAAAAAAAGATAACACTGAAGCAGAGGAGCGCAGAGATTTGCATCTATAGCGTGTAGGTGAGGATGGACGAGGTTAATATCGATCGAGTCATTGGCACAGATATTCCGATCGCAGGCCTCCCGCGGGCGGAGGCCTGCGATCTGGAAAAATCTGCGCCCTTATCTGAGGGCTCCCGGGACGCGCACAGTTCCGATGCTGGTCCTCTCCAAAATGCCGGTGCGCAGGGCCCAGGTATCCCAGAGGCGCATGTAGCTCGCAGTGTTCCTGGGTTCACGTGGGCCATGTGGAGCCAATCAAAGAAGGGAATCTCCCTTCATATATTTGACAGGAAGACCTGCCAAATATATGAATGGAGATCACCCACAAAACATAGTAACATTTTAAATAATTTTTTAAAAAATCACATTTTTAAAATGACTTGTAAGTCCAATAAATTAACTGTATTAAGCAAAATTTAAATTTTTGAAAAAAGTAATTAAAGTTTTTTACGGGGCGAAAAAGAAACTTACCTTTTTTAAAAGTATTTTTAAATGATAAATCAGTGGAAATTTTGTTTTCCTTTTTTCACCTCTTATCCTGGTAAAAGCAGGCGCAAGAATTGTAAGGGTTTTCTGCGGGCGGAGGGTCTCCAAAAAGCGGAACTCTTCGCACGCAGATGCCCTTCCCCTGGGCAGCCGGAGGATTTGTCAAGAGCTTTCTTGACAGATCGGAAATGCCGGTTTCCAGCGCATGCGCAGTGCATGCCTCAAACCGGCATTTCCGATGTCCCTTCGGGTGGGTACACAGCGCTTTACCCAACCGTAGAGATCGGAATATCCGGCCCAATGTTTTGGAACCGCTGAAATTGAATCTTTCTCCGGCGGATGTTCCAGGTTTACGTATGAAAATGCCCTCGAGGTGCAAATTTGGAGATGCCGTGTAGTGGGACAAGTTAAAGGATCAGCACAGTTAATGCCGAGAACAAATTAAACAGTAGCTCAAGCTGATGAACCTTACACTGGTGAAAATCCTGGGCGGAGATTTAGAGGAAACGACACTGGGAGGGGCTGCATTGCGATTCTAACACTTCTCCAAGCACATTCCGGGCAAGCCATCGACCGTAAAAAGAGGGCTTGCAACGGGAATGGAACTGCGGGCACACGTGACAGAGCATTGGTATTGGGAATGTAAAACTACTGTCTCCAATACTCTGCTTACCTGAATCAGTCAAAATGCAATGGACAATACATGAATAATCTATTTTATTCAACGTGTAATAACCAGTTGATTGGGTCTGTATTCCAGACAGAGTGACACTTTAGTCTAGGGTATGAATCTCGCTTTGGGGATTGTAGATTGACATTTGCGAAAGGTCCCGCATGAGCCCCTTTTTAACGTCGACTTCTGATATTGGACTTGTGCTCTAAACTTGTTCCAATCCGCCTAATAAATAATCGGTCAGGACACAAATCATTCTCCATCATTCTCCAGCGACTTTGGAGGAAGGTCAATGCAAACTGCCATGTAAATATCATGGCTTTAATTACAATAAATTAAAATATTTTTTTAGCAATCACGTTGTAAGTATATTTGGGAGTGTCTATGTTAGATACAAATGTATTTGTGAGTTGTTATTGTGTTAGATGTAAATGCTTCTGCACCTCTGTTCGTTATAAATGTATTTAGATTTGTCTATATTATTTATTACTGTATTAGTGTGGGGGAATCTGTGTTAGTTGTAAATGTAGCTCTGAGCGCTGCAAATATCCGTCCGACCCCATTCTACCTTATCATTGCTCCCACGTGGGACTCGGCAGACCATCTGTTAAATTCGGATTCAACTTTTGCTTTTATTGCTATTTAGAAAATGTGAGGTTTAGAAAGTAATAGCTCTGCACCCATCAGATTCTCTGATATCTCCTGAGCGTCCCTTACCCTGTCTGATAGGCCCTGAGCGCCATTTACCCACTCTGATAGGTCCTGAGAGCCCCTTACCCTGACTAATAGGCCCTGAGCGCCATTTACCCTCTCTGATAGGCCCTGAGAATCCCTTACCCTTTCTGGTACATCCGGAGCATCCCTTACACACTCTGACGCATCCGGCGCGTCCTTTACCATCTCTGGTACATCCGGAGCGTCCCTTACCCTGTCTGCTACATCCGGAGCGTCCCTTTCCCTGTCTGGTACATCCTGAGCGTCCCTTACCCGCTCTGACACATCCGGCGCGTCCCTTACCATGTCTGGTACATCCGGCGCGTCCCTTACCCTGTCTGATATATCCGGAGCGTCCCTTACCCTGTCTGATACATCAGGAGCGTCCCTTACCCTGACTAATACATCCGGAGCGTCATTTACTCTCTTTGTTACCTGCTGAGTGTCCATTATCCTTTTTGATAACCAGCTTGCTAAAATTGCATACTTCCCTACTCATTTGCAGATAAGAAGCGCTTACCTTCGCTCACGCTCTTCAATTGTTTAGGGAAAAGCGCCAACTACCAGTTAAACAAAACCCACTTCTTCAGTAAGTCTCCCCGATTTCACTTTATTTCCCAAGGAAATTTCGTGCACAATCGGGCTGCTTTGCTTCCAAAGGCCAGCCCTGCTTTCGCAGAGCTTGTCTGTCGAACGGTCCCGCACATCTAAATGTATCGACTGTTCTCAAAGCACCAATTCAGATTAGTGCGAATGGGACATCTGGCCCCAGGAACAGCCGTGGGAGCAGAGCAAACTTAACGGTGTAAGTAGGTGAAAGTGAATGTTAGATTTTGGTGATACCGCAGGAAAGTGACAATGAAATGGAAAGAGGAAAGTAAAGGAGGGTTATTGATTGTGGAAGGAAGAAAAAGCTGGGAGAAGAGGTGGGTTTAAATTATGGAGCATCAAGCTCAGGCATGTGGGAGCGCGGGGTTTTGAAGGAGCAAATTAGGTTTTCACCAGAAAATATAATATTTGTTTCATGTAGAAAAAATAGATTTTTCGCTGCGTTCTATCACCAGGTGCCGCAGAGAACAAAAGATATAAAGCGAGCTGCGCCGTGACTCGGATTCGAACCGAGGTTGTTGCGGCCATAACGCAGAGTACTAGACTACTATACGATCACGGCGCTACAGATCAATTGCTAGAGCTCTGCTCTAACCACAGCAAAGTCACATACTGCACTGCTTAGCAAAGATGAATTTTTGATGAAGAGACCAAAATCAGCACCGCCAGAAAGTATGACAGCGGTGGAATTCGACCCAGGCCCCGCAGCGACTGGAGCCTTAACCCAGAATGCGAACTAGTGCAGCCGCAGTTACATTTAAAAGATTGTGACCCTTTCACACGAGAAGAAACTCACCCTGGAGCGTCATAAAAATAAAAGAAAGGTCTCACTGGGAATCGAACGCAGGATCATTCACTGTTTACTAGACAGTGGCTTTGACCAGCTAAGCCACAAAGCCAAAGCACACCTGCCGTGCCTTACCTCCACTCACTGAAATCTATCAGCTACCTGTCACTGCTTGTTGGAGTCTGAGGCCGTTTATGTATTTATCCATCTCACTTGTCTATTCCCGCAGGTGTCCCGATGCTGTCTGTATCTCTCGCTGCGATTATCTCAGTGTCAATCTGTGGGGTTATTTTGAATTAATACGAGTGTTTGTGTCTTACATGAAATAAATGACTGGATCAGACAATTGTTCCTCTGACACTGGGGAAGAAATGTGCCAACATTTATAACAAGATATTATTTATTGTGATGCAGCAAATACAATATTCCATCACGAATTATTTAGGTTCAAATCTGTGCAAAATGAAACTGTGAACCAAACGTGTTTCCAATTCGCCGCCTTTTAATCTGACGTCACAAACGCAACCATTGCACCTCAAGGTGATTCATAACTAATAAACAGAGAAGTCAAGCAGTAAAACGCTATTTGTAGAAAGGGTTGTGAGACTGTGGAACGCATTGGCCCAGAGCAGCAGATTTAAAATAAGGTTTAAAACCTGCAGCGTGTGGGAGGAATGGGAGAGAGAGGCAGGAGAGCCACAGGCAAGATCACCTTCGAAACCACTGGTCCCGCATCTGCTTTAAATCCCCCCACTGTATTTAAACACATTTAATGTCATATTCATATATTGATGCATTTGAGCATTATATGACATTTAACGCTGTCTCTGGTCCAAAATAATTGCTTTATTTATTTGATCCCACCCGCTGTGTTTAGTCTCTACCCTGAATATTTATCTTCAACCTAGAATCAGTTTATATTCTGGAGAGAAGGTTTCAGCAGCCGGGGGGAAGGGAGCAGAGGCTGAAGCTGATCTGTGTCATGTGGGAGCAAAACGCAACATTCCTGCTTTTTATTTTCATTATCCTGCTAAATATTGGATACTGTTCTCAACATCTTACATTACCGTTAAATGTCGGAGGTTTTCCTTTATTGTAATGATCGCTGCGATTCTTCGCGACTTGATGAATTTGCAGCAAATTAAATATCACCCAACCGTAATGGCCAATAGTAAACAGGGTCAGCGATTTGAGAATTTAAATTGTTGGAGGCCATGCGCTCGCTGTTGCGATGTCCGAGTTGTTAAGGCGTTGGACTTGTAAATCTAAAAATGAGAAGTCGCACAACACCAGGTTATAGTCCAACAGATTTATTTAAAATTACAAGCTTTCGGAGCTGTCGCTCCTTCTTCAGGTAGGGTAGCTGTGAGAGAATCTCCCAGAATTCACAATATAAACACAGAAAAAATGTATTCAAATTTTTCCCTACATCAAAGACACACTAAGAGCACAGCCAAGACAATGAGAGTCTTTGATGTCGGGAAAGATTTGAATACATTTTCCCTGTGTTTATATTGTGAATTCTGGGAGATTCTCTCACAGCTACCCTACCCGAAGAAGGAGCGACAGCTCCGAAAGCTTGTAATTTTAAATAAATCTGTTGGACTATAACCTGGTGTTGTGCGACTTCTCATTTTTGTCCACCCCAGTCCAACGCCGGCATCTCCACATCATTGTAAATCTAAAGCAGTTTTCCCGCGCAGATTCGTACTTTGCTCGCGGCGGGTTCTCTCATTATTGGAATCAATGTCTTCTATTAAATTATTTTCTTCACTCTGCTCAGTCTGGAAGGACTTTTGAAATTTCTATACCGTTTTTAAGGAAACTACAGGTTTGGCGAGAGACCGGAATCACTTACATACTTCAAGAAGGCAGCTGAGTTTGCTGACCTAATTCCAAAATTGTTCTGCAGATTGTCTGGAAGTTAAAAAAAAGGAGGCCTCGAGAGTCTCTGAGGAACCTTCGCATACACTCGCTGCTGTCCGGTAGCATCAGTCTGTGTAACCATGGAGGAGAGAGAATGGAAAGTCACTGGAAGGCTTGTTTCTGTCAGCAGCAATGGTATAAGGGCAGCCATTCTAAAGTAAACGCAGAATACAGTCCAGGAGACAGACAAATAGAAAAGATCGCGAAAACTGACCAGAAAAACAACAAGGAAGACACCAACACATAATTCATCTCTCTGTCTCCCGAGGCAGAAGAATTGGCTGTGTTGAGTTTCGAGTTGCACCACTGAGTTAAAGGTTGTACAAATCTCCCTCTGTAAAACTTGTATTATAATGTTAATAAAACCAATTGTTCGAAAAGTTTCAAGCCTTGGTTGATCTTAGCTCTGATTACCCTAAAGAGTGAAGAGAGTTAAAGCAAAAACCCTACAGATCCTTCTGTCCAAGGTCACCTTCTCCTCCCAAACATGCTACACTTAGCTCATGGCATGGCTCAAATTACTGATATATAGTCGGAATGGAAAAACTTGTAGGACTATGGGGGAGAGCAGCGGAGTGGTGCGTGGTCGTTTAACTCACTGGGCGAAACTTTTTCTTCTGTGTTCTGAATCTGGCTTAAGACCGACCAGTAAAACCGATGGCAGTACTAATCCATTGTGCTCTGCAATATTAAATTGTACTCTAACTATTTCACGTCAACAATGTTATCCTCTCTTTACAAAAATGGCTTCCGCTTACGAATTGTTTTGTCAGAATCAATTGCTCTGAAGCTACATTGTCGTCTGTCTCGACATCCTGATATTGTAATCTCTGCCATAAATATATTGCATTCAAATTGCTGTGAGAGCGAAGTGAAAGGTAAATGTGAAGATAGTCGAAATTAATTAACACGACGATGATATAATTCATTATTTGCGATGCTATTGGGGGCGGGTTAAAGCTTTGTATTAATACATGAGCTGTGTTTTGTTTTGTTTGGTTTGTTTCGCTTTTTTAATGTAAGCAAGGAAGGAAAATATCCCTAATCCGCGATTCCTCGCTGTATTTATCTGTTCTGTATATATCCCCCCTGTTCACTGTTTGTTTATTCAGTTCTGACAAATGATAGACAATGGTATTAAGGGCTATAGAACCAAGGCGGGTAGATTGAGTTAAGATACAGATTGAGTTCAGTTAATCAGCCATGATCATATTGAATGGGGGGGGGGGGACAGGCTCGAGGGGCTGAATGGCCTCCTCCTGTTCCTGTGTTCCTATGTATGGCTCAAACCCCGAAAGTAAAGGTGTCTGTTGTCTCCACAGATGTTGAATGACTCGCCGTGTGGGTCCAGTGTTTTTCTTGCTGTTTAAAGCTGGGTTTTGGGGATGAGCCGATGGAAGTGAAAACCTGCCGTGGATGGAGGGCGGGTTGGTTTTCTGCAAGGAGCAAATCAACTGGACCGAAAAATCACCTCCAGACAAATTCACCAATATATTCCCCACCTCACTACGGCATGTACTGCTCCACCATATCATATAAACCCAGCTAGTGCCCCCTCAATTCAACAATCTTCACCAGTGTCCCCACTATTATACAACCTCAGGTCTGCCTGTATGGAGTGTGGGTCTTTGACAGTGGGTTTTAGACAACAGCAGCCGCCGGTCCTCTTGCGTCAGACTAAGTAAAACTAGATGTCATACATATAAGATAATCAATAATAAATCCAGTAGGGAATTCAGGAAAAACCTGTTCATGCAAAGAGTGGTTGGAACGTGGAACGCGATACCACAAGTACCAGATATCAGTGAGGGCAGGAGCGGCGCTTAGGGCGTGAGTTGGCTCCGTGTCTTAGCTGGTCAAAGCGCATGTTTAGTAAACAGGAGATCCTGGGTCCGAACCTCAGCGGGGCCTTTTTTTTAAAGAACATAAGAATTATGTTATGAACCCACAGAGGTGGGTTGCTTCTCGTTTGAAAGTGCTGCAATCCTTTGGGATGGGAACGGATAAAGGCTCATCACACGCACATCACAATTACATATTAAAGTCTGACTGTCATTCGGTCAACATGTTAAAATTTCCTTCAGTCTGCAACAGAACGTTATCGAATTATTAATGCTGATTACAACAATTATTCCTGACGATACTGCCTTTAATTATATGTTCGTGTAATTGATTTAATAAGCTACACAACTGTTTTATAAAAATCAGACCGGAAATTAACCCCGTGCTATGGCTGCTCCGAATTCTACCCCTGGCCCACCAAGGAACGCTCCAGCAAGCAGCTGAGGGCTGTAAATACATTGGGAGTCCTTCATCCCTGGTACCATTCCAGTAAATCACTTCTGGTCATTTCTTCCTTCTAATAAATAAAGTAAGTGAAACGTTTATAAGCAAAAGCAGGAACATAATAAAAAAGGAAAGAAAAGTAAATACTGAGCAAAATGGATGTGAAAGTTTTCAAAATGGAGATAACAGAACATTTGAGTTTTGTGATCGATCAGTGAGAGGAATGAATCGCTCTCTCGGGCCTGTGTGGGTCCATTTACTGATAGAGACAGACAGAGAGCAGTTTTGCCCACAGGCTTGGCTAGCTCAGTCGGTAGAGTATGAGACGCTTAATCCCATGGTCGTGGGTTCGATCCCCCCGTTGGTTGGTTGATATTTTAAATGTTTACGGCTGATTTTACAGGCGATCCCCAGCTCTGAATTCCTCGGCTGAGAGTTCAAGAAGTGGTAGAAAAAATGAGATTCAACAACAATATCAGAAAATCTCTCCTTGATTCGGAACTCTTATCTCACTGGAGTAAATCGCTGCTAAACATTGAACATCATATAATTTCACCTGCAGCTCGGGGTCAGGGCGGCTCAGTGGGAATTCGGGCCCGTCTCTCCCTTCACATCCATCAGAGCCGGGTAAACAACGGGGAATTTTACACAATGTTGTGCTCTGTAACTTTTTATAACAACTTCAGTGTATTTCACTCCGTGTCAAACCCTGTGAGGTCTCCCCTGCTGTGTCAGCTTTCTGTGTTAATAAACACTTCAGCAGAACATTAACATAACCTGAGCTCCGAGATCTGGTTGGGTTCCATTCCCCCGAAAGTGAGGAATGAGCGGGAGAGACAATTCCATTTGGGGGTATATTTTCTCCTGATTCTTCCTCCCAAAATGAATCAATTCATTACATTTCAGCTGCCATGACCATTTCCTCGCTATGTCTAAGTCCTCCTGAAGTCTGCTATTATCCTGCTCACTATTTACTACTTTACCAAGCCATCCACAAAAAATGAAATTTGCTCCCTATATCCAAGTCCAGGTCAATTATATATACCGAGAAAGGCAATGGTCCTAATACCTGGGCGAACGCACTGCAAAAAAGGCAGCGCATTACTGCCCATCTTTGGGAAGCAAGACATCACACGGCCCGGAGTTGCCTTCTCATACAGCGCGCACAGCGACAGTAAAATCCGGAAGATTGTATCCTGGTCACTCAGCCTTCCAGCAACAGTTAGCGAGGACCGGATAAAATGAAACATTTTATTTACCTGAGTGCGGAAATCCAGTGCAACTGAATTCTGCATCATTAAGTCAGGATGGCCGAGCGATCTGAGTCGCTGCGTTCAGATCGCAGTCTCCTCTTCAGCCTAGGGTTCGAATCCCACTTCTGACACTGAATCCTTTAATTATACAGAATGATTTTGCTGGAGTTCATTTTTCGGCCCTATTGATTTTTTTCTGCCAGAAAACGAAGCCGACTTCCATCCACGGCAGGTTTGTTTTATTGTTTGTAAGTATGTATTGTGTTGGGAGTCAGAAGAACAGGGCCAGTGGAATCAATCCATTGTGCTTAAAACTTGCAGTAATCCACATCATAAATTATCGGACAGAAACCAAATCATTCCACAGCAATCTCCAGCGGCTTTGGATGAAGGTTAATGTAAACTACCATATTTATATCATGGCTTTAAAGACACTCAATTAAAGTCTTTTTTTAGCTATCAATTACCTGTAATCGTTGTAAATATATTTGGATGTGTACATGTTAGATACTCATGTATTTGTGAGTTGCTAATATGTTGGATGAAAATAATTTTGCCGTCTGTTAATTACTCATGTACTTCGATGTACCTGTATTATTGTTTAATATACTGGGTGGGGGAATCTGTGACAGTTATAAATGTATTTCTGAGCGCTGCCAATGTCAGCCCCGTTCTACCTGCTCATTGCACCCACGTGGGACACGGCAGACCATCTGTTACATTCAGTTTGAAGTTTTGATTGTATTAATCATGTTGACATTTAGAAAATGTGATGTTTAGAAGATAACAACTCTTGTTCCACCAGCCTCTCTGATAACTCCTCAACATCACATACTTTCTCTGATACCTCCCAAGCGTCTTTCAAACTTTCTGATACAACCTGAGCGTTGCTTACCCTCTTTGATACATCCCGTGCGTCCTTTACTCTCTCTGATATATCCTGAGCGTCGCTTACCTTCTCTGATACCTGCCGAGTGTCCATTACCCTCTCTGATACCTTCTGAGAGTCCGTTACTCTCTCTGATATCCACTCAGAGCTGTCAGACACACTTGATACCATGTCAGAAACCCTTCAATTCCCTCACAACATCTGAGATCCCCTTGCCTTCGCAATCCCCTCTGAGAAACTCTGAGACGCCCTGATACCAGGAGCAAAGGGTGTTTTGAATGCCGCAGCGCAGGAAATTTGTGGGCGGAAAGGGTTGACTTTACACCGTGTGTGGGGAAAGTTATGGACGACCTTGTGTGTGAGAAGAGCACAGAAACGTTTTGCTTGGAGCTGCGCCCTTGAGGCAAGTTTTGTGTTGTCAGGAAAACTGCTACAGTGAAAGCACAACATTAAAAACAGAAAATGCTGGAAATATTCAGCAGCTCAAGCAGCATCTACAGAGAAACATTCCTTTTAGCAGGACGCCACTGTCCACTTTGATTGATGCTTCACGTAGTTCATATCTTACAACTTCAGCACCTCCGTGCAAGGAACAGTTTGGGTGGAAATGAGGAATTTGCTGATTTGAGCAAATAGAGTGAGGCAGCAAAACACAACTCCCCCACTGCGGATTGGGCAAGGATGGGGCTCAGATGCAGAAGTCTTGGATGTGTTGAAGAAAGGGAAACAGATCTAGTCTTAAATGCAATATCGATAGAATTTGAAACCAGGCGTGTAGTGGACAGTCGATTAGCGATCCACCGCCTTGACCTCTCAAGCACCTCGCCCCGTGAACACAGCTCAGAAAGATCTTTTACTTCCTTCTTTCTCAATGCAAAGCCCTGGACTTAAAGCGGCAGGAGCAGAAGAGCCAGCTTTTCATTATCACCAGAATTAAAACAACATCATCACTGGTGTGATACTGTGTTCGAGCGGTCTAAGGCGCTGGATTTAAATGCCAATCTTTTCGAGGGCGTGGGTTCAAATCCCACCGCTGCCATAATTTGTTTAACATTCGTGTTTTCAGAAGAACTGCTCGTGGCTAATTTTAAAAGAGAAAGTTGAAAACATTGATCAGGTCAGGCAGCATCTTTTGAGACACACTCTTCACCAAGAATACTTTTTTAAGCGGCGTCGTGCGCGGCAATGCTGTGATCTGTGGCGCCGTGTCCTGGTAAAACTCTGAGTTGTGGTCCCAGCAACGCTGATTCGAATCCCAATCCAGGTAGAGGGTGCTTTATATCTTATACCCTCTGCCTCACCTGCTAATGGCATGTCTCAAGAAACCAATCTGCACCACCTAAAAATAGATTCCTTCTTGATGGCGATAATCTGTTGACTCCTTTTACATCCATTACTTGCGCAGACCTGTGCTTCACACTCCAACATTCAAACCGCCTCTTCGCTCAGATATTCTTCCTTCCACAATTAATAGGTCTCATTTACTGCCTTGCTACCATTTCATTGAAACTTTACTGCGGCCCAGCCTACTCTGACATTCCGTTTATGTTCTTATGCCTTTAAGTTTCCTCTGTTGCTCCTGCTCCGAACTGTCCTCTGAAATGGCCCAGCAAGACACACAGTTGTACCAAACCGCTACAACGAAGTATACTAAGAATAAAACCGGTCGGAAAACCCGGCATCGATCTAGGCACCGGACACGATAAAGGCTCACCCAGCCCAATCGAACCTGCAAAGTCCTCCTCACTAACATCTAGGACTTGTGTCCGAATTGGGAGAGCTGTGCCACAGACTATTCAAGCAACAGCCTGCCATAGTCAAAGAATCATACCTTTCAGCCAACGTCCCTGACTCCTCCATCACCCTCACATCGAATCATAGAATCAGAGAAATTTACAACACAGAAGGAGGCCATTCGGCCCATCTTCTCCGTGCCGGCCGACAAAGAGCTATCCACCCTAATCCCACTTTCCAGAACTTGGTCCGTAGCCTTGTAGGTTATGGCAATTCAAGTGCATAGCCAAGTACTTTTTAAATGTGATGAGCGTCTCTGCCTCTACCACACTTTCAGGCAGTGAGTTCCAGACCCCCACTACCCTCTGGTGGAAAAAACTCTCCTCAAATCCCCTCTAAACTACCGACCAATTACTTTAAATCTATGCCCCCTGGTTATTGACCCTGCTGCTAAGGGAAATAGGTCCTTCCTTTCCACTCTATCTAGGCCCTTCATAATTGTATACACCTCAATTAAGTCTCCCCTGAGCCTCCACTGTTCCAAAGAAAAGAGCTCCAGCCTATCCAATCTTTCCTCATAGCTAAAATTACCCAGCCCAGGCAACATCCTCGGAAATCTGCTCTGCACCCTATCTAGTGCAATCACATCCTTCCTGTAATGTGGTGACCAGAACTGCAAGCAGTATTCTAGCTGCCTCTAGTACTATCTTCGCTGGTACTATCCGACACACTCACACATTTATGCACCTTATTCCTCTTTTCTACTCCTTTTTGCTGGTGCCCACCCCCCTGCCAAGCTAGATTAAACCCTCCCCAACAGCACTAACAAGAGAATATTGGTCCCGGCTCTGTTGAGGTGTAACGCGTCCGGTCTGTACACGTCCCACCTTCCCTAGAAACGTTCCCAATGCCTAATGAAACTAAAGCCCTCCCTCCTGCACCATCTCTCCAGCCACGCATTCATCTGTTCTATCCTGCTATTCCTGTACTCACTAGCACGTGGCTCCGGGAGTAATCCGGAGATTACTACCTTTGAGGTCCTGCTTTTTAATCTCTCTTCTTCGCTCCCTAAACTCTGCGGCAGGGCCTCGTCCCTCTTTCTGCCTATGTCGTTGGTACCGATATGGACAACGATCTCTGGCTGTTCACACACCCCCCTCAGAGTGTCCTGCAGCCGCTGAGTGACATTCTTGACTCTGGCACCAGGGAGGCAACATACCATCCTGGAGTCATGTCTATGGCCGCAGAAACACCTGTCTGCTCCCCTAACTATCGAATCCCCTGCCACTATTGCTCTTCCAATCTTTTTCCTCCCCGCCCCGTGCAGCTGAGCCACTCGTGGTGCCGTGGACAAGACTCTGGTTGCACTCCGCAGAGGAACCATCGCCCTCACCACTACTCAGAACAGAATACTGGTTGGAGAGCGCGATGCACTCAGTGGACTCCTGCACTACCTGCCTGGTCCACCTCTTCTGTCTGGCAGTCACCCATTCCCTCTCTGCCTGCATACTCTTAAGCTGCGGGATGACCACCCCGTAACTCTCAGACTCGCGGATGCACCGCAGTGACTCCAGCCGCCGCTCAGGTTTCGAAGCCCACAGCTCGAGCTGCTGTAGCTGGCGACACTTCCTGCACATGTGGTCGCCCAGGCTACGTGAAGTGTTCAGGACTACCCACATGGCACAGGATGTGCACTCCACGGGACTGAGCTACCCTGCCATGCTTTTATTTAATAGACTAAGAACTAACCCAGCAGAACTAAACTTAAAAATTAACAAAAAACACCCATCAGCTCCTCACCAATCAGCTTCTTCCCTTGTGCCGACGTCACACTTTCGGATTCTGCCTCTGTTGAGTTGCTGCCTCTCTCGCTCTGCTCCCGCTCTGGTCTCGCCCAGGTCCACTGCTGCCTTCCAAATAAGTCCAGACTTATTTTATTTATTTACTTAGTTAAAGTCTTTAATCAACGATAACTTGTAGTTATATTAATTAGTTTAACTAGTAAAGCTATACATTTAATGCAGTATGTTATAGTTTCTCTCTCCTAGTTTAGAGAGAAAACCTCGTGACTGCGAACCCACGCGTGCAGAGTACAATGGATTAGCATTACCGTCGGTTTTAAAGGTCAGTTTTCAGCCAGATTCATAACAGAGAAGAAAAAGTTTCGTCAGTGGGTTAAACGACCTCGCATCACTCCGCTGCTCTCCCCCATAATCCTACAAGTTTTTTTTTCCATTCCGACTATATATCAGTAATTTGAGCCATGACATGAGCTAAGTGTAGCACGCTCGCGAGGAGAAGGTGACCTTGGATAGAAGGATCTGTAGGGTTTTTGTTTTAATTTTCTTCACTCTTTAGGGTAATCAGAGCTAAGACCAACCAAGGCTTTATTAACATTATAACACAAGTTTTACAGAGAGATATTTGTTCAACCTTTAACTCAGTGGTGCAACTGCAAACTCAACACAGCCAATTCCTCTGCTTCCGGAGATGGAGAGATGAATTATGTGTTGGTGTCCTCCTTGGTGTTATTCTGGTTATTCTTCGAGATCTCCACTCCATTTGTCTGTCTCCTGGACTGTCTCCTGGACTGTATTCTGCTTTTTACTTCAGAATGGCTGATTTATACCATTGCTGCTGACAGAAACTAGCCTTCCAGTGACTTTCCATTCTCTCTCTCCCATGGTTACACAGACTGATGCTACCGGACAGCACCGAGTGTGTGCGAAGGTTCCTCAGAGACTCTCGAGGCCTCCTTATCTGTAGCTTCCAGACAATCTGCAGAACACTTTTGGAATTAGGTCAGCAAACCCAGCATGCCTTATTGAAGTAAGTAAGTGATCCAGGTCTCTCGCAAACCCTTTAGTTTCCTTAAAACCGGGATTGAAATGTCCAAAATCCTTCCAGAGGGAGCAGATTGAAGAAAACACATTATTTGATGGAATTGATTCCACTAATGAGAGAACCCGCTGCGAGTAGGGTTCGAACTTGCGAGCAAAAACCCCAAGCGAATTGCAAGTCCAAGGCCTTAATCACACAGCCTCCAACAAGTTAAATTCTCAAAACGCCGACCATGATTACTATTGCCAATAACGGTTTCGTGTCATTTAATTTGCGTCAAATTCATCAAATCGAAAAGAGTCGCAGCGATCGTTACAATAAAAGGAGAACTTCCGATATTTAACGGTAATGTAAGATGTTGAGAACAGTATGGAATATTCTGCAGGATAATGACAATAAACAGCTGGAATATTGTGTTCTGCTCCCACATGACACAGATCAGCCTCAGCCTCTGCTCCCTGCCCGCCGGCTACTGAAACCTTGTCTCCAGATTATAAACTGATTCTAGTTTGGAGATAAATATTCAGGGTGGAGCCTAAACTCAACGGGTGGGTTCAAATATATAAAGCAGTTATTTTAGACCAGAGACCGCATTAAATCTCATGTATTGCTCAAAGGAATCAATGTGTGAATATGACTTTAAATGTATTTAAATACAGTGGGGGGATTTAAAGCAGAGTCGGGGCCACTGGTTTCCAAGGTGATCTTTCCTGTGGTTCTCCTGCCTCTCTCTCCCCTTCCTCCCACACGCTGCCGGTTTTTAAACCTTGTTTTAAATCTGCTGCTCTGGGCAAATGCATTTCACAGTCTCACAACCCTTTCTGCCAATACCCTTTCACCGCTTGACTTCTCTGTTTATTAGTTATGAATCACCTTGAGGTGCAATGTTGGCGTTTGTGACGTCAGATTAAAATTTTGGCCTTTTGGAAACACGTTGGTGTCACAGTTTATTTTTGCACTGAATTCAACCAAAATCATTCAAGGTGGAATATTGTATTTGCGGCATCACAATAAACAATATCTTGTTATAAATGTTGTCTCATTAGTTCTCGCGTGTCAGAGGAAAAATAGTCTGATCCCCTCATTTATTTCATGTAAGACACAAACACAGGTATTCATTCAAAATCAACTCACAGATTGACACTGAGATAAAAACAGCCAAAGATATAGACAGCACCGGGAAACATGGCGGAATAGAGAGGAGAGATGGATCAATACAAAACGGCCTCAGACTCCAAGAGGCAGTAACAGGCAGATGACAAATATCGGTGAGCGGAGGCAAAACAATTTAGTCGTGATTTGGCTCCGTGGCTTAGTTGGTCAATGCGCTTGTATTGTAAACAGGAGATCCTGGTTCGACTTTTTTTTTGCCTTTATGAACCTCCAGGGGTGAGTTTCTTCTCGTGTGATAGGACCACAATCCTTTTAAATGTAACTGCGGCTGTACTAGTTCCCATTCTGGATTAAGACTCCAGTCGTTGAGGGGCGTGGGCCGAATTCCACCGCTGTCAAAATTTCTGGCGGGGCTGATTTTGGCCTCTTCACCAAAAATCCATCTTTTCTAAGCACTGGCGTGTGTGACTGTGCTGTGGTCAAAGCAGCACTGCAGCAGCTGATGTGCGGCGCCGTGATCGTACAGTGACCAGTACTCTGCGTTGTGGCCGCAGCAACATCGTTTCGAATCCGAATTATGACACAACTCCCTTTACATCTTGTGCTCTCAGCGACACCAGCTAATAGAAGGTAGCAAGAAATCGATCTTTACTGCGTGAAACAAATATTATTTATTGGCGATGAAAACATGTTCACTCCTGCAAACCCTCCTCTTCTCCTAGCTTTTTCTTCCTTCCACAGTCAATAGCCCTCCTTTACTTCCCTCCTTCCATTTCATTATCACTTTCCTGCGGTATTACCTAATCTAACATTCGCTTTCACCTACTTACACCGTTAAGTTTGCTCTGTTACCACTGCTGTTCCTGGGGGCGCAGTCGATACATTTAGACCCGCGGGGACGCTCGACAGACAACCATTGCGACAACAGGGCTGGCGTTCGGAAGCAAAATAGCCGGATTGCCCCCTAAATTTCTTTGACCTAATCATGCCTCACGTATACTACGAGGGTTGGAAAGTACATTCTGAGCGTGTAAACGTCATCTGTTTGCCACATTTTGGCCAGTAAATCATTTAACCTACATTACCGGACTGCAGAAGGTCATTTTGCATTTACCACACACGTCCCTTAATCTGCTGTTAAAACCAAATGAGACTAAGGTATGCTTTCAGCGAATAAGTAAATGGACACTCGAATTGTTACAGCGCGACCTGGACATTACGCCTAAACAAACCACGCTGTTACCCCTTATGCTCGCCTATGAGGGAAGCCCACACCAGTGTCCATTACCGGTGCTAGATATGGAACCAAATCCAATAAAGGCTAACGCCATACCCGGAGCTCGAAATGTGTATGTTGACGGGTCATCATACTATGTAGATGGCCATCCTAGAACTGGATAGGCCCTTATTGATATCTACGCTCACGATTGGTCAGAGGGATTTCAAGTTCTCGTCCACTCCTCACAACAGGCAGAACTGATTGTTGTAATTCTAGCCGTACATTACACGACTATGGATGAAACAAATATCTGGTCCGACAGCAGTTACGTCTGTAACACAGTGATGGCTCTTCCCCGCTATAATACAAATGAGTTTTGCTCATCAGATGGTAAATCTTCATTACATTCTGGTCTCCTCCGTAAGCTATGGAAAATGCTTCAGGAACGAGTCGCCCCTTGTCACGTTGGTAATGTAGCAGCCCATCAGAAAGATTCATCTACCCATTCCCGAGGTAACCAAATGGCCAATCGCTTTGCTAAGGAGGCGGCCGAGACCGAAATGTTACTACCTTGGTGGGTGATGAATGATACTCAGACGCACGTAGTGGGGACGGTGACTAAGACTAAAGCCATTGATCTTTTGGCCCTACAGGATTCATATGCCCCTTATGCACAGGTAATAGCCTGGCATCAACAGGGATGCCCGCTACCAGCACCCACCCTATGGGCAGACTCCACTGCAATGCAACAAGGTGTAGATAAAAACCCTCCCCTACTAATGACGAGGAATAAAGAGGGAGACCTAGTAGTTTGTATTCCTCCTCAGTTAAAGGAAAACATTCCAACTCTGTTTCATTCTCACCCGACGGCGGTCCATTACTCAGCGGCCTCTACACTACAAAAGTTATTACCTGTTTGCTGGTGGCCTGGAATGGAACAGTATGTGGAACAATATGTTAATTGTTGCTTGCCATGCCTACAGACAAACCTCCCTTCTTGTTCAAATCACGCTTTACTTTGGTCACAGTCGCCTCCTGAGGGACCATTGACACACTGACAGATTGACTTTATTGGTGCACTAACAAAATCCAAGGGAAACTATGAGTACGCACTTGTGATAATCGATCAGTTCATTAAATGGATTTAGGCTTTTCCCCCTGAGTGAGGTGTTCTGTAGATGGGGATTGCCATTACAAGTGGATAGCGATCAGGGTTCACACATTACGGGGACAGTTTTCACAACTCTGCAAGAAATGTTACAGATAAAACATAAATTGCACATTGCACACCATCCACAATCATCAGGGATTGTGGAGAGGGGAAATCGAACTTCAATGACAATGTTGCAGAAGTTGTGTACAGAACACCCCAATCAGTTGGCTGAAATGTTGCCTTTATGTCTAATGGCAATACGCTCGACCCCACACGTGACTAGGAGGGTAAGTCCATATGATGCTATTACTGGGAGGCAAATGCGGATACCAGGACATGTAACATTGGGAAACAACACAGCATTAAAACTACAACCATGTAGCCAAAAATGGTTAGAAATCTTGAAAGATAATATGGACAAGGTGAAAAAGCTGGTGGCCATTAACATAGGCAAATCGCGGGAACAAATCAAGCGATATTATGTTAAGAGGGTAAAACCATTTGAGTATGATGTTGGAGACCGAGTAATGTTACAAAATTTCTCTCGAAAAAAACACTCATTCGAGATAAAATGGACGGGCCCTCATACCATAGTAGATAAAATAAATCCGCCTGTGTATCTACTGAATGTCCCATAAGGTCCGAAGGGAGAACCAAAAATAAATGTTTCCATATCAATCAGATGAAAACTGTTAAGAATTAAGATGTTACATTTTGGTTTACCCACAGGTTAAAGATGTGGCTCTGTATGCTGAAACTGATAATTGGATGTGCAGTGAGCTCTTCGGAGATAACAAAAACTTTTGACATTACCATTAACATCTGTACACTGGATGAAGGAGGCGAATGCGCCGTACTCCCCATCTATGGAACGGAACCTCGAATTGCTGGCGGACATAAACAATCAAAGAACTATAATGGATCATCCGAGACGTATGAGGGGGATGTTCCAGTTTGGATCAGAAATAGTACAAATGATAATATTACAACACCATACGTAACGGGTTATGGTACATTACAAGAAAAGGTGTATAATTGGGAAATAAAAGAAGAGTATGGTGTGTGCGTCAGGTGTGGGTTAAGGAAAGGAAAGGCCCAAATGCGTGGAAATTCCTGAAGAAAAATAATGGAATCTGGGAACAGGTACAAGAATCAAATCAGGGACCAGTAGCATCGGAAAGTAAGGGATATATATAATCATGCTGGCCTCGGTGTTGGAAGAAACATACCGGCCAGTATTCTTGTATTGGGTCGAAAATTATCATGGGCTTTAAACATCAGGATGATGATTGGCCTGCTATTCCCGAATATGATGTAAAGATTACCTCAGCAGGATATGAGATTCCCAGAGACGATATAGAGATCACCGCGGCAGATGACTTTATGATGACTTTTAAACATTGGGGAAATTATAGGGATTTTGAGAATAAATATAACAGCTTAATAGAATTCGAAAATGCAATAATTGGATGTGTAAGGGACGGTGGGTATGTCTATAGTGTTAAGCCTTCACACTATGAGAAAGCAAGTCATTCAGAACCACGGGAGGGTGTACCCGAGGAACAATGTCCCCTACTAACACCAGGACCTGGGAACGGTCTTGTAATTATACCCACCTATAAAGCAGTGTTTCATCAAGTAATACCGGAAGTGGTCCCTGTTATCCTAAATTTAACAGAACTAATACTACCAAATTGGTGCCCTGACAAAACAGCACAACTAACTCAGAGAATGCTGCAGCAGGTTTTTAATCAGTACTGGGAAAAAATCGACCTTATCTATAAATATAGAGAAAACAGAAGGGACCTTCCGTCACGAGTTTAGTACTACTAAAGAGAGCAGCCAGGGAAGAGTAGACAGAAAAGAGGATTGATTAACGATGGACTCACAGTTTCCAACACAGTAACATCGGTAATTAACTCAATGGATTCCGCAGATTTACAAAAACAATTACAAACGGTAAGGGAAAAGTTGAAGGAGATACTTAGTAGGGAAAACAACATAGTAAGCGAGGAGCTAAGGGAGGATCAGGTAATGACCACACACCTGCGGGACATCATACATGAAATAGAGGAACATGACAAAACAATGAATTATCTGATTAGAGAAAACAGAAATGCCTCTGATCAAGCAGCCCATAATGACGTATGCGTTATGTACGGCAATTGTCTGATTGAACAAACTAGGGAACACATTCAGACCATCAATCAGGGACGTCTCCCCACTTGGGTCACCAATAAACACTTATCAGGGCTATCCAGTTATTACGATGATGCAGAACTATGTAAGATCAGGAGTTTGATTACGATCCACCCTGTCAAACAAGAATGACACGAGGTAGGGAGTCAAATGTTGATGGGACTAATACTACAAATTCCTATTCTAATGAATCCAACTAGGCCCAACCCCCTATTTAGGATAGAAAATATAGGAGTAGTACAAGGGAATACTATTACCCGATTTCTCACGGCACCACAATGGTAAGTACAATTATACCTGGTTGGGGCCTAAAGCTGAATCCAGTCCCTCACGACCCGGATTGATCCTATTCTGCAACCCATTCCCTCACTATCCGGACTTATCCTATACAGCACTCCCGTTCCTCACTTCCCGGACTGAACACACCTGAATCCAGTTCCTCACTTCCTGTTCTGGCACATCTCCCGACATCAGTCCCTCGCTACCCGGACTTGGCCTACACCTAACTCCACTCCCTCACTACCCGGACTTGGCCTACACTTGATTCCAATCCCTCACTGCCCGGTCCGGGCTTACACCTGACTCCAGTCTGTAGCTACCCAGACTGGGAGTGCACCGGACTCCAGTCCCTCACTACCTGGTCTGATCGTACATCACACACTCGTCCCTCGCTACCCCGACTGGGCCAACAACTAACTGTAGTCCCTCGCTACCAGGTCTGGGTCTTCACCTGACTCCTGTCGCTCACTACGCGGATTGACCTAAACCTGATTCCAATCCCTCAATACCCGTTCTGGACCGACACCAGATATATTTTTGAAGGCTAAGAGGATCAAGGGATATGGGGAGAAAGCAGGGACAGTGTACTGAATTTGGATGATCAGCCATGATCGCATTGAATGGAGGAGCAGGCTCGAGGGGCCGAATGGCCTACTCTTGCTCCTATCTTCTATATTTCTATGTTGCTATTCCAGACCTTCACTTGCCGGTCTGTGCCTGGACTTGACTCTGGTCCCTCATTATCCGTTCTGGGTCTACATCTGATTCTAGTCCCTCATTACCCGGTCTGGGCCTACACCTGATTCATGTCAATAACTGCCCGTTCTGTGCCTACACTGAACTTAATTCCCTCGCCACTCAGACTGGGCCTATATGTGGCACGTTAGGAGTGGTTATATTTCTCTAGGTCACTGGTGCCTTTCCAGAGGGGCCTGACAGATGGCCGCGCACCTCAGGGAAATTGACGGGATTGAAGGCCGATAAATCCCCAGGGCCTGATAATCTACATACTAGAGTACTTAAGGAAGTGGCCCTAGAAAGAGTAGAAGCATTGCTGATCATCTTCCAACATTCGATTGAATCTGGAACTGTACCCATGGATTGGAGGGTAGCTAATGTAACCCCACTATTCAAAAAGGGTGGTAGAGAGAAAGTGGGGAATTACAGACCGGTAGACCTGACATCGGGAGTGGGGAAAATACTAGAGTCCATTATAAAGGATGTAATAGCTGAGCACGTGAAAAACAGTGACAGGATCGGACAAAGTCAACATGGATTTACAAAAGGTAAATCGTGCTTGACTAATCTGCTGGAATTTTTTGAGGATGTAGCTGGGAAAAATAGATAAGGGAGAACCAGTAGATGTGGTGTATTTGGACTTTCAAAAGGCTTTCGATAAGGTCCCGCATAAGAGATTAGCGTGTAAAGTTAAGGCACATGGGATTGGGGGCAAGGTATTGACTTGGATATAGAACTGGTTGGCGGACAGAAAGCAGAGTGTAGGAATTAATGGGTCTTTTACCGAGTGGCAGGCAGTGACTATTGGGGTACCGCAGGGTTCGGTCCTTGGACCCCAGCTATTCACAATATACATTAATGATCTGGATAAGGGAACTAAATGTAATATCTCCAAGTTTGCAGATGACACAACGCTGGGTGGGCGTGTGTGCTCCGATGAGGATACTGAGATACTCCAGGATGATTTGGACAGGTTGGTGAGTGGGCAGAAGCGTGGCAGATGCAATATAACGTGGATAAATGCGAAGTTATCCACTTTGGTGTCAAAAACAGAAAGGCAGACTATTATCTGAATGGCAATAGATTGGGAGAAGGGGAAGTGCAACGAGACCTGGGTGTCCTTGTGCACCAGTCGCTGAAGGTAAGCATGCAGGTGCAGCAGGCGGTGAAGAAGGCAAATGGTATGTTGGCCTTCATAGCGAAAGGGTTTGAGTATAGGAACAGGGATGTCCTGCTGCAGTTGTACAGGGCCTTGGTGAGACAACACCTTGAGTACACTGTGCAGTTTTGGTCGCCTTATCTGAGGAAGGATGTTTTTGCCATGGAAGGAGTTCAGCGAAGATTCAGAAGGCTGATAACTGGGATGGCAGGAATGACATATGAGGAAAGATTTGTTCGATTGGGCTTATACTCGCTTGAGTATAGAAGAATGAGAGGGTATCTCATCGAAACATATGCTTTTCTGACAGGTCTGGACAAACTAGATGCAGGAAGAATGTTCCCGATGGTCGGAGGGTCCAGAACCAGCGGTCATAATCTAAGGATAAGGTTTAAGCCATTTAGGACAGAAATGAGGAAGAATTTCTTCACCCAGAGAGTGGTGAACCTGTGGAATTCTCTACCACAGAAGGTAGTTGAGGCCAAGTCATTAAATATATTCAAGAATAAGTTAGATATATTTCTTAAAGCTAAAGGTATCAAGGGATATGGGGAGAAGGCAGGTACATGGTACTTAGTTTGGATGATCAGCCATGATCTCATCGAATGGCGGAGCAGGCTCGAGGGGCCGATTGGCCTACTCCTGCTCCTATCTTCTATGTTTCTATGTTTCTATGTTTCAAAGGGTGCCCAGTGTAGACAGTGTGTGACTGAGCTTGTGAATGTCCCCGATCACCGGCCCCACGGGCGGCCCGGTCTGGGGGAGAGCGGCTCGCCACAATATCAGGCCCATTGAGCTCTCAGGCTGCAAATTCTACGCTTCCTCTCATCCTTTAATGAATCTTACAATCAGAGTAAAGGGATACTTCCCCACATTCTTCAACTGCTCTCTGAACTTAGTCTGTGTCACGGCATAAATCGCAGTGTTTGTGCAGCAGCTCAGCAGCTGCAGCATCAATCCCATTTCCAGTACGTAAGTAGGTAGATATACAGCATAATATATGAGATTTTCAGTTGGAGACAACAAATAATACATCCGGCTCCATATAGAATTCACCATAAACATTGCCCACAACAGAATGAAATTGCCCGAGATAACAAACAGTAAAATGATGGATTTCCTGCGGCTCTCCATTTCTGGATCTCTGGGACTCTCCCCACAGCTGGGACCCCGGAGTCTCCTCCGGGCTCTGCTGGCCACTAAAATGTGTCTGACGGTTAAAACATTGAGCAGCAGGATAAGAACAAATGGGACACACGGGGTGAGAACATAATGAAGGAACTCGATTGCTGCCCAGAACCGTGAAAACATAACATAATATTTTACCCAGCAAAACCAGGGGGTGTTGGAAAGCCAATACCGATCTCCCAACATAAAATACCAGAAAATATTCTTTAAACAGCTCAGCACAGTCACTGTTCCCAGAACCACAGCCGCCGTTTTCTCGGTGCAATATTTTGTTTTCAGCTTCTGGCAACAAATGGCCACAAATCGATCAAAAGTGAAAGTGACAGTGAACCAGACAGAACAGTCCGTGGCTGCATAAAGCAGGACGGCGTGGATATTACAAAGGTGGATGGAATGTACGAAATAAAACTGATGCTTATAAACAATCGGAATCTGCCTCAATATCAGGTCCAGAATAACGACCAGTAGATCCGCCGCCGCCATGGCCACCAGGTAGCGAGTGACACACTTGGAGAGACCGCACTTTCCCCGAGACAGGATCACAATCGTCACTAAGTTAACTGCGAGGAAGGGAAATAAACAGGGAAATTAGACATCAGGCTGGGAGCAAAATCAGCAGTTTGATGGAATTCCGGTTGAAATCTGCAACTCATTAACGACACTCACTGATATAATCTAATTCTATTACCCGTGGAGCTGAATGCAGGGTTTATTGTAAGAATAATCAGAAATACATCGTATTATCAATACATGAGATGGGGATAAATGCAACATTAAAGTAAGAGATGTTTGATTAAGGAGAGATTAAATGATAGATCTAACTTTAGCCCAGCAGACAAAAGCAACGCCCGGGAGACAGGGACACACAGGACCAGAACCTCTCTGGATGCCTTCGTGTCCCGGGATCAGTCAGCATTTGGAGCGGTGCAATTCGCTTCTGTGCCCCTGTGTTAGGGAGGGGGAAATGCCGCTCGGATCCCTGCTCCTGGTTAGAAGATGACTTCTATTTAGAACAGAAAATGAATGGAGCAACAAAATACAGAAACTGCAACCTTGGCGTGCAATAATAGCAGGCAATTGTATTTAAAATGTACGGATATATTATGCAAGCACTAAGATGACACGTACAAGTGCACTGCCGTTATAAAGTTAACTGGGCTGTAAGAAGCGTTTTGACAATTGAGTTTTCTACATTTTTGTTGAAATACACAAATTCCAGCTCATTGAAAGAAGATTTTCAAAATAGCATTGCAAAGAATGAATTCTGAATTAAAATAAGTAGTTATCATTGACCAGATAATGTCCCACTAAATGCATTTATTTGCATCAAAATAAGACGAATTACCCCAGAGGCAAAGTGCCGCTGAATGCTTTTGTAAAGCATCTGTACACAAGTGGCAGAGATTTATCATAGTACTTTTCCACCTGTTGTTTACCAATTTGTGCAGAGAATATTAGATGGGAAAATATGAAAGGATTTTTTTAGCCTCAGTACCTCTGTTACAATCAGCTGGGATTGTTTATCCTGAAGTACAGCAGAAACAATAGAAAATGAGTCTGGGTGTCACTGAGAGATCCACTGAATTGTGAAAGACAGGCATGGGATCAAATTTTAAATTCCAAACAACGCTGGGAAATAAATGTGTTGAAATCTGGCTTAATGAACATTTTGTGAGAATGTAAATTGTCCTTGTAATCCTGTTCTAACCATCAGAAGCAGTTCCACTAATACTGAACAGGAGATGGCGGGAAAGGAGACACTGACTGGAAATTAATGATTAGCGGAAATTTCAGATATTTAGCGATGTGTGTGTATGATCTGACAGGATTTGGTCCTGTGACTCTGGGCAAGTAACCATACCGAGCATTGGCTGAAAACAAATGCAAAACACTGCGGATGCTGGAAATCTGAAAGTAAAACTGAAAATGCGGGGAATACTCAGCAGGCCAGGCAGCATCTGTGGAGCAAGAACAGAGTTAATATGTCAATTCGATGATCTTTCGCCATTGGGTGAAAAGTCTCCTAAACCAAGACAACATTCTTCTGATCTGTTACAAATGTTCAGTGGAGGTAGCAGAACGAAATTCGTCAAATAAAGAGTCTCCAACAATATCTTTGCTTGAATTGAATATAGAACATTTGAATCTTGGTAACACCGTATCCTGTTCAGAATCAATAGCTGACAGCAGCGCGGATGGGATGGAGAATGCCAAGGAGATAAATACAGTTACACATTATTCATAGAAATAATAGCCAGCTGCAGAGACTTAACAGGGACACCAACAGCAGCGAGGGGGTGGCGGAGTAAATGACAAGAACCGTAATACAATGAAACATGAATTACATAATTAATAGCTTGCTGCAGAGACTGACCAGGGACATCAACAGCAGCGAGGATGTGCCATTAATTTTAAACAACAACCCATGCATTAACAAGGATGCAATAACTTGTAACACAGAATAGCATTAATAACAATACACCACGTAAAATAGCAAGAATAATGTTTCAGTGTAACATGGTTAATATAATTAATAACTGGACATAGATACTTACTAGGAACACCAACAACAGCGAGAAGGGGATAGTAAATCTTTTGTATATCATAACATATTCTTGTTATCCGCTGGCGTTCAATAAAACTTTCCATGGAGATGCTCGAACAGACGACTTTCCTTCTGTGAGTGACTGATGGTATTTGTGCTGGAGGCAACGCGCTGATTGTGTGAGCTGACACAGTGAAGGGAGCTCCTTATTTAGAGCAGAGAGAAATCCCCTAGTGAAATCATTAGGCCTCATTAATTACAGTCATTGAACAAACAGACTCATTGAACCATTGTCATCACAAAACTTCACTGCAACACAATCTAGCTCACGTTATTGTACATATCTATAGATTAAAGGTGAGCGAATGCGCATTATTTCACCCGCCCTTTAAAATACAGAGGACAGAACAGAGAGAACGGAGTTTCTCTTCCTGTATAGAACTCAAACTGAGAACAGAAGAGCCGAAAGTGACAGAAAAAAGGAAGAAGTAAAAAATGAAAAAAGATGCTTTGCCCCATCCTTGTTCTCTGATTTATTCCGTCCATGACCAGAAGGTTAAAATATTCACGATAAATAAATGTTCCTAAACATCTGGATCTTAGATCTGATCCCAGTGATGGAACAATGGGACTCGGGTACATGGCACTGCTCCCGCCACAGTCCAGGAATTTCATTCCCAGGTTCGCTGATGTTACACTGCGCCCGCCTCCGTCCAGGAATTGCATTCCGAGGGACGCCTAGATTACTCAGCTCCCACTTCAATCCAGGAATTTCTTTCCCAGGCCATCTAGATTACAATGCTCTCGCCTCAAACCAGGAATTTCATTCGCAGGGTCGCCTAGATAATATTGCTTCCGGTACAATCCAGGAATTTCATTCACAGGGTCGCCGAGATTACACTGCTCCCGCCTGAGACCATGAATAGCATTCCAAGCGCCGGCTAGAGTACATTGCACCCGCCTTAGTTAAGGAATTTAATTCCCAGGGCAGGCTGGATTGAATTGCTCCCACCTCAATCCAGGAATTGCATTCCCAGGGCCGCAGAGATTACACTGCTCCTGCCTCAATCAAGGAATTGCATTCCCAGGGCCGCCTAGATTAGACTGTTCCAGTCTCATTGCAGGAATTTCATTCCCAGGGCCGCCTAGATTGCACTGTCCCTCCACAATCCGGGGGTTTCATTCCCAGGGATGGCTGGATTACACTGCGCCCGTCTCAGTCGAGGAATTCCATTCCCATCACCGTATAGAATACATTTCACCCGCCCCAGGCCGGCAATTTACTTCCCAGGGGCGCCTAGATTACACAGCTCCCGCCTCAGTCGAGGAATTTCATTCCCACGGGCACCAAGATTGCAATGCGCCCGCATTAGTCCAGGAGTTTCATTCGCTGGGGTACATAGATTACACTGCTCCCGCCTCTGTCCGACAATTTAATTGCCAGGTGCGCCTAGATTTCACAGCTCCCGCCTCAGTCGAAGAATTTACATCCTAGGGGCACCGAGATTACACTGTTCCCGCCTCAGTCCAGGCATGTCATTCCATGGGACCCCAAGATTACACCAATCCCGCCTCAATGCAGGAATTACATTCCCAGAGGCGGCTAGTTTACACTGCTCCCACCTCAGTTCAGGTATTTCAATGCCCGAGACTCCTAGATCACACTATTGCCGCCTCAGTCCATGAATTTCATTCTCAGTGCCGTCTAGATAACACTGCTCCCGCCTCAAAACAGGAATTTCATTCCCAGGGCCGCCTGGATTACACTGCTCCCGCCTCAATCAAGGAATTTCATTCGCAGGTTCGCCTAGATTAGGCTGCTTCCGGCACAATCCAGGAATTTCATTCACAGGGTCGCCTGGATTACATTGAACCCGCCTCAGTTCAGGAATTCCATTCCCAGGGCAGGCTGGATTACACTGCTCCTGCCTCAATCCAGGAATTGCATTCCGAGAGCCGCCTAGATTACACTGCTCCCGCCTCAGTCCAGGAATTTCATTCCCTGGGGCGGCAAGATAAAATGCTCACGCCACAGTCCGGCAATTTCATTCCCAGATGCACCTAGATTACACAGGTCCCGCCTCAGTACAGGAATTTCATACTTGGGTCACTTAGATTACACAGCGATCGACTGCGACCAGGAATTATGTCTCTACCTCAGCTGTCCGAAGCCCACCATATAAAACGGTGTAACAGCAGGTGCATCTATTTGATATAATTTTTACGAAGGCCATCTGTTTCTGTCTTTTTACGAAGTCTAAATTAAAACACCTCAACCAGTGTGATCTATGCAATTCTTCGTCACCTCAGCTGGTTGTAACACAGAATAGTGTCTCTCCTCCCCTCTAGGTATTCAAATTTCAACACAAAAACGGTTTGACGGCAGGTGTTTCTTTAACTTGATGTCATTTTTACGATGGCATATGTTTCTTAATTTTATGTGTTCTTTCCGAAATGTAATTTAGAACACCTTAACAGGGTGTACCATTGTGTTCTTTCCAAAGCTTCAGACTTCAGGTACCTCCAACCTCCTGGTTCAATAAGGTTATTGATTCAGTGTCAGCAAATTACCGTATCACAATAGCCTGAATGCTGTTAACAATACAGACTCTCCTTTGTTAGGTTTTTAGATTTTCAAGCCCAGTTTGCCATGTTTTAATAAGGCCAGAATTCTTTCATAGAATGGTGTATTTTTCTGAATATGGCAAATTCCTAAACACTATATTGCAGCGGGAGTCTCACCATCAGGGACACCTTTTAAAGAAAAAGTTATTCTATCTCACCCTCGGAGACTCTTTTTAAAGAGAGAATCTTTCTATCAGGGACCCCTTTTAAAAAGAGAGTCTCCGCATTAGGCACCCCATTGAAAGCAGTTCACCATCAGGGACCCCTTTGAAAAAGGGTGTTTCAGCATCAGGGAAACTTTTTAAAGAGGAAATCTTTCTATCAGGGACCCCTTTCAAAGAGAGAGTTTCCCCATTAGGGTCCCCTTTTAAAGAGGCTAAGCATAAGGGACCCATTTTAAGGAGGGCGTTTCAGCATCAGGGACAACTATTAAAAAGAGATTCTCACCATCAGGCAACCCTCAAAAGAGGGAGTCCCAACATCAGGGAACCCTTTTAAAGAGAAAGTCTTTCCATCAGGGACCCCTTTTAAAGAGAGTTTTTCCCATTAGGGCCCCCTTTTAAAGAGGCTAAACATCAGGGATCCATTTTAAAGAGGGCGTTTCAGCATCAGGGATAACTATTAAAAAGAGAGTCTCACCATCAGGCAACCCTCAAAAGAGGGAGTCCCAACATCAGGGAACCCTTTTAAAGAGAAAGTCTTTCTATCAGGGACCCCTTTTAAAGAGGGAGTCTCACCCTCGGGGAATCATTTTAAAGAGAGAGTCTTTCTATCAGGGACCCCTTTTAAAAAGAGAGTCTCCGCATTAGGGACCCCATTGAAAGAGGCTCACCATCAGGGACTCCTTTTTAAAAGGATGTTTCAGCATCAGGGAATTTTTTTGACGAGGATGTCTTTCTATCAGGGACCCCTTTTAAACAGAGAGTTTCCCATTAGGGTACCCCTTTTAAAGAATCAGTCTCACCATCAGGGACCCCTTTTAAAGTGGGAGTCTCACCATCAGGGAACACTTTTAAAGAGGGAGACTCAAACATCAGGGACCCCTTTTAAAGAGAGAGTCTATCTATCAGGGACCCCTTTTAAAGAGGGTGTCTCACGCTCGCGGACTCTTTTTAAAGAGAGAGTCTTTCTACCGGGGAACCCTTTTAAAGAGGCTCATCTTCAGGGACTCTTTTTAAAAAGGGTGTTTCAGCATCAGGGATTCCGATTAAATAGGGAGTCTCACCATCAGGGACCACTTTTAAAGAGGCAGTCTCACATTCAGGGAACCCTTTTAAAGAGAGAGTCATTCTATGAGGGACAACTTTTAACGAGAATCTTCCTATTAGGAACACTTTAAAGAGAGAATCGCCCCATCAGAGTTCACTTTTAAAGAGGGAGTCTCACAAACAGGGACCCCTTTTAAAGAGGGTGTCTCCCCATCAGGGATCCCTTTTACCGAGGAAGTCCCACCATAAGAGACTCCTTTTAAAGAGAGAGCCTCACCATCAGGGGCCTATTTAAAGAGGGAGTCTTTCTATCAGGACTCCCTTCTAAAAAGTGTCTTACCATCAGGGACCCCTTTTAAAAAAGGAGTCTCTCCATCAGGGACCCGTTTTAAAGAGAGAGTCTCACCATCAGGAACTCCTATTAAAGAGGGATTCTCACCATCAGGGAACCCTTTTAAAGAGGGTGCCTCACCATCAGGTACGCCTTTTAAAGAGGTGGTCTCCCCATCAGAGACACCTTTTAAAGAGAGAGTCTCGCCATCCGGGATCTCTTTTGAAGAGGGAGTCTCACCATCAGGAGCCCCTTTTAAAGAGGTTGTTTCAACATCAGGGACCCTTTTTAATGAGAGAGTCTCAGCATCAGGGACCCCTTTTAAAGAGAGAGTCACCCTATTAGGGATGCCTTTTAAAGAGGGAGTCTCGCCATCAGAGACCCTATTAAAGAGGGAATCTTTCTATCAGGGAGCTCATTTAAAAATGTAGTCTCTCCGTTGTGGTCCCATTTTAAAGAGAGAGATTCTATAAAAGTTCCGTTTTAACGAAATAGTTTTTCTATCAAGGTTTCCTTTTAAAGAGGGAGTGTCTCCATCAGGGACATTTTTAAAGAGAGATTCTCACCATCAGGGACCCCTTTTAAAGAGAGATTCTCACCATCAGGGACCCCATTTAAACAGAGAGTCTCTCCATCAGGGTCCACTTTTAAAGAGGGTGACTCACCATAAGGGGTCCCTTTTAAAGAGAGAGTCTCGCCCTCGAGAATCTCTTTTACGGAGCCTCATCTTCAGGGATTCCTTTAAAGAAAGTGTTTCAGCATCAGGGACTCTTTATAAAGCGGGAGTATTTCTATCAGGATCCACTTTTAAAGAGAGATTCACCCCACTTTAAAAGAAGCTCGCCATCATTGACCCCTTTAAAGAGGGTTTTTTAGCATCAGGGACTCCTATTAAAGAGTCTCCCAATCAGTGATCAATTTTAACGAGAGAGTCGCCCCATCAGGGATCACTTTTAAAGATGGATTCTCACCATCGGGGACCCCTTTTAAAGAGGAGGTCTCACCATCAGAGACCCCTTTCAAATAGAGAGTTTCCCCATCAGGGATCACTTTTAAAGAAAGAGTCTCACCGTCAGACCGTCAGACACGCTTTTTAATAGGGAGTTTTTCTATAAGGGAGACCTTTTAAAGAGGGAGTCTTGCCATCCGAGACCCTTTTAATGAGGGAGTCTTTCTATCAGGGAGCCCTTTTAAAAAGAGTCTTATCATCAGGTACCCCTTTTAAAGGGGGGGATTCTACCATTAAATGTCGATTCTCACCATCAGGGACCACTTTTAAACAGGCTATCTCACTATCAGGGACACGCTTTAAAGAGGAAGTCTCACCCTCGCCGTCCCATTTTAAAGAGAGAGTCTTTCTATCACGGATCCCTTTGAAAGAGGGCGTTTTTCTATCAGGGACCCCTTTTAAAGAGAGAATCTCCCCATTAGGGACACCTTTTAAAGAGGCAGTCTAACCATCAGGGACCCCTTTTAAAGAGGATGTTTCAGCATCAGGGTCTCCTATTAAAGAGGGAGACTCACCATCAGGGACCCCATTGAAAGAGGGAGCCTTACCATCAGCGCCACCTTTTAAAGAGGGTGTTTCAGCATCAGGGATCCCTTTAAAATAGAGATTCTCACCATCAGGGGACCCTTTTAAAGAGGGAGTCTCACCATCCGGGACCTATATTAAAGAGGGAGTCTCACCACCAGGTTCCACTTTTAAAAAGGGAGTCTTTCTATCAGGGACCCCTTTTAAAGAGAGAGTCTCCGCGTTAGGGACCCCATTTAAAGAGGCTCACCATCAGGGACCCCTTTTAAAAAGGGTTTCAGCATCAGGGACACTTTTTAAAGAGGGAGCCTTTCTATCAGGGACCCTTTTTAAAGAGAGCGTCTCCCCATTAGGGACCCGTTTTAAAGAGGCTCTACATCAAGGACCCATTTTAAATATTGTGTTTCAGCATCAGGGACTCCTATTAAAAGAGGTAGTCTTTCTATCAGGGACCCCTTTTAAAAAGAATCTTTCTATTAGGGACACTTTTAAAGAGAGTCTCACCATCAGTGACTCCTTTTAAAGATAAAGTCTTTCTATCATGGACACCTTTTAAAGAGACATTCTCCCCATCAGGGACAACTTTTAAAGAAGCAGTCTCACCATCAGGGACCCCATTTAAAGAGGTCCTCTCACCATCAGGAACCCCTTTTAAAGAGGGTGTTTCAGCATCAGGGACCCTTGTTAAAGAGAGAGTCTAACCACCAGGGACCCATTTTAAAGACAGAATCACCTCATTAGGGATCGCTTTTAAAGAGGGAGTATTCCCATCAGAGACCCTTCTAAACAGGGAGTCTTTCTATCAGGGAGCCCTTTTAAAAATGGAGTCTCTCCCTTGGGGTCCCATTTTAAAGTGAGAGACATTCTATCAAGGATCAGTTTCAACGAGAGAGTCTTTCTATCAAGGTTTCCTTTTAAAGTGGGAGTTTATCCATCAGAGACATCTTTTAAAGACAGAGTCTCACCATCAGGGACCCCTTTTAATGAGGGAGTCTCGCCATAAGGGACCCCTTTTAAAGAGGAAGTCTTCCCATCAGTGTCCCCTTTTAAAGAGAGTGTCTCGCCATCAGGGACCCCATTTAATGAGAGTGTCACCCCATTAGGGATCACTGTTAAAGAGGGAGTCTCGCCATCTGAGACACTTTTAAATAGGGATTATTTCTATCAGGGAGCCCTTTTAGATAAGGAGTCTCTCCCTTGGTGTCCCTTTTGAAAGAGAGAGAATTTCTATCAAAGTTCCGTTTGAAAAAGAGAGTCTTTCCATCAAGTTTCCCTTTTAAAGAGGGAGTGTCTCCATCAGGGACACACATTAAAGAGGGAGTCTCACCATCAAGGACCCCTTTTAAAGATGGAGTCTCCCCATCATGGAACCCATTTAAAGAGAGCTTCTCTCCATCAGGGGCCGCTTTTAAAGAAGGAGTTTCACCATAAGGGGTCCCTTTTAAAGAGGGAGTCTCACCATCAGGGAACTATATTAAAGAGGGAGTCTCACCACCAGGGATATCTTTTAAAGAGAGAGTTTTACCATCAGGGGACCCTTTTAAAGAGGGAGTCTCACCTTCAGGGACATATATTAAAGAGAGAGTCTCACCACCAGGCTCCCCTTTAAAAAAAAGAGTCTTTCTATCAGGGACCCCTTTTAAAGAGAAAGTCTCCCCGTTAGGGACCCCATTTAAAGAGTCTCACCATCAGGAAACTCCCTTTTAAAAAGGATGTTTCAGCATCAGAGACATATTTTAAAGAGGGAGTCTTTCTATCAGGGACCCTTTTTAAAGAGAGCGTCTCACCATCAGGGACCCCTTTTAAAGATAAAATCTTTCTATCAAGGACATCTTTAAAAGAGGGGGTCTTTCTATCAGGGATCCCTTTTAAGAGAATCTTTCTATTAGGGACACTTTTAAAGATAGAGTCTCACCATCAGGGACTCCTAGTAAAGAGAAAGTCTTTCTATCAGTGACCCCTTTTAAAGAGAGCGTCTCCCCATCAGTGACCCCATTTAAATAGGGAGTCTCACCATCAAGGACCCCTTTTAAATAGGGAGTATTTCTATCAGGGACCCCTTTAAAGAGGGTGTGTCACCCTCGGGGACACTTTTTAGAGAGAGAGTCTTTCTATCAGGGACCCCTTTAAAGACGGTGTCTCACCCTCGGGGACTCTTTTTAGAGAGAGAGTCTTTCTATCAGGGACCCATTTTAAAGAGGCTCATCTTCAGGGACTCCTTTTAAGAAGGGTGTTTCATCATCAGGGACTAATATTGTAGAGGGAGTCTTCCCATCAGTATCCGCTTTTAAATAGAGAGTCTCCCCATTAGGGACCACATATAAAGAGGCTCACCATCAGGGATCCATTTTAAAGATGGATTCTCATCATCGGGAACCCATTTTTTAAGAAAATGCCTTTCTATCAAGGACCCCTTTTAAAGAGGAAGTCTTTCCATGAGGGACGCCTTTTAAAGAGTAACTTCCTATTAGGGACACTTTTACAGAGAGAGTCGCCCCATCAGGGACCCCTTTTAAAGATGGAGTCTCCCCTTCATGGAACCCATTTAAAGGGAGCTTCTCTCCATCAGGGGCCGCTTTTAAGAAGGAGTTTCACCATAAGGGGTCCCTTTTAAAGAGGGAGTCTCACCAGCACGGACCTATATTAAAGAGGGAGTCTCACCACCAGGGATATCTTTTAAAGAGAGAGTCTGACCATCAGGGGACCGTTTTAAAGAGGGAGTCTCACCTTCAGGGACCTATATTAAAGAGAGTGTCTCACCACGAGGCTCTCCTTTTAAAAAAAGAGTATTTCCAGCAGGGACCCCTTTTAAAGAGAAAGTATCCCCGTTAGGGACCCCATTTAAAGAGGCTCACCATCAGGGATCCCTTTTGAAAAGGATGTTTCAGCATCAGAGACATATTTTAAAGAGGGAGTCTTTCTATCAGGGACCCTTTTTAAAGAGAGCGTCTCACCATCAAGGACCCCTTTTAAAGATAAAATATTTCTATCAAGGAAATCTTTAAAAGAGGGGGTCTTTCTATCAGGGGCCCCTTTTAAAGATAATCTTTCTAATAGGGACACTTTTAAAGATAGAGTCTCACCATCAGGGACTCCTAGTAAAGAGAAAGTCTTTCTATCAGGGACCCCTTTTAAAGAGAGTGTCTCCCCATCAGTGACCCCATTTAAATAGTGAGTCTCACCATCAAGGACCCCTTTTAAATAGGGAGTATTTCTATCAGGGACCCCTTTAAAGAGGGTGTGTCACCCTCGGGGACTCTTTTTAGAGAGAGAGTCTTTCTATCAGGGACCCATTTTAAAGAGGCTCATCTTCTGGGACTCCTTTTAAAAAGGGTGTTTCATCATCAGGGACTCATTTTGTAGAGGGAGTCTTCCCATCAGTATCCGCTTTTAAAGACAGAGTCTCCCCATTAGGGACCAACTATAAAGAGGCTCACCATCAGGGACCCATTTTAAAGAGGGATTCTCTTAATCAGGGACCCCTTTTAAAGAGAATGCCTTTCTTTCAAGGACCCCTTTTAAAGAGGAAGTCTTTCCATGAGGGACGCCTTTTAAAGAGTAACTTCCTATTAGAGACACTTTTACAGAGAGAGTCGCCCCATCAGGGGACCCTTTTAAAGAGGGAGTCTCACCAAAAAGGACCCCTTTTAAACAGGGAGTCTCCCCATCAGGGAACACATTTAAAGAGGGAGTCTCCCCTTTCAGAGATCCCTTTTAAAGAGGGAGGCTTTCTATCAGGGAGCCCTTTTAAAGACAGAGTATCATCATCAGGGATCCCTTTTAAAGAGTGAGTTTCACCATCAGGGATCCCTTTTAAAAAGGGAGTCTCACCATCAGGGACCCTATTAAAGAGGGCGTCTTACTAACAGGGAGCCCTTTTAAAGAGAGTCTTAACTCAGGGACCCCTTTTAAAGAGTGAGTCTCACCTTCAGAGACTCTTTTAAAGAGGGAGTCTATCTCTCAGGGAGCCATTTTAAAGAGGGAGTCACACACTCGAGGACGCATTTTAAAGAAAGAATCTTTTAATTATGGACCCATTGTAAAGAGAATTTTCCTGTTAGGATCACCTTTTAAAGAGAGCGTCTTTCTATCAGGGACCCCTTTTAAAGAGACAGTCTCCCCATTAGACCCCTTTTAAAGAGAGAGACTCGCCATCAGGGACGCATTTTAAAGAGGGTGTTTCAGCATCAGGGACCCCTATTAAAGAGGGTGTCTCACCATCAGGGAACCTTTATAAAGCGGGAGTTTCAGCATCAGGGTCCGCTTTTAAACAGATAGTCTCACCATCAGGGACGCCTTTTAAAGAGGGTGCCTTTCTATCAGGGACCCCTTTTAAAGAGAGTCTCGCCATCAGGGTCCCCTTTCAAAGATGGAGTCTCACCATCAGGGAACTCATTTAAAGAGTCTCAACATCAGTGGCCCTATTTAAAAAGGGAGTACCCCCGTCAGGGAACCCTTTTAGTGAGAGATTCTATTCACCAGGAACCACTTTTAAAGAGGGAGTCTCACCATCAGGAAACCCTTTTAAAGAAGGTGTCTAATCATCAGGGACATCTTTTAAAGAGAGAGTCTCCCCATCAGGCATCCATTTTAAAGAGAGAATCACGCCATCAGTGTCCCCTTTTAAAGAGGGAGTCTCACCATCAGGGATCCCTTTTAAAGAGAGAGTCTCATCATCAACGAACCCTTTTAAAGAGGGAGTCTTTCTATCAGAAACACCATTTAAAATAATCTTACCTTCAGGGAACAGTTTTAAAGAGAGAGTCTCACCATCAGGGACCCCTTTTAAAGAGGGTGACTCAACATCAGAGACCCATTTAAAGAGGGAGTCTTTCTATCAGGGACCCCTTTTAAAAAGATTCTTACCATCAGGGACCAATTTTGAAAAGGGTGTTTCAGCATCAGGGCTTCCTATTAAAGAGAGAGTCTCACCATCAGGAACATCTTTTAAAGAGAGAAACTCCCCATTAGGGATCCCTTTTAAAGAGGGTGTCTCGCCATCAGGGACCCCTTTTAAAGCGAGAGTCTTTCCACCAGAGACCCATTTTAAAGAGGGAGTCTCCTCCTCGGGGACTCTTTTTAACGAGACAGTCTTTCTATCAAGGATCCCTTTTAATGAGAGAGTAACCCCATTCGGCACCCACTTTAAAGAGGCTCACCATCAAGGACCCCTTTTAAAGAGAAAGGCTTTCTATTATGGACACCTTTTAAAGGGAGAGTCTGCCCATGAGGGAACCCTTTTAAAAAGGGTGTTTCAGCATCAGGGACTCCTATTAAATAGGGAGTCTCACTATCAGGGACCCCGTTTTAAGAGGGAGTCTCACCATCAGGTAACGCTTTTAAAGAGGGAGTCTCCCCATCAGTGACCCCTTTTAAAGAGGGAGTCTCACCATCAGGGACCATTTTTAAAGCGAGAGTCTGTCTATCAGGGACCCCTTTTAAAGAGGGTGCCTCAACCTCGGGGACTCTTCTTAAAGAGAGAGGCTTTCAATGAGGGACCCCTTTTAAAGAGGGTGTCTCACCATCAGGGAGCTCTATTAAAGAGGGAGTCTTTCTATCAGGGACCACTTTAAAGGAAAATCATCCTATTTGGGACACCTTTTTAACATCACGGACCCCTTTTAAAAAGGGAGTCTCTCCATTAGGGACCGCTTTTAAAGAGTGAGTTTCAGCATCAGGGGCCCCTTTTAAAGCGGGTGCCTCACCATCAGGGAACCCTTTTAAAGAGATTCTCGTCATCAGGGACCACTTTTAAACAGGGAGTCTCACCATCAGGGACCCCTTTTAAAGAGAGAGTCTTTCTATCAGGCACTCACTTTAAAGAGGCCGTCTTTCTATCAGGGACCACTTTTAAAGAGAGGGTCACTTCATTAGAGACCCCTTTTAAAGAGGGAGTCTCACCCTCGTGGAGCAATTTTAAAGAGAGAATCTATCTATCAGTGACCTCTTTTAAAGAGGGTGTCAATCTATAAGGGAACCCTTTTAAAGAGAGGGTCTCCCCATTAGGGACCCCTTTTAAAGAGGGAGTCTTAACATCAGAGACCCATTTAAAGAGGGACTCTCTCTGTATCAGGAACCCCTTTTAAAGAGAGAGCCTCACCATCAGGGACCCATTTTAAAGAAGGAGTCTCACCATCACGGATCCCATTTATAGAGTGAGTCTCACCATCAGGAACTCCTTTTAAAGAGAGTCTCACCATCAGGGACACTATTAAAGAGGGAGTCTCGCCATCAAGGACCCCTTTTAAAGAGGGAGTATCTCCTTCAGGGACGCATTTCAAAGAGGGTGTCTCACCATCAGGGACACCTTTTAAAGAGAGAATCTCGCCATCAGGGACCCCTTTTAAATTGAGAGTCTCACCATCAGGGACCACTTTTAAACAGGGTGTCTCACCATCAGGGACACCTTTTGAAGAGAGCGTCTCACCATCACGGACCCCTTTTAAACAGAGAGTCTTACCTTCAGGGACCCATTTAAACAGTAAATCTCACCATCAGGGATCCCTTTTAAAGAGAGAGTCTCATCATCAACGAACCCTTTTAAAGAGGGAGTCTTTCTATCAGGAACACCTTTTAAAAATAATCTTACCTTCAGGGAACAGTTTTAAAGAGAGAGTCTCACCATCAGGGACCCCTTTTAAAGAGGGTGACTCAACATCAGAGACCCTTTTAAAGAGGGAGTCTTTCTATCAGAGACCCCTTTTAAAAAGATTCTTACCATCAGGGACCAATTTTGAAGAGGGTGTTTCAGCATCAGGGCTTCCTATTAAAGAGAGAGTCTCACCATCAGGAACACCTTTTAAAGAGAGAAACTCCCCATTAGGGATCCCTTTTAAAGAGGGAGTCTCGCCATCAGGGACCCCTTTTAAAGCGACAGTCTTTCCACCAGAGACCCATTTTAAAGATGGAGTCTCCTCCTCGGGGACTCTTTTTAAAGAGACAGTCTTTCTATCAAGGATCCCTTTTAATGAGAGAGTAACCCCATTCGGCACCCACTTTAAAGAGGCTCACCATCAAGGACCCCTTTTAAAGAGAAAGGCTTTCTATTATGGACACCTTTTAAAGGGAGAGTCTGCCCATGAGGGAACCCTTTTAAAAAGGGTGTTTCAGCATCAGGGACTCCTATTAAATAGGGAGTCTCACTATCAGGGACCCCGTTTTAAGAGGGAGTCTCACCATCAGGTAACGCTTTTAAAGAGGGCGTCTCCCCATCAGTGACCCCTTTTAAAGAGGGAGTCTCACCATCAGGGACCATTTTTAAAGAGAGAGTCTGTCTATCAGGGTCCCCTTTTAAAGAGGGTGCCTCAACCTCGGGGACTCTTCTTAAAGAGAGAGGCTTTCAATCAGGGACCCCTTTTAAAGAGAGAGTCTTTATATCAGGGACCCCTTTTAAAGGGGAAGTCTCACCACCATCGACCCGTTTTAAAGAGGGAGTCTCACCCTCGTGGATCCATTTTAAAGAGAGAGTCTGTCTCAGGGACCCCTTTTAAAGAGGGTGTCTTTCTATCAGGAACCCCTTTTAAAGAGAGGGTCTCCCCATTTGGGACCCCTTTTAAAGAGGGAGTCTCACCATCAGAGAACCTTTTAAAGAGGGAGTCTCTCTATATCAGGGATCACTTTTAAAGAAAAAGACTCACGATCAGTGAGCACTTTGAAAGAGGGTGTTTTAGCATCAGGGACATCTATTAAAGACGGAGTCTCACCATCAGGGACACAATTTAAAGAGGGAGTCTCACCATCAGGGATCCCATTTAAAGAGGGAGTCTCACCATGGTACCCCTTTTAAAGAAAGAGTCTCACCATCAGGGATCACTTAAAGAGGGAGTTTCAGCATCAGGGACCCCTTTTAAAGAGAAAATCTTACTATCAAGGACCCCTTTTAAAGAGTGAGTATTTCTATCAGGGGCCCCTTTTATCGAGAATCTTCCATTTAGGGACACCTTTTAAAGAGAGAGTCTCCCCAGCACGGACCCCTTTTAAAGAGGGTATCTCACCATCAGGGACCCTTTTAAAGAGGGAGTCTTTCTATCAGGGAACTCTTTTTGAGAAGAGTCTTACCATCAGGGACGTATTTTAAAGAGGGTGTCAGCATCAGGGCCTGCTATTAAAGAGAGATTCTCACCATCAGGAACACCTTTAAAAGGGGTCCCTGATGTTGAAACTCTGTTTTTAAAATGTGTCCTTAATGATGAGACTCTCTCTTTAATAGGATTCCCATGCTGAAACGCCCTCTTTAAAAGGGATCCCTGATGGAGGCACGCCTTCTTTAAAAGGGATCCCTGAGAACCTCCACAGTGTGACCCATTTTAAAGAGGGATTCTCACGATCAGGGACTCCTTTTAAAGAGGTGTTTCAGCATGGGAATCCTATTAAAGAGAGAGTCTCATCATTAAGGACACATTTTAAAAACAGAGTTTCAACATCAGGGACCCCTTTTAAAGAGGGAGTCTACCATCAGGGACCGCTTTGAAATTGTATGTCTCACCATAAGGGACCCCTTTTAAAGAGGGTGTCTCGCCATAAGGGACTCCATTAAAGAGGGAGTCTCACCATAAGGGACCCATTTTAATGAGAGAGACTACCCTTAGGGATCCCTTTTAAAGAAGATGTCTCACCATCAGAGACCCCTTTTAAAGAGCGAGTCTCACCAGCAGGGATCCCTTTTGAATAGAGAGTCTCACCGTCATGAGACACCTTTTAAACAGGGAGTCTTTCTATCAGGGAGCCCTTTAAAGAGTGAGCCTCACCATCAGCGATCCCTTTTAAAGTTGAGTCTCACCATCAGGGAACCCTTTTAAAGAATGAGTCTCACCATCAGGGAACCCTTTTAGACAGAGGCTCACCATATGGGATCTCTTTTAAAGAGAGAGTCACGCAATCAGGGACCGCTTTTAAGGAGGGTGTTTCAGCATCAGGGATTCCAATAAAAGAGGGAGTCTCATGTTCAGGGACCCATTTTACTGAGAGAGTCTCTCCAACATGAACCTCGTGTAAAGAGGGAGTCTCACCATCAGGAACATATTTTAAAGAGAGAATCTCACCATCATAGACACATTATAACGAGAAAGTCTTTCTATCAAGGACCCCTTTTAATGAGGCAGTCTTTCTATCAGGAACGCCTTTTAAAGAGAATCATTCTAAAAGGGACACCATTTAAAGAGAGTCTCACCATCAGAGACCCCTTTTAAAGAGGGAGTGTCTCCATCAGGGACAACTTTTAAAGAGGGTGTCTCCCCATCAGGGACCACTTTTAAAGAGGGAGTCTCACGATCAGGAGCCCCTTTTAAAGGGAATCTCACCATCAGGGACCCCTTTTAAAGAGGGAGTATCTCCATCAGGGACGCATTTCAAAGAGGGTTTATCACCTGCAGGGACACCTTTTAAAGAGAGAAACTCGCCATCAGGGAGCCCTTTCAAAGAGAGAGTCTCACCATCAGGGACCCATTTAAACTGGAAGACTTACCATCAGGGATTCCTTTTAAAGAGGGAGTCTCACCATTAGGGACCCGATTTAAAGAGCGAGTTTTTCGATCAGGGACCCCTTTTAAAGAGGGTGTATCACCGTCGGGGACCAATTTTAAAGAGAGCGTCTTTCTACATCGACCAATTTAAAGAGAGAATCTCCCAATAGGGACCCTTTCAAAGACGGAGTCTCTTCATCAGTGGCCCCTTTTAAAGAGGGTGTATACCCATCAGGGAAACCATTTAATGAGAGAGTCTCTCCACCAGGGATCCCTTTTAAAGAGTGAGTCTCACCATCAGGGACGCCTTTTAAAGAGTGAGTTTCACCATCAGGGACCCCTTATAAAGAGGGGTTCTCCTCATTAAGGACCCCTTTTAAAGATTGAGTCTCACCATCAGTCACCCCTTTCAAAGAAGGAGTCTCTCCCTCAGGGATCCCTTTTAACGAATGAGTCTCACCATCAGGGACCCATTTTATAAAGGGCGTCACACTCTCAGGGACTCCATTTAAAGAGTGAGTTTCACCATCAGGGACCCCCTGTAAAGAGGGGTTCTCCTCATCAAGGACCCTTTTAAAGAAGGAGTCTCACCATCAGGCACCCCTTTTAAAGAAGGAGTCTCTCCATCAGGGTACCCTTTTAAAGAGGGAGTCTCAACATCAGGGACCCCTTTTAAAGAGGGAGTCTCACCATCAGAGACCCATTTAAAGAGGGAGTGTTTCTATCAAGGAGCCCTTTTAAAGTGGGTGTCTCACTATCGGGGACCCATTTTAAAGAGAGTGTCTTTCTATCATGGACCACTTTTAAAGAGAGAGTCTCACAATCAGGGACCCCTTTTAAAGAGGAAACTCTCCATCAGAGACCCATTTAAAGAGGGAGTGTTTCTATCAGCGAGCCGTTTTAAAGTGGGTGTATCACCATCGGAGACCCATTTTAAAGAGTGTGTTTTTCTATCAAGGACCAATTTTTAAGAGAGTCTCACCATCAGGAACCCCTTTTAAAGAGGATGTTTAAGAATCAGGGACCCCTTTTAAAGATAGAGTCTCACCACCAGAGAACACATTTAACGTGGGAATCTCACCATCAGGGATCCCTTTTCAAGAGGGACTTTTCTATCATGGAGCCCTTTTAAATATGGAGTCTCTCCATCATGAACCCACATTAAAGAGAGAGTCTTTCTATAAAGTTTCCGTTTTAAAGAGGGGGTCTTTCTATCACGACCCCCTTTTAAAGAGGGATTGTTTCAATCAGGGACAACATTTAAAGAAGGATTTTCTCCATTCTAGGCCCCTTTTAAAGAGGGAGTCTCACCATTAGCGACCCCTTTTAATGACGGAGTCTCTTCATTCGTGACCCCTTTTAAAGAGGAATTCTCACGATCAGGGACTCCTTTTAAAGAGGGTGTTTCAGCATGGGAATCCTATTAAAGAGAGAGTCTCACCATTAAGGACACATTTTAAAAACAGAGTTTCACCATCAGGGACCCCTTTTAAAGATGGAGTCTCGCCATAAGGGACTCCATTAAAGAGGGAGTCTCACCATAAGGGACCCATTTTAATGAGAGAGACTGCCCTTAGGGATCCCTTTTAAAGAATAAGTCTCACCATCAAAGGCACCTTTTAAAGAGCGAGTCTCACCAGCAGGGATCCCTTTTGAATAGAGACTGTCACCGTCAGAGACACCTTTTAAAGAGGGAGTCTTTCTATCAGGGAGCCCTTTAAAGAGTGAGCCTCACCATCAGGGATCCCTTTAAAAGAGTGAATCTCACAATCAGGGATCCCTTTTAAAGCGGGAGTCTCACACTCAGGGACCCCTTTTAAAGCGGGAGTCTCACCATCAAGGACCCCTTTTAAAGAGAGAATCTCACCATCAGGGACCTCTTTTACAGAGGGAGTCTTGAAGGGATAATTACCAGTCCTTGCCCTTTTCGGTCTACCCCAGATCAGGCGTATTCCCCAGACGTTCACCTTCAAGTAAAGTTAGCGGTAGCCGAATTCTAGAGATGCTTAATTCACTCTGAAGCTTCAGACTATATACCCCTAAAATAAAGCAACGGCCTGAAGATGTTACCGTCCACCGGATAGCACTTTTAACAAGTTTAACTAGACTGTAACATTACATACATTATGAGGGTCCTGGAAACCCCCCCAGAATTCTGCAACTCCTCTCTGAAGAGTGTACAGAAATTGAGTTCGCGAGTTTGATACACAAATACTTCTGGAGACAATTCTAAAAATATATAGATTTATTTAAGAGCCGACATTCAGTTAACAGCTGATAAGTCAATTGCGACTTTAACCGTTCAAAATACAAATAGCCTATACTTCTTATCAGAGATCCTTATTCTCAAATCTTAACTTCGTTACATTTCCACACTTCTACTTATTTCTTAATCCAGTATATCCACCAAAATCAAATACCTTGATTACCCGAGACTCAGAGTTGTAGGCCTACAGAGTGGTTCTGAAGGTGAGAATCGCTCTGCCCCTTCCCAGCGACTTCTGTTTTCACATTTGAAAAGCTCTTATTTTATACTCTTTTTCGAGGTATATTCTTTGAAGTTCTCTGCTGATGTAAGCTAATTGTCTCTAGTCATTCTTCCTGTTGACTTTTCTATTCTTACTGTCATTTCAGCTGCCAACTTGTAGAAATCTGTCTCTACCTTTAGGTGTTTCAAAAACTTATCATTTTTATGGTTATTGTCTATTTATCTATTTGATGCTATTCTTAGGAAGTCTTTCTATTGAATTCTTAATATCACTTAACTGCTTGTAAACCAGACGTCGTGACTCCGTGGTGTTCCAGTTTCAATACAAACACAATGTAATTGCTTGGTGTCATACATTGATATTATATTTTCAAAGCCTCCCTGTAGGTATCTTTTACAATATGTAAATCAAAACCACTTCTCTTTGGGTGTTTACTTGTTTTCTTGCTATCTCAGTTGGTTGCATATTTAATCGTGTTTCCTGTCTTATTTGATGTTACTTTATGAAGGTTGTTTAATGTTCTAAGTTTCTGTTTCCCTGAGTGTTAGCTTATAAGACTTTACTTGGGTCATTCCATTGCGTTTCTCCCAAACTCCAGACCTTCTGGGATCGCCAATGGTTTGCTTTAATAGGGGCATTGTTTTTGTGTTTCCAAACATCTCCCATTTCAAAGCTTGTGCTGTTTTATAGCTTTTGTTAACACTTCACCTTATCTCAGAAGCCTGTATTGTGTTTGCAGCCTGTGTCGCTGAGACTTTCCAGACTTTTAAACTCAGCATGTCACGTTCAGGCATCTTTGCTCGTTACAGGTACAAGCAAACTGGCCTCTGTTTACTTGACAGTGCTGGCGGGCACACTGCGTCTGTACACAGGAAACATTCTCGGGGACCAAGGCATATGCACACCCCCAGCCTTGTCCCGAGAAGCAAAGCGGGTAGCTTGTATCGTCTGAGCATACTCTCCCTTTTACTCCCCGGACCCCGCTGCACACAGGATTTGTGGAGTTTATTAGTTCCACACATCTTCCCTGTATACCCCTCCCATATTGGCCTGTATGTCCCTTACAGGATGCGTCCGAGGTATCTGCGGTATATAAATCAAGGGGGGTCCACCCGGGGGTGGCCACGAACAGGGCCTCTACGGATTGGGCTAGCGGGTAACACACGGTTCGATTACCGTGTAAATGTACATGGGTCTTGTAAAATAAGTTATCTTTTAATCCTGTCAGCTTTAAAACCGTGACAACATAGAGTGACGCAATTATATACGCTTTCTTAGACATGTTTGTTACGTTCCAACAATATAATATTAATTTGGACTGTGCTTGCTGTCGTCACCTGTTTGGGGAAGGTATCCTGGTTACTTTATTGATTAATCGTGAATCGTATGCTACTCATCAATTTCTTTGTACAATTTCAGCTGGGTCCAATGTTTCCATACAGCCTTCCCTATTATGTCCAGCCAGGCGCAGGTGTCTCCACTGATTATGCCCTCATATGGGCCATCCCATTTTGGTGCAAACCCCGGTTTTTCAGGTAATGTTTTTACCATGACGCGACGTCCTGCCATCGGGATGGCAGGGAGCATTTCAAGCTCTCTCTGTGCGTCTCTTTCTTCCTGATTGTCTCTTACTAATTTACGCAACCCTTTTAGTTGGGCGCTTAGTTCCAAAACATACCGCTTAATTTTGTCTTTTAGTGGGCCCAACCTGTTATGATGTTTTCTGGTAATTGCATGGCCGTTCCTGTCATTAGTTCATAGGGGGTTAATCCGGTTGTACGACTTGTCGTGGCTCTTAACTTCATTAATATAATAGGTAATACTTCTGTCCACGTTTTTCCTGACGTTTGCATGGCCTTGGCCAGGGCATTCTTAAGAGTCCGATTCATGGGTTCTACCATTCCAGAACTCTGCGGGTGGTAAGGGATGTGGAATTTTTGTTTTATTCCCATCAGTTGGCACACTGTTTTTACCACCTTTCCGGTGAAGTGCGTCCCTTGATCCGAATCAATTTGTATGGGTATTCCCCATCTAGGGATTACCTCCTCCGCCAATATTCTTGCCACCGTGGTAGCAGTACAATTTCTGGTAGGGAACGCTTCTACCCACCTGGTAAACTGGTCTATGCTAACCAAACAATAGGTTTTACCGTGGGATTGTGGTAGTGGCCCTGTGAAATCTATTTGCAGATGTTCCCAGGGCCCCTTTGGTCGGGGCTGGTGTCCCATCTTAATTTTTATGGGTCGACCGGGGTTGTATTGCGCGCATGTTACGCATCGGTGACAATGTCGGGCTATGTCCCTCCCCATTCCTTTCCACCAACATTCCTTTGCTATACTAGTTGCCATGGCCTCTCTTCCGTGGGCAACACGGTGGCATAGTGGTTAGCACTGGTGCCTCACAGCGCCAGAGACCCGGGTTCGAATCTGACCTCGGGTGACTGTCTGTGTGGAGTTTGCACATTCTCCCCGTGTCTGCGTGGGTTTCCTCCGGGTGCTCCGGTTTCCTCCCACAGTCCAAAAATGTGTGGGTTAGGTTGATTTGGCTATGATAAATTGACCCTTAGTGTTAGGTGGGGTTATGGGGATAGGATGGGATATGTTAGGGGGAATTAAATACGTGGGGTTACGGGGGTAGGGTGGGATATGTGTACTGTGGGGATTAAAGCAGGGACAGGGTACTGGATTTGGATGATCAGCCATGATCGTATTGAATGGCGGAGCAGGCTCGACGGGCCGAATGGCCTACTCCTGCTCCTAGATTCTATGTTTCTATGTTTCCTGCATGTGAGAGTCCATGGTGTAGTTCCAAGAGGGTGTTTTGTATGCATTCCGGCGCCATTACCTTGTGATTACTTTTCCAAACGTTATCAGTCCCTCTGCTCGCTCCTTGTGCTTCCCACTTACCCTTTTCCTCTTCCGAGGTATCTTCGTGTAGGTCCCGAATATCTATTTCGTCCTCTGTCTGGCCCGCTACTGCTATTGGCAGCTCGTCAACTGCCTCCTGTTCTAACGTTAGTTGCGCTGCTCTGTCTGCGGCTTGGTTCCCTTTGTATTTTAACCAGTCAGGGTTATCCCTTTCTGGTTCCTTCTGATGAGCTTTGATTTTTATTACTGCCGCTTCTCGGAGTTTTTCGCTGGCCTTTAATAATGCCTCGATCCTTTGTTGGTGTTAAATAGGAGTTCCTCCCGTGGTTACAAATCCCCTCCTACCCCATGCCTTCATATAATCATGTACTACTCCGAACGCGTACCTACTATCGGTATATATATTTACCGTCTTTCCTTCGGACAATTCTAGTGTCCTTGTGAGTGCCACTAGTTCCGCCACCTGTGCGGATAGGCCCCCGTCAATTCTTTCTGACCTTACCGTTTCCAATCTGTCATTTACTACTGCCCACCCTGTCCGGGGTGATCCTTCCACGTATTTACGTGAGGCATCTACAAAAAGGGTCTCTTCAGCTGTTGCTAAAGGTACGTCCTTTACCTTACCCTCTTCTGTATCCATATCTACGTCTCCACAGTTATGTGGTTCTCCTGTACCCAAAATTCCTTCTGCTGGGTTATCTCCTGTGTCTCTTACTATTATGACTGATTTGCTGGGAGGTAGGAGGACGGCTTCCCATTTGGCCCTTCTCATATTCGAGACGGACCTTAACTTTCCTGTATTTAGCATTTCCACCAAGGTGTGTTTGGTGTGGAGGATTATGTTTCCTGTCATTACTATCGGTTCGCTAACCTTTACTGCCCAGGCGGCGCAATCTAAGGCAGCTATGCACCATGGCAGTCCGGTTACTACCGGCCCTTCTGCTGTTGAATAGTAACCTATGGGTCTCCGTTTATCGCCATGATATTGCGTTACTACTGCTGAGTAGAACCCCCCTTCATTGTTGCAGTGTATGTGGAAATCTTTATTGGAATCTGGTAGTCCCAGTCCGGGGGCTGATATCAGTTCTGCCTTTAACTTATTATAGGCCTCTTCTTGCTCAGGTCCCCATTCTATGGCGTTTAGAGCTGGCTTTCCTCCTTTGACTAGCCTCTGTATAGGCTCTGCCAATTTTGCGAATTCCGAGATAAAACTTCGGTATAATTAAACAGTCCCAGCACCTTCCTGACTCCTCTTACGGTGACTGGCCGCGGCATTTGTTGTACTGCCTTCTTTCGGTCTGTAGGCATCTCTTTAAGCCCTTGTGATATTAAGTGTCCTAGGTACAGGACTTGTGCTTTCCCGATTTGTGCCTTTTTGGGGCTCACCTTTAACCCTGCGGCTTTCAGTTCATTCAACACTACATATAATGCTTCCTGATGTCCTGGCTTGGATTCTGAGGCTATTAATATATCATCCAGGTATTGTAGTATCATGCTACCCTTTGGTAGTTCTACACTTTTCAGAATGTCACTCATTACTCGATGGAAGATGGCGGGGCTATTGTGGAATCCCTGCGGTAGGCGAGTCCAAGTGTCTCCCACTGTAAATGCGAATTTTTCCTGGAATTCGGGATCTAAAGGTAAGGACCAGAATCCATTGGCTATATTTAATACGGTAAAGATTTTATGCTTCGGCGACAATCCGTTCAGGATTGTCGAGGGGCTTGCTACAATGGGGTGCAATTTGGGCGTGACTTTATTGAGGGCAGTGTAGTCTATTGTGAGTCTGTAACTTCCGTCGGGTTTGCTCACTGGCCAGGTAGGGGAGTTAGTGATACTTGTAGTTTCCCTCAGGATCCTTTTCTCCACTAACCCTTCAACTATTTCTACTACAGCTGCCTTTGCTTCCGGTTTTATTGGGTACTGTCGTTGGGGCTTATGCTCCGGTCCGGGCACCTTTATCGGGTCAGTTTTGGTTAGGCCGGTGTCTAATTTCGTTTCGGCCCATACTCCGGGGACGGAGGCACAGATGGCTTCAAACCCCTTTGTTTCTAGTCGCCAATCCCTGGTGGTGGCTGTGGCCACCTTAATGGTCTCGAGGTGACTCGTGAGTCTTCCCATTCCGGTTTTCCGGCCGTCCCGTTTTGGCCAGGTTAGCTCTCCCTTCCCGCAGTCAATCAGAATTTCATACTCTTTCATTACATCATTTCCCATTATTGTACACTCGTTATTTTTACATACATAGAATCTCATAGGTATATACAAATTATTTATTTCTACTAACGTGGTCTCGCTCAGGTAGGTGGGTGTTTTGTTCCCTCCTATCCCTGTTAGATAAATCATCCTACTTGTAGTGGGTAAGGGAAGGTCGGTGACAGATATGGATGCTCCTGTGTCCACCAGCATCTCACATTGCCTGCCCCCTACCAGTGCAGACACATAGATCCTTCCCTCCTTCTTACCCTTATTAATGGGGGCTGCAGGCCGTCAGTCTTCCTGATCTCGGAGGTTCCTTGGTTCTTCCGATTCCGCTGTGGACACGGATCGGGGCTGGGGTCTCCCATGTTTGTCCCAGCATATTGCTTCCGTGTGTCCATTTTTATTACAATAATTACAATGTCTCCCTCCGTTTCCAAATTTATTTCCTTTCCTTGGGGCCCGGCACTCCTTTACAAAGTGCCCTGGTTGGCCACAATTATGACAGGTCAGGTTTGGGCTTGGTTCCGCTCCCGCTACCGTAGGCAGCTACTCTTTCTTGTTTTATCTTTGTCTGAGATTTCTCCTCCCCCCCCCCCCATGTATGCCACTAGCCCATTCTACTAGTTCGTCATAATTCTGGGACATAATCACTCCCATTTTTAAGATAGTTTGGTGGGCGCTGGAGAGCCCGTCCCTAAAAGCCTGGATGAAGGCTCGATCCCCACTGTCTGGGTTTCCTTGGCCTGAGCATTCCTGGTATACTTGGAACAATCGTTCCCCATATTCAGAGGCCCCTTCCCCCTTCTGTTGCTTGGTCGTTGTGATTTTACTCCAATTGGTAGGGGCATTCCCCAAAACCCTCTGCACTTCCGCTTTAAACGCGACGAAGGTTGCCTGTTGGGCATCCACTTCTGCCGTTAGGGCTACCGCATGCGTCCAGCGCCCCCCACTGTAGTCCACTGCGGGGAGGGCGGCGGGCCCTCCGGCTACCTGCCTCCATTTGTCCGCTGGGCATGCGGCCCTGACGAGTCGGTGTATATCCCGTAAGTGCAGTTGGTGTCCTACCCAGAGCGTGTCTAGTTCTGCCCAAAATTGTGTATTTGCGCTTTTGGGTTGTAGTTTACCCAGGGAGGCCATTATCTGTTGTCTCTCACCTGGGGTAAATGGTTTGTAACTAGCTGTTGGCTGTACGGCCGTTCCCCCTCGGGTTACTGGGGCCAAGTTATGTTCTGGCGTTACTCCTCCTTCTGGAGGGGCTGTCGCTTCCTGTTCTATTGTAAGGGGGCAAAGGGACAGTTTCCCTTCCCCATTGAGTCCCTTCTAATAATTGATTCCTTTTTTCTAATTCCCTTACCCTAGACTCTAATTTCTTAATTTTGTCCTTGTCTTCGTTCCACTTTTTAGTGGAAACGGCTACTTGTCCCATTAGTCCAGCTAATTGATGTACTAATAATACCCCTGCCTTTTATGTTTTGTCTTTCTTTTCCCCATCTACCCACTTTCTCTGTTGTTCTAAGGTCTGAGAAACATCCCAGCCATCGTTTTGCATCTTCTTAATCAACGAGCGTCTGTCTGTCATATATGTATCAATAAGGGAACCCGCAGGTCCCCACTTAGTTTCCCCATCTGTCATCTTGCAGGCTTTTAAACCCCCTCTCTTGCAGGCTTTTAAGCCCCCTCTCTTGCAGGCTTTTAAGCACCCTCGTTGGGGTTTCTGTTTATACTCACGGCCACGATTACCGTCTCAGCAACGTGTTTCCTCCACCGGAGTCCGGCTCTAGGTCAGGGTGATCAGCTCCTTACCGCACCGCTTAAAACTACAGACAGTACACACTCGCGAATTCTTATACTTTATGTACCTCTGCGTTTGTTCGCCACTACAGAGTTTGATGCCGAATGGTCCTTACTACTTGTGCTTCACGATCCTAAGTGCCTTGGTGCCTCTACGCCCACTTTATGGTCCTGACCATCGCGTGGGGGATTTCCCCTCTTAAAAACAGGTCTAAGGCTGCGCGTTTGAGACAGGCACTTCCTTGTCCTTAGTCGATCAGCACAAGCAATCAATTCCCGTTTCTATCCGATAGTAGCATAAATTCCCCTAATTTTTACCCGTTTTTAACTGCATTGTTGGCTCAGTCTGACTCCCACAGTTCAATAATCTCTACTCCAGTTCGCCGATCGAGGCCAACCGATCAACTCACCAGCAGTCAGATCCTGTTCGTGACGCCAATTTGTTGTGGGAAATCACCACTCTGAGTCAGACTTAAAGATTCAACATGCAGTTTATTGAACAAAGCTTTGGGAGAAGTAGTGCACACAGTCACTCCTTCTCAATTTTAAAATGGCAGTTGTGCTTCTTTTTATACATTCCACAAGCACAGCAGTCTTGGTTAATTATACTTTAGCCAATTATTCCCCCCTAGCAACAATGACCTCCAATTACATTCCTTTAAGAACAACCGTTATCTGGACCTTGGTGGTCTGGCTTTTGTCTATTCTGTAGTTTCATGCAATGACAGGAGGTAGCTCAAGGTTGGTTAGCACATTTTAATGTCTTTTCACAGAGTCCATTTTGTTTCACAGAGTCCCTTTGTTTCACAGAGTCCATTTTATTCCACAGAGTCCATTTTATTCCACAGAGTCCATTTTATTCCACAGAGTCCATTTTGTTTCAGGTAACCATCTCACTTTTACTCCAACAAAAGCTAAGGATCCCATGTGTTTTTTTCAACAATCTTGTCAACTTGTCCTGCCATCTTCAAAGTCTTGTTTACGTAAACTCCCAGGTGTCTCTTTTCCTGCACCCACTTTAAAATTGTACAATTATGAAAACTGTTAAAATTGGTCACAATCCATTTAGCTGCATTCCACATTAACTGTAAACTGGAATGAAGAGACTGTTCCAATTATTTTAGTGTCATGTTGTGTTCTATTGTCTCTCTGCCGCTCCTCATTTTCCTCCCAGATTTATCCTTCACACCTCTCTGCATTAAATTTCATCTTTTTTTTTCATTTTGCTTAATTCATGGGATGTGACCATGGCTGGCACGACCAGCAATTATTGCCCATCCCTAACTGCCGATGAGAAGGTGTACTTTACCAGCCTTCTTGAACCGCTGCAGTCCGTGAGGCGAAGGTACTCCCACAGTGCTGTTACGGAGTGAGTTGCAGTATCTTGACCCAGCGAAAATGAAGGAAAGGCGATAAACTTCCAAGTCGGGCAGGTGTGTGACTTGGAAGGGAACTTGGAGGTGGTGATGTTTCCATGCTCCTGCTTCCCTTGTCCTTCTAGGTGGTAGAGGTCGCGTGTTTGGGAGATGCTGTCGAAGAAGCCTTGGCGAGTTGCTGCAGTGCATCTTGTAGATGATACACACTGCAGCCACGGTGCAACGGCGATGAAGGGAGGGAACGTTTAAGGTGGTGGATGTGGTGCCAATGAAGTGGGCTGCTTTGTCCTGGATGATTTCCAGCATCTTGAGTGTTGTTGGAGCTGCACTCATCCAGACATTTGAACAGTATTCCGTCACACTCCTTACTTGTGCCTTAAGATGGTGGAAAGTCTTTGGGGTGTCAGGAGCTGAGAAATCGCTGCAGAATACCCAGGCTCAGACGTGTTCCTGTAGCTACAATTTTTATGTGGCTAGTCCTGGTCCAGTTAAATATCTGGTGAATGGTGACCATCAGGATATCGATGATGGGGGATTTGGTGATAGTAATGCCATTCAATGTCACGGGCGGTGGTTCTTATTAGAGATCGTCATTGCCTGGCACTTGTGTGGTGAGAGTGTTACTTGCCACTTATCAGCCCAAGCCTGAAAGTTCTCCAGGTCTTGCTGCATGCGGGCACGGACTGCTTCCTTATATGAGGAGTTGCGAACTGAAGTGAACACTGCAATCTTAAGCGAACATCACCAGTTCTGACCTTATGATGAAGAGAATTTCATTGATGAAACAGCTGAAGATGGTTGAGCCGAGGACACTGCCCTGAGCAACTCCTGCAGCGATGTCCTGGGGCTGAGAGTATTGTCTTCCAACAGCCATCTTCCTGTGCTAGGTATAACTCCAGCCAATGGAGAGTTTTCCCCTCATTCCCAATTTACTAGGCTGCCTTGATGCCACACTTGCTCAAATGCTGCCTTGATGTCGAGGGCAGTCACTCTCACAGCAGCACTCGAATTTAGCTCTATGTCCATGTCTCGACAAAAGCTGTAATGAAGCCTGGAGCCGGGTGGTCCTGGCTGAACCCAAACTGAGCGTCGGTGAGCAGGTTATTTGTGAGTAAGGTCCACTTAATAGCAGTGTTGACGACAACTTTCATCACTTTGCTCATTTCACCAGTGTGTCTATATCCTCCTGAAGACTACTACTATCCAACTCTGTGTTTACTACACTTCCTGGTTTCGTGTCATCTGCAAGCGTTCAAATTATGCCCTTTATATAAGATAATATGATTAATATCTATCAAAAAACTCAGTGGTCCGAATAGCGGTACCTGGGGAACACCACGGTATACTTCCCTCCAGTCTGAACAACATCCATTCACCACTCCTCTTTGTTTTCTGTCGGTTAGCCAATGTCTGATCCCCACTGCCACTCTCCCTTTGGTGCTAACAAGTTTATTCAATGGACTTTATTAAATGCATTTTTAAAGTCCATATACACAACGTCAACCACACTACACTCATCAACCCTCTCCGTTACTTCATCAAAAACTAAATCAAGATTGTCAGACACACTTTGCCTTTAACCTATCCATGCTGGTTGTCATTTATTAATCCATGTTTTTCCCAACTGATAATTATCTCTGAGAGTATGGTCTCTAGAAGTTTCCCCACAACCTTCGTTAGTCTGACTGGCCTGTAGTTAGAGGGTTTATCCCTCTCTCCTTTTTTTAAACAGAGTGTAACATTTGTAACCCTACAATCCTAAAGCACCATTCCAATATCCAAGAGGGATTGAAAGATTCTGGCCAGAGCCTGCGCTATTTCCGTCATTCCTTCCCTCAGCAACCCTCATACATCCCATTCGGTCCGCGGAAATGTTCTTATTTACAGTGGTACAAAACGTGCTGGATTGAAAGAGTTAACTGAAGCTGTTTGTTCACTGACAGTAATTAATGCCAGTCTCCATGGCTTAACTGAAGCTGTTTGTTCAGTGACTGTAATTAATGTCAGTCTCCATGGTCCCTAATTGCAACAGTGCAGAGTTTACCTCTTCTATTAATAAGGGATTCCTTTCAATGTGTCATCCCGCAGTGAGAGCATCACCTCCGGCACTAACAGTGATCAGCGCGCTGCTGCACAGAGAGCGAGTCAGAATATGAGAACATTAGATTGGAATGTTACAACAATGGATCAGAATCTGAGAACAATAGATTGGAATGTTACAACAATGGGCAGGATATTTATCTGGGAGTTTCACCATCTTTCTGCATCTTATGATAGACTTCCATTAGAATTGCGGATCAGTTTCGCACTTAAGATTATTCAACACTTTTACTATCCGCTCATTGCTGCTGTTGGTGTTCCTGGTAAGTCTTTCTATCCAGCTATTCTATTAACATTGTTTAACTGCATTACTGTTCTTGTCATTTACTCTCCCCTGCTTGCTGCTGTTGTTGTTCCCGGTAAATCTCTGTATCCAACTATTAACTCTGCAAACATTTGCTAACTGCATTACTGTTCTTGTAATTTACTCTCTCATCTTTGCCCTGTTAAGTCTCTATATCCAGCAATTAGATCTGTAATCCTCTGAATAACCACCTCCACAATATCACCCGTCTTAGCCCAGTTTCATCCATTCCGCTGCAATAACCCCATTTGTTAAATCCAGACTCGACTATTCCAATGCTCTCCTGGCCAACCTCCCCGTCACATGCCTCCATAAACGAGAGCTCATCCAGAACTCAGCTGTCCTTATCCTAGCACGTATCATGAAGCGTTCACACATCACCCATGTGTTAACTGACCTACATTTGCTACCGATCTGGCAACAGCTCGAGCTTAATAGTTTCCTCCTTGTGTTCAAATCCCACCATGGCCTCACCCCTCCAATTAGTCCCATTTACCTGCTCTTTTCCCATAGTCCTGCAAATTGTTCCCCTTCAAGTATTTATCCAATTCCCGTTCTAAAGGTAATTTATATTTTCTCTGCACCTCTCCCAGTCTTTCAGTCTCGATTTGTCTTTCTCTCTTTCTCTTTCTCTCTCCATCTTCTCTCTCTCTCTCTGTCTCCTGCTCATAAAATCATAAAATGATATAGCACAGAAGGAGTCCATTCGGCCAATCTAATTAGTCCTAATCTTTAGCCAGAGCCGTGTAAAAATTCCCCCTTCAACTAATAATCCAATTCACTGTCGAAACTTGCTATTGAATTTGCTACTACCACGTTCTCAGACAGTGCATTGCAGATCACAACAACTCACTGCATAAAGAAAATTCTCCTCTTCTCTCCGCTGGTGCTTTTGCCAATTTCCTTAAATCTGTTACCTCTGGTCACCCACCATTCTGCCACTGGAAACAGTTTCGACTTATGTGCTCTATCAAAGCCCATCAAGATTTTGACCATCATTATTAAATCTCCCATTATGGAAATGGACAAAAATAGACCATGTGTAAAAGTTCTCAATTGCGGAAAGGCTAATTTTACTAAGCTGCGATGTGATTTAGCAAAAGTGGACTGGACACAGTTACTTGAAGGGAAATCAGTGCCAGCAGTGGGAAGCATTCGAGGAGGAGATTGTGAGGGTTCGGAGCAAATACGTTTCCACAAAGAAATAGGATGTGACCCACAATTCTAGAGTTCCCTGGATTTCAGGAAACATACAGGTTAGGATAAGGAAAAAAAGGAAGCTTTTGACAGATACAGAGAGCTCAATACTACGAGAAAGCCTAGAGGAGTATAGAAAATGCAGGGGTGAAAATAAAAATGAAATTAGGAAGGTAAAGAAAGGGCATGAAAAATGTTGCCAAATAAAATCAAGGAAAACCCAAAGATGCTTTATAAATAAATAAAGAGCAAGAGCATAACTAAGGAAAGAGTAGGTCCTATTAGAGACCAAAAAGGTAACCTGAGTATGGAGGTGAAAGACGTGGGTATAGTTCTGAATAATAACTTTGCGTGTGTTGTCACAGCAGAGAGGGACGATGCTGACATTGTAGTTAAGGAGGAGTTTCAAATGTTAGATGAGATAAACAAAATGAGAGAGGAAATATTAAGGGGTATAACATCTTTGAAAGTAGATAAATCACGAGGCCTGGATGGAATGTATCTCAGGCTGTTAAGAGAGGAAAGAGAGGCAAAAGCAAATGCTCAGACCATCATTCTCCAATCATCTCTGGCTACTGGCGTAGTTTGAGGACTGGAGTGCTGCTCACCTTGCAACGTTGTTTAAAGAGGGAGAAAGGGATAGTCAATTACAGGCCAATCAGCCAAACCTCGGTGGTTAAAAAATATTTTAAAAATTCTGACGGCCATTATAAATCGGCATTTAGAAAGGCACGGTTCAATCAAATACAGTCAGCATGGATTTGATAAAGGAATGGCGTGTCTCAGTTACTTGATTTAATTTTTTGATGAGGTAACGAGGCGGGTCGATGAGGGTAGTGTATTTGATGTAGTCCACATAGATATTAGCAAGGCCTTTGGCAAGGTCCCACATGACAGGTTAGTCAAAAAAGTAAATATCCATGGAACCCAAGGGAATGTTACAAGTTGGATCCAAAATTGTTTCAGTGGCAGGAAGCCAAAGATAATGTTCGACGGTTGATTTTGTGAATGCAAGGCTGTTTCCAGTGCGGTTCCACAGAGCTCCATATTAGATCCCTGCTTCTTGTGTCATATATCAATGATTAATACTTTAATGCTGAGGCCATGATTAAGAAGTTTGTAGATGATACAAAAAATGGCCGTGTGTTTGATAGTGAGTAAGATAGCTGTAAACTGCAGGAAGATATCAATGAACTGGACAAATGGGCAGAAAAGTGGCAAATGGAATTCAATCAAGAGAAGTTTGAGGTAATGCATTTGGGGAGGGCTAACAAGACAAGGGAATACACAATAAATTATGGTTTAATGAGAAGTGTAGAGGAACAGAGGGACCTTGGAGTGCATGTCCACAGATTCCTAAAAGTAGCAGGACATGTAGATCGGGAGGTTATGAAGGCATATGGGATACTTTGCTTTATTAGACGAGGCATAGAAAATAAGAGCAGGGCAGTTATGCTGGAACTGTATAAAACACTAGTTAGGCCACAGCTAAGAATACTGCATACTCGATAGTGCACAGAGGAGCTTCACGAGGATGTTGCCAAGACTGGAGAATTTTAGCTATGAGGAAAGATTGGATAGGCTGGGGCTGTTACTTTGGAACAGAGAAGGCTGAGGGGAGATTGAATTAAGCTGTATCAATTTATGAGCGGCCTCGATAGAGTGGATAGACAGCATCTATTTCCCTTATCAGAGAGGTGAATAACCAGCGGGCATAGAGTTAAATGTAATTGGTAGAAGGATCAGAGGGGGGATGAGGAGATTTGTTTCAACCCAGAGGGCGGAGCTGGAAAGTGGGATTAGGCTGGATAGCTTTTTCAACCGGCGCACACGCGATGGGCCGAATGGGCTCCTTCTGTGCCGCAAATTTGTATGATTCCATCTTTCTATTTCTTAACCTTCCCTGCTCTAAAAAGAACAATCCCTGCTTCGCCAGTCTCTCTACGTAACTAAAGTCCCAGATCGCAGTTAAACATTCTGGTAAATCCCTACACCTTCTCTAATCCTTGACAAGCTTGCCAAAGTGTGGCGCCCAGAATTGGACAAAATGCTCCAGCTGGAGCTTTACCTTTGATTAATAAAAGGTTAGCACTTCTTCCTGGATTTTGTTAAACTGTGTCTCTGTTTGTAAACCCAAGGACTCAGAATGTTTTTTTTAACAGCCGTCGCAACTTGTCCTGCCACCTTTACAGATTTGTGCAAGTAAAGCCCAGGTCTCTCTGATCCTACACCCGCTTTGAAATTGTTCAATTTAGTTTGTATTGCCTCTGCTCATACTTCCTAACAAAATGTATCACTTCACCCTTCTCTGTGTTAAATTGTATCTGCCATGTATCTGCCCATCTCACCAGTCTGTCTGTGTCCTCCTCAAGACTGTTGCTACACTTCTGATTGTTTATTAACATTGCTCACATTGCTGATATCTGCAAACTTTGAAATTATGGGTTGTACACCCAAGTCTATGGCATTGATGTACATGAAAAGTGCAATGGCCCCAACACCGACCCCTGGGGTACACCACTGTATACTTCCCTCCAGTCTGAATAACAACCGTTTACCACTACTCTCTGCTTTCTGTCACTTAGCCAAAATCCGAGCCATGTTGCCACTGCCACTTTAATCACTTGGACTTCAGTTTTGGTTTAATGTGATACTTCATCAAACACCTTTTGAACGGATTGTGAAATTGGGAAAGTGATGGCAGCAGCGATCATAGAATCAGAGATTTGGTGAACCAAGTGTGTTGACGCCCCGCTCTGGTCACAGGCCTCGCCTGGTTTCAATCAATGAATTACAAAAACCATTAATTTTATTCCAATTTTATTATTTATATTAATTTATTTCGAGGATATTGCAATTCTGTCAAGGCAGTTATTATTTGCCCATCCCTATTTACACATGATAAAATGGTGGACCTTTATCTTGAACCGCTGCAGTCCGTGACTTCAAAGGTCTCCAACAAAACTGTTACCGAAGGAATTTCAGGCTTTTGACCCAGTGACGATGAAGGAATGGCGATATGTTTGAAGGGTACGGTAGCATAGTGGTTATGATGCTGAACAAGTAAACCAAGATGCCTAGACAAATGATGCTGACTTCAAATCCCACCAGCTGGGGAAATTAAATTCAATTAATTAAACAATTCTGGAAGAAAAGGAGAGTGTCAGTAATGGTGATCCATGACACTACCAGATTGTCGTAAAACCTATCTGTTTCACTAATGTCCTTTTAGGAAGTAAATCTGCTGTCCTTACCCATTCTGGACGATATGTGACACCAGACCCACAGCAATGTGGTTGACCATTAACTGCTCCTCTGAAGTGGCCCAGTAAGCCTCCCAGTTACATACGCTGGCTCACCATAACCTTCTCAATGGCAGTGAGGGAAGGGAAATAAATGCTAGCCTTGTCAGCGATGCCCACACCCCAAGAATGATTTTTTTAAAGTCCATTTCTGTATGCTGTGTGAGTTGAAGGAAGAAATTGGAGGTGGTACAGTCCGAGCCGAATTCTACCGCTCGCTTGTGCTTCGTCCCCTGAAGCCAATTGTAGGAATCCAGCTGCAGTCCTGGGGGTGAAAGGTAGTTACGGTAAAATACTAAATATAACAAACTGACGTTTGGCATTTTCGGGATGCAATCCATTACTGGATATTTGGCAATCATTTGGGGCTGAACACGAGAATGAGAACTTTAACATCGAGACATTGCCGAACCGGGACACAATGTAAGTCAGCGAGCACATGGGTGATGGTTGAACTGGACTTGGTGAGGGTTAGGACAGGGAGAACAAAGTTTTGGATCAGAAAGAAATGCTTGTTATGAATTTTAGATATAACCTGATATCTCTGCACCGCTGGAGCATCTTTCACGGAAGATATCAAATGACTCTGAATGGGTTCAAGCCGACCCTTTGAGAGGCAAAGACTAAGCCCAATTCGTCAGCTCGCTGTGACATTTGATATGTGCCGATGTCAGTAGACAAGGGTCGAGAAATTCGTCTCGGGCGATGGCGCTAAATATACGGTGGCGCTAAAGGGGTGGTATTGGATCATAACAACATAAGCAACAGGAGCAGGAGTAGACCATTTGGACCTTCGAGCCTGCTCCTCCATTCAATAAGATCAAGACTGATCTTGTACCTCATCTCCACTTTCCTGCACTATCCCCATATCCCTTGATTCCCTTAATATTCAAAAATATATCGATCTCTGTCTTGAATATACTCAACGACTTAGCCTCCTTCTCTGCGTTAGAGAATTCCAAAGATTCACCACCCTCTGAGTAAATACATGTCTCCACATCTCAGCCCTAATTGGCCGCCCCTTATTCTGAGACTGTGACCGGTGGGTCTAGATTCCCTAGCCAGGGGTAACATCCTCCGTGCATCTACCCTGTCAAGCCCTGTAAGAATTTTGTATGTTTCAATGAGATCACCTCTCATTCTTCTAAACTCTGAAGAATATAGGCTTAATTTACTCAATCGCTCCTCATAGGTCAATCTCCCCATCCCAAGAACCAGTCTGGTGAAACTTCGTTGAACTCCATCGATGGCAAGTATATCATTTATTAGGTAAGAAGTCCAGAACTGTAATAACGTTCCAGGTATGGTCTCTTCAGGGCTCTATATAATTGCAGTTAGACGTCTTCACTCTTATACCGGAATCCTCTTGTAATAAAGGCCAGTATACCATTTGCTTTCCTAAATGATTGCTGTACCTTCATGTTAACTTTCAGTGATTCGTGTACAAGAAAACCCAGGTCCCGCTGATCACTAACATTTCCCAATCTCTCACGATTTAAAAAATACTCGGCTTTTCTATTTTTCCTACCAAAGTGGAGAGCATTACATTTCTCCACGTTGTATTGCATTTGCCATGTTCTTGCCCACAGACTTAGCCTATCCATAACCCCTTGAAGCCTCCTTGCATCCTCCTCACAAATTACTTCCCCACCCAGCTTTGAATCATCAGCAAACTTGGATATATTAAATTTGGTCTCCTCATCTAAACCATTGAAGCAGATTGTGAATAGCTGATGCCCAAGCACTAATCCTTCGGTCCCCCGTTACTTACAGCCTGCCAACCGGAAAATGACACGCTTATTCCTACTCTTTGTTGTCTGTCCGTTAACCAATTATCAATCCATGCTGGTATATTATCCCAATCCAATCAGCCCTCATTTTGTTTAATAACCTCTTGACTGGCATTTAATCGAATGCCTTCTGAAAATCCAAATGCACCACATCCATATTCCTTATCTATATTGCTAGTTACAATCTCAAGATTTGTCAATCACAATTTCTCTTTTATAAATCCGTGTTGACGCTGCTCAATTCTATTATAATTTTCTAAGTCCCCTGTTATGACGTCTTAATAATAGATTCAAGAATTTCCCTACTACTGATGTCAGACTAACTGGTCAGTAGTTCCCCGTTTTCTTCACTCCTTTCTTAAATAGTGTGGTTACATTTGCTCCCTGCATTACACGCAGCGCCTGATATTCACTTCCCCCACAGTCAATGACGGATTTCTAGCCCTAGGTCTTCAATTCTTAACACTAATTTTCCAGCAAAGGTTTCTCCGTAACTCAGTGAAGCCACTTCTGTGTCAAATAACTAGTCTCGGTAATCCTGCACAGTCAACATCCTTGTGATCCCAAAATGCATTGTTCCCTGTTTAAAAAAAAGAAAATCCATTCCGGCTTTTCGTACCTTTCAATGAACACCTAAACAAAAGGGAGGAGCCACAGCCGGTGACACAGAAACATTCATAATGCATTTTTAAAGAAACTACCAGTAAAACAGGTTTTCAAAAGAGACAAGACAAGTCACACAGGCTTTTTAAAGAGAAAGGACCAGTCACATAGGCTTTTTAAGGAGACAGGACCAGTCACACAGGTTGTTTAAACAGTCAGGACCAGTCACACAGGTTTTTTTATAGACCAGTTAGCCTAACATCTGTGGTGGGTAAAATTTTGGAGTCTATTATTAAGGAGACAGTAACGGGACATTTAGATAAACATAATTTAATAGGACAAAGTCAGCATGGCTTTATGAAGGGGAAGTCATGTCTGACAAATTTGCTCGAGTTCTTTGAGGACATAACGTACAGGGTGGATAAAGGGGAACCAGTGGATGTAGTGTATTTAGACTTCCAGAAGGCATTCGACAAGGTGCCACATCAAAGATTATTACTCAAGATAAAAAATCACTGGATTGGGGGTAATATTCTGGCATGGGTGGAGGATTGTTTATCTAACAGGAAGCAGAGAGTTGGGATAAATGATTCATTCTCGGACTGGCAACCAGTAGCCAGTGGTGTTCCGCAGGGGTCGGTGTTGGGTCCCCAACTCTTTACAATCTATATTAACGATTTGGAGGAGTGGACCGAGTGTAAAATATCAAAGTTTGCAGATGATACAAAGATGGGAGGGAAAGTAGAGAGTGAGGAGGACATAAAAAACCTACAAGGGGATATAGACAGGCTGGGTGAGTGGGCAGAGATTTGGCACATGCAATACAATATTGGAAAATGTGAGGTTATGCACTTTGGCAGGAAAAATCAGAGAGCAAGTTATTATCTTAATGGCGAGAAACTGGAAAGTACTGCAGTACAAAGGGATCTGGGGGTCTTGTTGCAAGAAACTCAAAAAGTTAGTATGCAGTAGCAGCAGGTGATCAAGAAAGCCAATGGAATGTTGGCTTTTATTGCTAGGGGGATAGAATATAAAAACAGGGAGGTATTGCTGCAGTTGTATAGGGTATTGGTGAGACCGCACCTGGAGTACTGCATACAGTTTTGGTGTCCATACTTAAGAAAATACATACTTGCTCTCGAGGCAGTACAAAGAAGGTTCACTCGGTTAATTCCGGGGATGAGGGGGTGGACATACGAGGAGAGGTTGTGTAGATTGGGACTCTACTCATTGGAGATCAGAAGAATGAGAGGCGATCTTATTGAAACATATAAGATTGTGAAGGGGCTTGATCGGGTGGACGCGGTGAGGATGTTCCCAATGATGGGTGAAACTAGAACAAGGGGACATAATCTTAGAATAAGGGGCTCCTCTTTCAAAACTGAGATGAGGAGAAACTTTTTCACTCAGAGGGTAGTGGGTCTGTGGAATTTGCTACCCGAGGAAGCTGTGGAAGCTACTTCATTAAATAAATTTAAAACAGAAATAGACCGTTTCCTAGAAGTAAAGTGAATCAGGGGTTACGGGGAGCGTGCTGGAAATTGGACATGAGTTTGACTTCGGATCGGTCAAGGCACTGTGGGTGGCGGAGCGGTCCCAGGGCCGAGTGGCCTGGTGCTGCTCCTACTTCTTGTGTTCTTTAGAGTTGAGGTTGGATGAGATCAGCTATGATCTCATTGAATGGCGGAGCAGGCTCGAGGGGACGATTGGTCTACTCCTGCTCCTATTTCTTATGTTCTTATGTTCTTATGTTCTTAAACAGTCAGGACCAGTCACACAGGCTTTTTGCAGAATCAGGACCAGACACACAGGCATTTTGAAGAGACAGGACCAGTCACACAGGCTTTTTGAAGAGATTGGACCAGACAAACATGCTTTTAAAAGAGACATGACCTATCAAACAGGCTTTTTAAAGAGGAAGCACTAGTTACACAGCTTTCTAAAGGGACAGGACCAGACTTGCAGGCTTTTTAAAGAGACAGGACCAGTGAACAGGTTTTTTTAAAGAGACAGGACCAGTCGCGCAGGCTTTTTTAAGCTACAGCACCAGTCACACAGGCTTTCTAAAGAAACAGAACCAGTCACACAGGTTTTTTTAAAGAGACAGCACCAGTCACACAGGCATTTTTAAAGAGATGGGACCAGACAGACAGGCTTTCTAAAGAAACAGGAGCAGTCACACAGGTTTTTTTAAAGAGACAAGACCAGTCACACAGGCTTTTTTAAAGAGACAGGACCAGTCACACAGGCTTTTTAAACAGACAGGACCAGTCACGCATTTTAAAGAGACATGACCAATGTCATAGGCTTTGTCATGAGAAAGTACCAGTCACACAGGCTTTTCGAAGAGTAAAAATGGTGAAAGCAAAAGGGCCTAGAAATTCCTTCTCGATCGAAGGCACAAAACACATGGTTTCGGATCGGAAATTCTAGACCCCCATATCAGCCCTTACAGATTATTCGATCATTAATGTTCGTTCACAAATGCTAATCTGGTCCTGAATATGTCCCCTTAGATCCTGCTTATTTTGCAGACTATTAGTTTTAATGGGCCAAAAATTCGGCACTTGTAGGGTGAGTAAGCACTGTGTACTCACCCATAAGGCCCCCTGAAGTGCCGGTTTTCTGCATGCACTGCGCATGCGCGAGAAACCGGAACTTCCGCTCTCCTGAAGGGAGCGGTTCAGAGGTGAACCGCGTGTGCGTTAGCGGCTCCGTGCACGCAGCAAACTTTGGTATTTTTTTCAGGTTTCTCCGGGAGGGTAAGCATTGAAGAACCTGCGCTTTTAAAAAGTAGGCGCACGACCCGTTTTCAACAAGGTAAGTGGTTAATTAATTATAATTTAACATTTTTTTCAACAGGTTTATCTTTTTTAGATATTTAAAGAAAGGTAAGTTTATTTTTAGCACTGTTAAAAAATATTTAAATTTTTTCAAAAATTAAAATTTTTGTTTAAATTAGTTAATTTATTTAAAATATAGTTATTTTAAAAATGTGATTTTTTTTTATTTATTTGAAGTTTAGCTGTTCTTTTGGGGCTGATTTCATTTCATAGATTTGACAGCTCTTCCTGTCAGATCTATGAATGAAAGATGGTCTGCTGCCATTGGCTCTCCATGGCACACGTGATCCCATATGACGCATCGCACTAACTACGGCCCTGGGACAGGCAAGCACTGCGCGCCGGCAGTTGGAGCAGGCCCAGGAGCTGAAGTCCCCGTGGGCCAGAAGCAGAACGGCAGATGCAGTAGGTAAGTGCGCGCGCGATCCTTACCCCCGCGGAAAGCCGGAGAGGCGAATATCTGGGCCAATATGTTTAATTCATGGAATGTGGGTATCGCTGGCAAGGCCAGCCAATCCCTAATTGTCCTTGAGATGGTGATGCTGAAATAATGCCTTGAACCTCTGCAGTCCTTGGGGTGGAGTTACTGCCCAGTGTCTAACTTTTTTACAACTGAGTGTCTTGCTCGGCCATGTCAGAGTCAACCGCATATGGGCAGCCCAAGTAAGAATGGCAGGTATCCATCCTTAAAGAACGTAATCGAAACAGTTGGGTTTTTCGGACAATACTGTAGTTTCATGATCTCCATTACTGATATAAATTTTTAATTTCAAATGTATTTAATTAACTGAATTTAAATTCCCCAGCTCTCGAGGTGGGATTAAAATCAAGTCTCCTAGTTTATTAGTCCAGGTCTCTCGATTACTAGTCCAGTAACATAACCACCATGCTAATGTACTCAGTGTCTACAGATAGTAATCCATAACACTGTGGACTTCTAGATGTTGGAGATGCTTTGTGGATTCAGGACGTGAGTTACTCACCGCAGAATTCCCAGCCTCTGACCTGCTGTAGTAGCCACGGCATTTATGTGGCTGGTCCAATTGATTTTCTGATCAATGGCGAGCCCTAGGATTTTGACGGTGGAGGATTCTGTGATTGAAATGCCAATGACTGTCAAGGTTAGACTATGTCTTGTTGGAGGTGATCATCGTCTGGCGTTTGTGCGGAGATAATTTATCTTTAATGACACCAGGGATGTGGAGAAACTGGAGAAGCTGGGATTCTTCGCCATGGAGCAGCGAAGTCTAGGGGGAAGTTGAATAGAAGTGTTCAAAATGTTGAGGATTTTGATACAGTAATTAAGAAGAAACTGTTTCCACTGGCTGACTTGTCATTACCAAAATAACGAACCTTGATCACGCAATGAGATAATCTGGAATGAACTCTCTGAAAGGCTGCTGGAAGCAGATTCAATCTGCTCAGTAGGTAGCAAACCCGCCTCTGAATCATAATGTTGTGGGTTCAAGTCCCATTCCAGCGACGTGAATCCAAAAAACTAGGCTGAAACTCCAGTGCCGTATTAAGGAACCACTGCACTGTCAGAGGGGCCGTACGAAGTGCGTGCTGAACTGTCCGAAGCTCAGTACTGAGAGAGCGCTGCACTGTCGGAGGGACAGTACTGAGAGATCACTGCACTGTCGGACGGTCAGTACTGGGCGAGCGCTGCACTTTCGGTGGAGCAGTACTGAGGGAGCACTGCACTCTCGGAGGGGCAGTGCTGAGAAGGCGCTGCACTGTCGGAGGGGCAGTACTGATCGGGCGCTGTACTGTCCGAGGTGCAGTACTGAGGGAGCGCTACACTGTCGGAGGTGCAGTACTGAGGGAGTACTGTCTTGTTGGAGGGGCCATATTTCGGTTGCGACTTTAAACTATTTTGCTGTTGCATTCAGTTTCAGATCTAAATATAATGGATATTCTAACCAGGACCAGGAATTAAAGGGGGATTTTCCCCTCGCTAACACAGGGGCACAAAAGCGAATTGCTCCGCTCCAAATACTGTCTGATCCCGGGAAACGAAGCCTTCCTGAGAGTTTCTGGTCCTTTGTGTCCCTGGTACCTCGGGCGGTGCTTTTGTCTACTGGGCTAAAGACATATCTACCATTAAATCTCTCATTGATCAAACATCTGTCACATTCATTTTGTATTTATCAGCATTTCATTTATTAATTCCACAATGTATTCCCGCTTATTCTTACAATAAACACTGTATTCAGCTCCACGGGTAATATAATTAGATTATGTCATTGAATGTCACTATTGAGTTGCAGATTTCACCCCGAATTCCATCAAACTGCTGCTCTTGCTCCCCGCCTGATAAATATTTTCACTGTTTTTTTTTCCCTTCATCACAGTGAACATAGTGACGATTGTGATCCTGTCTCGGGGAAAGTGCGGTCTCTCCACATGTGTCACTCGCTACCTGGTGGCCATGGCAGCGGCGGATCTACTGGTCATTATCCTCGACCTGATATTCAGGCAGATTCCGATTGTTTATATGGAACAGTTTGTTTTCGTACTGTCACTCCCCGTGTGTAATATCCATGCCGTCATGATTTATGCAGCCACAGACTGTTCTGTCTGGTTCACCGTCTCTTTCACCATTGATCGATATGTGGCCATTTGTCGCCAGAAGCTGAAAACAAAATACTGCACCGAGAAAACGGCTACTGTGGTTCTGGGAACAGTGACTATGCTGAGCGGTTCAAAGAACATTTTCTGGTATTACATGTTCACAGGTCGATATTTGCTTATGAACCTCCCCTGGTTTTGTGACATCACAAACGATTTTTGGACGTCACGGGTCTGGGGAACAATCGAGCTCCTTCATTACATTCTCACCCCGGGTGTCCCATTTGCTGTGATTCTGCTGCTTAATGCGCTCACCGTCAGATACATTTTAGTGGCCAGCAGAGCCCGCAGGAGACTCCGGGGTCCCAGCAGTGGGGAGAGTCCCAGAGACCCAGAGATGGAGAGCCGCAGGCAATCCATAATTTTACTGCTTGTTATCTCGGGCAATTTCATCCTGTTATGGGCAGCGTTTATGGTGTTCGCTATATGGAACCGGATGTGGTATGTGGGGATTCGGTCTGTAAGTCCACATGTTTATGTACAGGATTTGGGAATGATGCTGCTGATGCTGAGTTGCTGCACAAATACTGGAATTTATGCCGTGATCCAGAATAAGTTCAGAGAGCAGTTGAAGAACGTGGGGAAAAATCTCTTCACTCTGATTGTAAAATTCATTAAAAGATGATGTGAAGCTGAGACTTTGCAGCCTCACAGTTCCCTGGGCTTCACATTGTGTCGAGCCGCTCTCCCCAGAATTCGCCCGCCCGACTGTGGGGAAATTCACATAACAAACATGGCCGCCCCGGCGCGCCGCATAATGATGGCGGTCTGGTGTCCCGCACAAAGATGTCGGCTCCGGCGCTCCGCACGAAAAATGGAAGGCCCGGCGCAGCGCACAAAGATGGCGGCCCAGGCGCCCCGCACAAATATAGCGCTTCCCGGCGGCCGGCAGAAAACTATAACGGCTCCGGCGCATTGCACAAAGATGGCGGCTCCATATCTCCGCACAAGGATGGCGGCCCTGGGACCCTAACAAAGATGGCGCCGGTTGCGATCCGCAGAAAGATTGCGGCTTTGGAGACCCTAACAAAGAACGCGGCCCCGACTCCTCGCACAAAGATGGCGGCTCTAGCGACCCGCACAAAGATGGCAGCTCTGGCGTCCCTAGCAAAGATGGAGGCTCTGGCTCCCCGAACGAAGATGGCGCCTCTGCCGTCCGGCACAAAGATGACGGCCCAGGCGCGCCGCACAAAGTTGGCGGCATGGGTGGCCCGCACAAAGATGGCATCTCTGGTTACAAAATTATAGCTTTAGAAATCATTTTGATCATTTATTAATCATTTTTATTTCAATCTTGGAATGTGGTCACGCAGACAAGGCCAGCATGTATTGCCCATCCCTAATTGCCCTGGAGAAGGTGGTGGTGAGCCGTCTTATACAACTGATTGGCTTGCTAGGCCATTTCAGAGGAGCAGTAAATAGTCAAACACATTGCTGTGGGTTTAGAGGTACATTTCAGCAGGAATGGGTACGGACGGCAGACTTCCTTCCCTGAAGGACATCACTGAGCCAGATGTGTTTTTACGAGAATCCGGTAGTTTCATGGTCACCTTTGCTGACACTAACTTTTTTGTTCCAGATTTGTTTAATTAATGGAATTTAAAATCACAAGCTGTTTACAATCCAGCAACATAACACGAGGCTACGGTACCGGACAAATATATCACCGTTCCTTCATCGTCACTAGGTCAAAAGCTTGAAATTCCTTCCATAACAATATTGTGGGAGCTCCTTCACCACACGGACTGCAGCGGCTAAAGATGAAAGCCCACCATTTCCTCATGGGTACCTAGGGATGGGAAAGTAATAACTGCCTTGACAGCGTCACCCATATCCTGAGAAAAAATAAATATAAATCATAAAATGGGAATAAAATCACTGATTTTCAAATTCACTGATTGAAACGAGGCGAGGCCTGTGATCAGATTGGGGGGAGGGGGGGTCACGCTCCGTTAAACGAATTGTCAACACAACTTCGCTCACCCATTCTATGGTTTTATGATTGATACTACACACATTTTCACAATTTCCAAATATTTTCAAAAGGTGCTTGATAATGTACCACATATTACCAACACTGAAGCCCATGGAATTATGTTGACAGTGGCAACAGAGAGTAGTGCGAGGTATATCAGTATTACAGTGAGTGATGTTGGGAGTAACAGTCCAGAGTGTGGCATGTATCAGAGTGCTACAATGAGGGACATGGGGTATATCAGAGTTTTACCGTGAGGGGTGTGGGTTATATCAGTATTACAATGACTGGTGTGGGGTGTAACTATCCAGAATGTGGCATTTATCAGAGTGTAACACTGAGTGCTGTGGGGTATATAAGACTGTTACAGTGAGGGGTGTGGGGCATTTCAGCGTGTGTTACAATAAGGGACATGGGGTATATCAGATTGTTACCGTGAGGGGTGTGGGGTATATCAGTATTACAGTGACTGGTGTGGGGTGGAACTGTCCAGAATGTGGCATGCATCAGAGTGTTACAGTGAGGGATATGGGGTATATCAGAGTTTTACCGTGAGGGGTGTGGGGTATATCAGTATTACAATGACTGGTGTGGGGTGTAACTGTCCAGAATGTGGCATGCATCAGAGTGTAACACTGAGTGGTGTGGGGTATATAAGACTGTTACAGTGAGGGGAGTGGGGCATTTCAGAGTGTGTTACAATGAGGGACATGAGGTATATCAGATTGTTACCGTGAGGGGTGTGGGGTATATCAGTATTACAGTGACTGGTGTGGGGTGTAACTATCCAGAATGTGGCATGCATCAGAGTGATACAGTGAGGGATATGGGGTATATCAGAGTTTTACCGTGAGGGGTGTGGGGTATATCAGTATTACAATGACTGGTGTGGGGTGGAACTGTCCAGAATGTGGCATGTATCAGAGTGTTACAATGAAGGGTGTTGGGTATATCAGACTGTGACAGCGAGGGTTGAGTGTTGAATTGAGGGGTGTGGGGTATATCAGAATTTTATAGTGATTGGTGTGGCGTATATCAGAGTATTCCAGCGACGTTTGAGGTCAACATCTGAGATTTATGGGGATGTGGGAGTACATCAGGGCGTTGCACTGAGAGGTTTGGGGTATATTTGAGTGTTACATTTATGGGGTGTGGTAGATCAAAGTGTTACAGTGAAGAGTATGGGGAATAGCAGTGTGTTACAGTGAGGGGTGTAGTGCATATCAGATTGTTACAATAAGTAGCGTGGGGTTTATGTGAGTGTTACAGTGAGTGGTTTCGCCAGGAATCGTGAGGCGAGCTCAGGGCCAGGAACCGCGAGTTGCGCTCGGGAGCAGGAATATTAATACAAATACAGGCACACATACAAAAAACTGATGGGGCTTCAGAACCATCCCACAGCTAACCTTCACCAGAATATCAGTGCTACTTTGATCTTGTGAGAGATAAAATCATTCATGTCCGAGGCCGGGACCCAGGAGCCAGGACGAGCCCAGCAGCGAGGTCAAGGCGCAGGAGTTGCGCAGCGTGGACCAGCAGCGGGGTTGGGGCCCAGGGACGGTGTGGCACAGTCCAACAGAGAATATGGGAGGTCCACAATGAATCCTACGAAACCGAGGCAGAGTGGACCTGCGGGAAAGAGGGAGGAGGACAGTAGGAGTATGTTTGGGTGTGTGTGCTTGCCCGCTAAAGTGACGTCACAACCAGGGAAGGAGCCGATTGGTAAGTATGACCTGGTGAGTATTTCTGCACTTCAGTCGTTAAAGGTAAAGTAAGGTATCTACTTTAGAGTAAGTAGTGTTTAAATGGAAGTAAAGTCCCAAGTGTATTGAATATCCTTTCATTTGAAGATAGTAAAGCGTGTAAAATAAGGGTAGGACATGGCAGGGCAGCTCGACAGCGTGGAGTGCTCCTCCTGTGCTATGTGGGAAGTCAGGGACACTTTCGGTGTCCATGGTGGACAGATGTGCAGGAAGTGTCTCCAGCTGCAGCTACAGGAAATCCGCGTTTCGGAGCTGGAAACATAGAAACATAGAAGATAGGAGCAGGAGCAGGCCATTCAGCCCCTCGAGCCTGCTCCGCCATTCAATGAGATCATGGCTGATCATCCAAATTCAGTACCCGGTCCCTGCCTTCTCCCCATATCCCTTGATCCATTTAGCATTTAGAAATATATCTAACTCCTTCTTGAATATCTTTAATGAATTGGCCTCTACTGCCTTCTGTGGTAGAGAATTCCACAGATTCACCACTCTCTGGGTGAAGAAATTCCTCAACATCTCAGTCCTAAATGGCTTACCCCTTATCCTTAGACTGTGACACCTGGTTCTGGACTCCCCGGCCATCGGGAACATCCGTCTTGCATCTAATCTGTCTAGTCCTGTTAGAATTTTATAAATTTCAATGAGATCCCCTCTCATTCTTCTAAACTCCAGCGAGTATAAGCCCAATCGACCCAATTACTCCCCATACGTCACTCCTGCCATCCCAGGTATCATCCTGGTGAATCTTTGCTGCACTCCCTCCATAGCAAGAACATCCTCCCTCAGATAAGGCGACCAAAACTGCACGCAATACTCAACTTGTAGTCTCACCAAGGCCATGTACAACTGCAGCAAGACATCCTTGTTCCTGTACTCGAACCCTTTCGCTAAGAAGGCCAACATACCATTTGCCTTCTTAACCGCCTGCTGCACCTGCAAGCTTACCTTCAGCAACTGGTGCACAAGGATACCCAGGTCTCGTTGCACTTCCCCTTCTCCCAATCTATTGCCTTTCAGATAATAATCTGCCTTCCTGTTTTTGACACCAAAGTGGATAACCTCGCATTTATCCACATTATATTGCATCTGCCATGCTTCTGCCCAATCACCGAACCTATCCAAATCATACTGGAGTTTATCGGCATCCTCCTCACGGCACACACTCCCACCGAGCTTTGTGTCGTCTGCAAACTTGGAGATATTACATCCAATTCCCTCGTCCAGATCATTAATATATATTGTGAATAGCTGGGGTCCTAGGACCGATCCCTGTGGTGCCCCACTAGTCACTGCCTGCTACTGGGAAAAAGACCCATTTATTCCAACTCTTTGCTTTCTGTCTGCCAACCAGTTCTCTATCCAAGTCAATACCTTGCCCCCAATCTCATGTGCCTTAACTTTACACGCTAATCTCTTAAGCGGGACCTTATCGAAAGCCTTCTGCAAGTCCAAATACACCACGTCCACTGGTACTCCCTTATCTATTTTACCAGTTAGATCCTCAAAACATTCAAATAGATTAGTCAAGCACGATTTGCCTTTTGTAAATCCATGTTGACTTTGTCCGATCCTGTCATTTTTGTCCAAGTGCTCTGCTATTACATCTTTTATAATGGACTCTAGCATTTTCCCCACTACCGATGTCAGTCTTACCGGTCTATAATTCCCCGTTTTCTCTTTACCACCTTTTTTGGAATAGTGGGGTAACATTAGCTACCCTCCAATCCATATGTACGGTTCCATAGTCTATAGAATTTTGGAAGATGACCAGCAATGCATCTATTATTTCTAGGGCCACTTCCTTAAGTAGCTTGGATGTAGATTATCAGGCCCTGGGGATTTATCGGGCTTCAATCCCGTCAATTTCCCTAACACAATTTCCCTACAAATACTGATTTCTTTCAGTTCCTCCCTTTCATCAGACTCTATGTTCCCCGACATCTCTGGGAGGATTTTTGTGTCCTCCTTTGTGAAGACAGAACCAACGTATGTATTTAATTTATCTGACATTTCTTTGTTCCCCATTATAAATTCCCCTGATTCTGATTGCAAGGGACCTACGCTTGACTTCACCAATCTTATTCTCTTCACATATATATAAAAGCTTTTACAATCAGTTTTTATGTTCCCTGAAAGCTGACTCTCATATTATATTTCCCCCCTCTTAATTAATCCCTTTCTACTGCGTTGCTGAATTCTATACTGCTTCCAATCCTCAGGTTTTCTGTTTTTTCTGGCCATTTTATATGTCCTCTCCTTGGATCTTATGCTATCCCCAATTCCCTTTGTTAGCCACGGTTGAGTCACCTTTTTTGTTTTATTTTTATGCCAAACAGGGATTAACAAATTCTGTAGTTCATTCATGTGATCTTTGAATGTTTGCCATTGCCTATCCATTGTCAACCCTTTGAGTGACAATCCCCAATCAATCCTACCCAACTCGCGCCTCATACTATCGTAGTTGCATTTATTTAAATTCAGGACCTTAGTCTCTGATTCAACTACTTCACTTTCCAATTTAATGAAGAATTCGATCATATTATGATCGCTTCGACCCAAGGGGCCTGGCACATCAAGATTGCTAATTGATCCTTTCTCATTATATTATACCCAATCTAAGATGGCTTGATCTCTAGTTGGCTCCTCGACATATTGTTCCAGAAAAGCATCCCGTATACACTCCAGGAATCCCTCCTCTAATTTGGTTAGCCCAATCTATATGTAGATTAAAGTCGCCCATGATAACTGCTGTGCTCTTATTGCACGCTTCTCTAACTTCTCTTTTAATGCCATCCCCAACCTTCGTATTACTGTTTGGGCGTCTATACACCACTCCCACTAGCGTTTTCTGCCCCTTGGTATTTCTCAGTTCTACCCATACAGATTTCACATCATCAGAGGTAATATCCTTCCTTGCAATTGTGTTAACCCCCTCTTTAACCAGCAATGCTACCCCACATCCTTTTCCTTTTTGCCTATATTTCCTGAATATTGAATACCCCTGTATGTTGAGTTCCCAGCCTTGGTCACCCTGGAGCCATGTTTACGGAATCCCAATCATATCATATCCGTTTATCTCTATTTGCGCAAACTAATTCATCCGCCTTGTTGCGAATGCTCCTCGCATTAAGACACAAAGCCTTCAGGCTTGTTTTTTAACACTCTTAGAAATTTTAGAATGTTTTACTGTGGCCACGTTTCATTTAAACCCTTGTATTCTCTGACTGACACTTTTGTTTTTTTCCTTCCTGACTTTTGTTCCTATCCTCGTTTCCCTTTCCTCTGTCTCCCTGCTCAGGTTCTCAACCCCCTGCCATTTTAGTTTAAACCCTCCCCCAGAGCATTAGCAAACAATCACCCTACGACATCGGTCCCGGTCCTGCCCCGATGCAAACCGTCCGATTTGTACTGGTCCCACCTCCCCAAGAACCGTTTCCAATGTCCCAGGAATTGGAATCCCACCCCCTTGCACCATTCCTCTAACCACGTATTCTTTTGAAATATCCTTCTATTTCTACTCTGACTAGCACGTGGCACTGGTACCAATCCTGAGATTACTACCTTAGAGGTGCTATTTTTTAATTTACCTCCTAACTGCGTATATTCATCTTTTAGGACCTCATCCCGTTTTTTTACCTATATCGTTTGTACCTATATGCACCACGACAACCGGCTGTTCACCCTCCCCATTCAAAATGTTCTGCAGCCAATCTGAGACATCCTTGACCCTTGCACCAGGGAGGCAACACTCCAAACTGATGTCTCGTTTGCGGCCGCAGAAACGCCTATCTATTCCCCTTACAATAGAATCCCCTATCACTATAGCTCTACCCTTCTTTTTCCTCCCGTCCTGTGCAGCCGAACCAGCCCTGGTGCCAGGAAGTTGGATGCTGCTGCCTTCCCCTGATAAGCCATCGCCCTCAACAGTATCCAAAGCGGTATATCTGAATGAGAGGGGGATGTCCACAGGAGACTCCTGCACTATTTGCCAGCGCCTACTACTCTGCCTGGTGGTCACCCATTCCCTTTCTGCCTGTGCAACCTTTACCTGCGGTGTGACCAACTGATTAAACGTGCTATCCACGAGGTCCTCAGCATCGCGAATGCTCCAATATTTATCCATTCGCAGCTCCAGCACCACAATGCGGTCTGCCAGTATCTGCAGCTGGATACACTTCCTGCACAAATGGACTTCAGGGACACAGGAAGTGTTCCCGATTTCCCACATAGCGCAGGAGGAGCATACCACGGCGCCGAGCTGTGTTGCCATGACTTACCCTTTAATTATATGAACTTAAATTAATTCAAAACATTCCCACCAATTATAATATAATTAAATGATATAGGGCCCTTGTTTACCTACTTTCCCCGCTACACCACAGACCCCCTAGAAACTATAAACCACAACATTTAAGTTTGCAAAAAGGAGAAAAAAAGAAATACTCACCAACCAATCACTTACCTCCTTTCTGGTGACGTCACACTTTGATTAATTTTTACTGCTCTCTCTCCCGCTCTCGGGGCTCAGATTGGTGGGCCGACCTGGTCGCTGCCGCCTTTTATGGCCGCCGCCTAGCCGCTGTCGCTCCAACCAGGTCCGCCGCCTCTGTGGACCTGCCTGGTCGCTGCTGCCTTTTATGGCCGCCGCCTAGCCGCTGTCGCTCCAACCAGGTCCGCCGCCTCTGTGGACCTGCCTGGTCGCTGCTGCCTTTTATGGCCGTCGCCTCGCCGCTGTCGCTCCACCCAGGTCCAGCGCCTTTGTGGGCCTACCTGGTCCCTGCCGCCTTTTATGGCCGCCACCTTGCTGCTCTCGCTCCACCCAGGTCCGCTGCGGCTGGAGTCACTTCGGAGCAACCGCAAAGTTGAGATCTTCGTAGATAGCACATTTAATGATGTGGTCACACCGCAGGTTATGAGTGCACTGGCAGGCAGGTAATGGCTGACCGCCAGACAGAGTAAAACAACGAGGAATATAGTGCAGGAGTCCCCTGGTCCATCTCCAACAGACTTTCCGTTTTGGATACTGATGTGGGAGATGGTTTCTCAGCAGAATGCAGCAAGAGCCAAGTCGTGGCATTAAGAGTTTCTCAGCTGCACAGGTGGGGAGGAAAAAGAGAGGGAGAGCAATAGAGATAGGGGATTCTATCTTAAGTGGAGCAGATAGACGTTTCTGTGGCCACAGACGTTCCTCCAAAATGGTATGTTGCCTCGCTGGTACCAGGGTCAAGGATGTCACTGAACGGCTGCAGGGCATTTTGAAGGGGGAGGGCGACAAGTCAGGGGTCGTGTCTCACATTGGTACCAACGACATAGTTAGAAAGAGGGATGAGGTCCTGCAAGAAGAATTTAGGGAGCTAGGTAGCAGATTAAAAAGCAGGACCTCAAAGGTTGTAATCTCTGGATTTCTCCCGGTGCGATATGCTAGTGATAATAGGACTAGGAGGATAGAGCCGATGAATGCGTGGCTGAAAAGTTGGTGCAGGAGGGAGGGTTTTAATTTCCTGGATCACATGGTCTGCTTCTGGGGAAGGTGGGACCTGTACAAGTCAGAGGGGTTGCACCTGAACAGGAATGGGACCAACATCCTTGCGGGGTGGTTTGCTAGTACTGTTGGGGCGGGTTTAAACTAACTTGGCATGGGGATGGAATACGGAGTGGAGCTGTCGTAGGGGGTGATGCACAGCCAAATATAGAGGAAATAATATGTCAGCCTGGAAGGCAGAGCAAATATGTAATGGCACAAGCGAGTATGGCAAGGCTGGATGGCATTTATTTTAATGCAAGGAGTGTTGCGAGTAAGGCAGATGAATTGAAGGTGTTGATGAACACATGGGAGTATGATATTGTTGCTAACACAGAGACGTGGTTGAGGGATGGGCAGGACTGGCAGATCAATATTCCGGGGTATAGAATCTTCAGACGAGACAGAGGTGGGTGTAAAAGAGGAGGGGGTGTCGCAATATTAATCAAGGAGTCAATTACTGCTGTAAGGAGGGATCATATCTTAGCAGGTTCCTCTAATGAGGCCATATGGGTCGAACTTAAAAACTGTTAGTAGGTGATTTCAACTTCCCCAATATTAACAGGGATAGTCAGAGTGTGAAAGGCTTAGAGGGTGTGGATTTCTTAAAGTGCATCCAGGGGAGCTTTCTGAGCCAGCATGTAGAAAGTCCTACAAGAGAGGAGGCGGTACTGGACCTAATTCTAGGGAATGTAGCCGGGCAAGTGGTGGAAGTGTTTTGGTGACAGTTACCATAATACGGTGATATTTAAGGTAGCAATGGTAAAGGACAAAGATGGACCGGTTTTAAAGGTTCTAAATTGGGGGAATGCCGATTTTAATATGATAAGGCAGGAACAGGCCAAAGTGGACTGGGATCTGCTACTTGTAGGAACATCCACATCAGAGCAGTGAAAATCTTTCAGAAAGGAAATAGAGAGAGTACAACGCCAACATGTTCCCGTAAAGGTCAAGGGTGGGACCAACAAACCCAGGGAAACCTGGATGTCAAGGGATATACAAGAATGGATTAGGAATCAAAGGGAGGCGTTTGGCAGATACAAAGGACTAAAAACAGAGGAAGCCCTAGAGGAGTTTTTAAAGTGCAGGGGGTTTCTCTAAAAAGAAATTAGGACAGTGAAGAGGGGGCTTGAAAAAACACTAGCGGGCAAAATAAAGGGAAATCCCATGGTGTTTTGTAAGTATATTAAGGGCAAGAGGTTAACCAGGGAATGAGTAGGGCCCATTAGGGTATCTGTGTGTAGAGCCGGAAGATGTAGGTGATGTTTTAAATGAATATTTTGCATCTGTGTTCACTATGGATAAGGACGATATTGGCATAGAAATCAGGCAGGGGTATTGTGATATACTTGAACAAATTAGTGTTGAGAGAGGGAGGAGGTACTAGCGGTTTTAGCGGGCATAAAAGCGGATAAATTCCCAGGCCCTGACGAGATGTACCCCAGGCTGATGTGTGAGGCAAGGCAGAAGATTGCAAGGACTCTGACACAAATTTTCAGAACCTCTCTGGCCACAGGGGAGGTGACAGAGGACTGGAGAAAAGCTAATGCAGTACCATTATTCATGCAGGGTAGTAGGGATAAACAAGGGAATTACAGGACAGAGAGCCTAATATCAGTGGTAGGGAAGTTATTGGAAAAAATTCTGAGGGACAGAATTAGACTCCACTTGGAGAGGCAATGATTAATCAAGGATAATCAGCATGGATTTGTCAGGGGGAGATCACGTCTAAACAATTTGATTGCATTTTTCGTGGGGTGACGAGGTGTGTGGATGAGGGTAGTGCAGTTGATGTAGTCTACATGGACTTCCGTAGGGCGTTTTACAATGTCCCATATGGGAGACTGGTCAAAAAGGTAAGAGCCCATGGGATCCAGGGTAATTTGGCATATCGGATTCAAAATTGGCTTTGTGGCAGGTGGCAGAGGGTAATGTCCGATGTTTGTTTCTGTGACTGGAAGCCTGTGTCCAGTGGTGTACCGCAGGGATCGGTGCTGGTTCCTTTGCTGTTTGTAATGTACAGTAATGATTTAGATATGCATGTAGGAGGTATGATCAGTAAGTTCGCAGATGACACGAAAATTAATGGCGTGGTAAATAGCGAGGAGGAACGCCTTAGGCGACAGGACGATGTAGACGGGTTGGTTAGATGGGCAGAACAGTGACAAATGGAATTTAACTCTGAAAAGTGTGAGGTGATGCATTTTGGGAGTACTAACAATGCAAGGGATTACACAATGAATGATAGGACCCTAGGAAGGAAAGAGCATCAGAGGGACCTTGATGTGCATGTACATACATCCCTGAAGGCAGCTGGAAAGGTAGGTAAGATGGTTAAAAATGCATACGGTATACCTGCCTTCATTAACCGAGGCATATAATATAAGAGCAGGGAGGTTATGATGGAGCTGTACAAAACGCTAGTTAGGCCACAGCTGGAATACTGTGGGGAGTTTCTGTTCGCCACAGTATTTGAAGGATGTGATTGCATTGGAGAGGGTGCAGAGGAGATTCAACAGGATGTTACCTGGGCTGGAGCGCTTCAGCTATGGAGAGAGACTGGACAGGCTGGGGTTGTTTTCCTTAGAGCAGAGAAGGCTGAGGGGGGACAAGATTGAGCTGTACAAGTACAACATTATGAGGGGCATAGACAGGTTAGATAGAAAGGAACGTTTCCTTTAATAGAGGGGTCAATAACCAGGTGGCATACTTTCAAGGTAAGGGGCAGGAGGTTTAGAGAGGATTTGAAGAAAAACTTTTTCACTCAGAGAGTGGTTGGAATCTGGAACTCACTGCCTGTAAGGTTGGTAGAGGCAGGAACCCTCACAACATTCAAGAAGCATTTAGATGAGCACTTGAAACGCCACATCATACAAGGCTACTGACCAAGTGCTGGAAAATGGGATTAGAATAGATAGGGCTTGATGGCCGGCGCGGACACGATGGGCCGAAGGGCCTCTTTCTGTGCTGAATAACTCTATGACTCTATTACACAGAAGTTTTAAAGAGACAGGACCAGTCTCACTGGATTCTTAAAGATTCAGGACCATTCACACATGCTTCTTAAAGAGACAGGACCAGGCACACAGGCTGTTTAAAGAGAAAAGAACTGTCACACAGGCTTTTTAAAGAGGCAGAACAAGTTAAACATGCTTTTTAAAGAGACAGAAGGAGTTACATAGGCTTTTTAAAGAGTCATAACCGTCACTGGCTTTTTTTAATGAGTCAGGCCCAGTCACGCATGCTTTGTAAAGAGCCTGGACGAGTCACACATCTGTTTAAAGAGAGAGAACCAGTCACGCAGGCTTTTCGAAGAGTCCGGACCATTCACAAATGCTTTTTAAGAGACAATACCAGCCACACAGGCTGTTTAAAGAGTCAGGACCAGTGACATTGGCATGTTCAAGTGACAGGACCAGTCACACAGGATGTTAAAAGAAACAGTTCCAGCCACACTGCCATTTTAAAGAGACATAACTAGTCACACAGGCTTTCATAGATTCGTAAAATGGTTACAGCATGGAAGAAGACCATTGGGCCCGTCGAGCCCTTGTGGGCTCTCTGCAAGAACACCTCAGCTAGTCCCACTCCCCCGCTGTTACCCCCTGCGTTTTCTTTCGTTCAGGTGCTCAGCCAACCCCCTTTTCAAAGCCGTGATTGAGTCTCCCTCCCCCACCCTTTCAGGCAGTGCATTCCAGATCCTAACCACTCGCTGTGTATTTTTTTTTCTCATGTCGACTTTGGTTCTTTTGCCAATAACCGTAAATCTGAGTCCTCTGGTTCTCGAACCTTCTGCAAATGGGCGCAGTTTCTCTCTATCTACTCTGTCCAGTTCCCTCACTATTTTCAACACCTCTATCAAATCTCCTCTCAATCTTCTCTGCTCCAAGGAGAAAAGCCCAGCTTCTCCAGTCTATCAACGTAACTGAAGTCCCACATTCCTGGAATCATTCTCGTGAATTTTTTCTGCACCCTCTCTTAGGCCTTCACATCCTTCCTAAAGTGCGGTGCCCAGAATTGAACACAGTACTCCCGTTGAGGCCGAACCAGTGTTTTATACAAGTGCATCTTAATTTCCACGCTTTTTTACTGTATTCCTCTATTCATGAAGCCCAGGATCCCGTAAGCTTGTTTAATTGCTTTCTCAATCTGCCTTTCTACCTTCAACGATGTGCGCACATATAGCCTAGTTCACTCTGTTCATGCCCTTTAGGATTTTACCCTTTAGTTTATATTTCCTCTCCTCATTCTTTCTATCAAAATGTATCACTTCGTACTTTTCTGTGTTAAGTTTCATCTCCCACTTGTCCGCCCATTCCACCAGCCTGTCTATTTCCTGTTGAAGTGTATCATTATCCTACTCAGTCTTCACTGTACTTGTTAAAGAGACAGGATCAGTCACACAAGCTTTTTAATCAGACAGCAACAGTAAAAAGCTTTATAAAAAGACAGGAGCAGTCACAAAGTTTTTTTTAAAGCGGCAGAATTAGTCACACAGGATTTTAAAAGAGACAGGCCGAGTCACAGAGCAATCTTAAAGAGACAGCACCAGTCACACAGGCTTTTAAACAGAGAGGAGCAGTCACACAAGCTTTTAAAAAGACAGGAGCAGTCACACAGCCTTTTTAAAGAGACAGAACCAGTGACACAGCCTTTTTAATGTTTCAGGATCAGTAACACAGGCTTTTGTAAAGAGACAGGCACAGTCACACTCGCTTTTTTAAAGAGACAGGCCAGTCACGCAGGCTCTTAAACATACAGGCCAGTCACATAGGATTTTTATACCGACAGGACCTGTCACACATTTTATTTAACATACCGGAACAGTCACACAGGCTATTTAAAGAGACATAACCAGTCACACAGGCGTTTTAAAGAGTTAGGAACAGTCACATATGCTTTTAAAGAGTCAGGACCAGGCACACAGGCGTTTCAAAGAGTTAGGACCTGACACATATGCTTTTAAAGAGTCAGGACCAGGCACACAGGCGTTTTAAAGTGACAGGACCAGTCACACAGGCTTTCATAGAATCGTAAAATGGTTACAGCACGGAAGAAGACCATTGGGCCCGTCGAGCCCTTGCCGGCTCTCTGCAAGAACACCTCAGCTAGTCCCACTCCCCCACTGTTACCCCCTGCGTTTTTTATTTCAGGTGCTCAGCCAACCCCCTTTTCAAAGCCGTGATTGAGTCTCCCTCCCCCACCCTTTCAGGCAGTGCATTCCCGATCCTAACCACTCGCTGTGTAAAAAAGTGTTTTCTTATGTTGCCTTTGGTTCTTTTGCCAATAACCGTAAATCTGTGTCCTCTGGTTTTCGACCCTTCTGCCAATGGGAACAGTTTCTCCCTATGTACTCTGTCCAGTCCCTTCATGATTTTGACCACCTCTATCAAATCTCCTCTCAATCTTCTCTGCTCCAAGGAGAACAGCCCTAGCTTCTCCAGTCTATCAACTTAACTGAAGTCCCTCATTCCTGGAAATATTCTCGTGATTTGTTTTCTGCTCCCTCTCTTAGGCCTTCACATCCTTCCTAAAGTGCGCTGCCCAGAATTGAACACGAATCTCCCGTTGAGGCCGAACCAATGTTTTATACAAGTTCATCATAATTCCTACGCTTTTGTACTCTATACCTCTATTCATGAAGCCCAGGATCCCGTAAGCTTGTTTAGTTGCTTTCTCAACCTGCCCTGCTACCTTCAATGATTTGCGCACATATCCCGTAGTTCTCTCTGTTTATGCTCCCCCTTTAGGATTTTCCCATTTAGTTTATATTCCTCTCCTCATTCTTTCTACGAAAATGTATCACTTCGCACTTTTCTGTGTGAAATTGCAACTCCCAACTGTCTGCCCATTCCACCAGCCTGTCTATTTCCTCTTCAAGTCAAGCACTACCTTACTCTGTCTACACTGTACTTCTTAAAGAGACAGGACCAGTCACACAAGCTTTTTATTGAGACAGGAACAGTCAAAAGGCTTTTTAAAAGGGCAGGAGCAGTCACAGAGGCGTTTTTAAAGAGACAGAACCAGTCACAGAGGCTTTTTTAAGGAGACAGAACCAGTCACACAGGCTGTTTTAAAGAGACAGAACCAGTCACACAGCTTTTAAAGATACAGGAACAGTCACAGACGCTTTTTACAGGGAGAGAACCAGTCACACAGTTTTTTAAACAGACAGGCCAGTCACACAGGCTTTTTATACAGACAGGACCAGAAACTCAGGCTTATTAAAGGGACAGGACCAGGCACACAGGCGTTTTAAAGAGACAGGTTCTGTCACACAAGCTTTTTATAGAGACAGAACCAGTCACACAGGGTTTTTAAAGAGGCAGAAGCAGTGACACAGCCTTTTTAAAGAGATAGTGCCAGTAAAACAGGCATTTTAATGAGTCAGGACCAGTCAAAAAGGCTTTTGAATTAGTCAGGACCAGTCACACAGGTTTAGTAAAGAGGCAGGGGCTGTCACACAGGCTTATTAAAGAGACAGGGCCAGCCAAACAGGCTTTTTAAAGAGACAAGACCAGTCACACAGGCTTATTAAAGAGACAAGTCCAGTCACACAGGCATTTTTATAGAGACAGGCCCAGCCACACAGGCTTCTCAAAGAGTCAGAACCAGTCAAACAGGTTTTTTAATGAGCGAGGACCAGTCACAAGGCTACAGAACCAGTCACACAGGCTTTTCAAAGAGACAGAACCAGTCACACAGGCTTTTTAAAGAAACAAGACCAGTCAGACAGGCTTTTCAAAGAGACAGAACCAGTCACATAGGCTTTTTAAAGAGACAGATCCAGTCACAGAGGCTTTTTTAAAGAGACAGTCCCAGCCAAACAGGCTCCTTATAGAATCAGAACCAGTCACACAGTCATTTTAAAGAAACAGGTCCAGTCACACAGTGTTTGTAAAGAGACAGAACCAGTCACACAGGTTTAGTAAACAGACAGGGCCTGTCACACAGGCTTATTAAAGAGACAGGACCAGTCAAACAGGCTATTTAAAGAGACAGTACCAGTCACACAGGCTTTTTAAAGAGACAAGACCAGTCACACAGGCTTTTTATTGAGCGAGGACCAGTCACACAGGCTTATTAAAGAGACAGGACCAGTCAAACAGGCTATTTAAAGAGACAAGACCAGTCACACAGACTTTTTAAAGAGACAGAATCAGCCACATATACTTTTTACAGAGTCAGGATCAGTCACATGTCTTTTTATACAGTCAGGACCAGTCATACAGGCTTATTAAAGAGACAGGATCAGTCATACAGGCGTTTTAACGAGACAGGCCCATTCACAAGCGCTTTTTATAGAATCAGCACCAGTCACACATGCTTTTAAAACAGACATGACCAGTCGTACAGGCTGTATAAATAGAGAGGACCAGTCACAAATGCTTTTAAAAGGATCATAGTCTGTCACACAGGCTTTTTAAAGAGACAGGACCAGTCACAAACGCTTTTTACAGAGACAGAACCATTAATACAGTCTTTTCAAAGAGTCATGACCAGTCACACAGGCTTTTCAAAGAGACACGACAAGTCACACATTCTTTTAAACAGACAGGATCAGTCACACAGACTCTTTAAACCGACAGGACCAGTCACACAGGCTTTTTCAAGAGACAGGAAAGGTCACATATGCTTTTTAAACAGATATGACCAGTCACACAGGCTTTTTATAGAGTCAGAACCAGTCCACCCAGGCTGTTTAAACAGACAGGACCAGTCACACAGGCTTTTTAAAGAGACAGCACCAGTCACACAGGCTTTTTAAAGAGACAGGTCAAGTCACACAGGCTTTTCAAAGAGACAGCACCATTCACACAGGCTTTTTAAACCGACTAGACCAGTCACACAGGCTTTTTAAAGAGACAGGACCAGCCACACAAACTTTTTAAAGAGGATGCACCAGTCACACAGGCTTTCTAGTAAGTGACGACCAGTCACAAAGGCTTTTAAAGAGACAGGACAAGTCACGCAGGGTTTTTAAAGGGGCAGGACCAGTTTCACAGGCTTTTGAATGAGTCAGGATCAGTCACACAGGCTTTTTAAAGGGGCAGGACCAGTCACACAGGCTTTTTAAAGAGACAGGACTAGTCACATAGGTTTTTAATGAGTCAGTACCAGTCACGCAAGCTTTTTTAAAGAGAAAGGAACAGACACAATCGCGTTTTACAGTGAGAGAAACAGTCGTACAGGATTTTTAAAGAGTCAGGACCAGTCACACAGGCATTTAAAAGAGTCAGGCCAGTCACACAGGCTATTAAACAGACAGGCCAGTCATTAAGGCTTTTTACACAGAGTCAGTATCTTGCATAACAACCTTGTAAGTGGCGCCTTATCGAATGCCTTTTGCAAATCCAAATATAACATATCCACTGCTCCCCTTTCATCTATCCTGCTAGTTAATTCCTCAAAAAACTCTAATTGTTTTTTCAAACACGATTTCCCTTTCATAACACCATGTTGACCTTGCCCAATCATGTTATGATTTCCTAATCACCTGTTACAACTTCCTTAATAATGCATTTCAACATTTTCCCTGCGACAGATGTAGAATTCGCAATATATCGCGATTTTATTAATAAGGAGAAAAGCACATAGTTTCGTTCAAACAGCTGTTATTTCAGCAGAATGCTGTCAGGTTTTCAAAGTGGACACAAGCAGCTTGTAAAATGGCCGCCACGCCTCGTGGCGCAACATTCTAGACTTTTCGACAGGCAGACAAGATGGCGTTCCAATAAACATTTGTGCAAGATCGATCAAGACTCAGCACATTTAAGATAATTACACGAGACATCATGGGTTTGCAGTATACAAATAAATACTGAGATCGGTCTCCCAGGTGCGAATAAGGGCTATTGTACCAAGTAATCAAGAACCCATCCAAAGACATTAATATGTAAAATCCCAACGACTCTACGATGAGAGAGCCGTTAGCGGGAAGTTACAGAAAACATTTGGAAGCCCCAAAACCCCTCCAGGAAGAACACCGACCGATTAAACAATGGGAAAAGTATTAACAGGTACTCAGACAGTTACGAGTATCCCCGAAACCCATTAAAAACGGAGATCAAGACATTTGAGCGCCAAACCCTAACAAAAGAAAAGACATTAAGGTTGGGCGGGAAAAGGAATATTTTGCACTATAACTGCAAGCTCCAACCGTCCATCTTTCTCTTATCCTCTTATTCGGTTGACTCTTATCCTCGTGGCTGCTCTTGACTCGCCGTCTTGTTCCTGTTTGCCTCGTGTCTCTTTTCAAAAGACTGTTGAACTTTACGATCCGCTCGGATCTACCTCGTGTCGTGTCGCGAAGAACTGTGTGGAACTGGGCTCTGAAGCCTTGAAGCGGGCGCACCATCCCGATAAGTCGGTAAACGGTGTTGGAACCGAAGGCCCGAGATGAGATGAGATGAGATGAGATGAGATGAGATGAGATGAGATGAGAAGAGAAGACGACAATACATCTCGTCACGGTCAGTAAGCCCCGACCGCGCTCGATAAATCGGTAACTGCTACCCAACTGGCAGGAAGACTATTCTTCGAATTTTATCGCATCAGTGCGAGGGCACAGGAAGACTCTTTTTTGAGTAGAGTCGGAACTCCGAGGACAACACAGATCTTCATGACAGCAGACGTTCCAGCCTGCTAGCCGGAGCAGAAACGAGTAAACAAGTGGGGTACAGAGACCCCCTGATCGACACGTGGGTGCTGCGGTGAAAAACATCCGATCAGAGTTTTCTGAATTCTCCGAGTTATCACGAGTGGTGAGCATGAGTCTCGATCCTACAAATCTAGCTTAGGGCAGATATTGATAGGGGAGGGTTTAAGTTTTAAGGATAATTGTAATGTGTGCCCCCATTTATGATGTGTTGTTCGTTCCTCGTTTCCCTGAAATTAGTTACATAACTGCGTGTAAGATTGTACTGTCATTAATCTGTGCTTATGACATGTATTTCGTAATCTTGAATAATATAAGAACATAAGAACATAAGAAATAGGAGCAGGAGTAGGCCAATCGGCCCCTCGAGCCTGCTCCGCCATTCAATAAGATCATGGCTGATCTGATCCTAACCGCCAATCTACTATCTATCACAGAACCATCTCCTGCATCTAACAGAATTGCACACACGAAATAGGAGCAGAATCAGGCTACACAGTCCCTGGGCCCGCTCCACTACCCACAGGGCCATGACCGATCCGAACCTAGACTCATGTCCAAATTCCTGCCCGCTCCCCGTAACCCTTAATGCCCTTTACTTCTAGGAAACTGTCTATTTCTGTTTTAAATTTAATTAATGTTGTAGCTTCTACAGCTTTTTGTGGCAGCATATTCCATGGACCTACCACCCTCTGAGTGAAGTAGTTCCTCCTCATCTCAGTTTTGAAAGAGCAGCCCCTTATTCTAAGACTATGTCCCCTAGTTCTCGTCTCACCCGTCATCGGGAACATCCTCCCCGCATCCACCCGATCCAACCCCTTCACAATCTTATATGTTTCAATAAGATCGCCTCTCATTCTTCTGAACTCCAATGAGTAGAGTCCCAATCTACCCAACCTCTCCTCATATGACCACCCCCTCATCCCCGGGATTAACCGAATGAACCTTTTTTGCACTGCCTCGAGAGCAAGGATGTCTTTCCTTAAGTAAGGACACCAAAACTGTATGCAGTATTCCAGGTGCGGTCTCACCAATACCTTGTACAACTGAAGCAATACCTCCCTATTTTTATATTCTATCCCCCTAGCAATGAAAGCCAACATTCCATTTGCCTTCTTAATCACTTGCTGCACCTGCATACTAACCTTTTGAGTTTCGTGCACCAGGACCCCCAGATCCCTTTGCACTTCAGTACTCTCCAGTTTCTTGCCATTAAGATAATAAATTGCTCTAGGATTTTTCCTGCCAAAGTGCATCACCTCACACTTTCCAGTGTTGTATTCCATCTGCCAAATCTCTGCCCACTTACTTAGCCTGTCTATGTCCCCTTGCAGGTTTTTTATGTCCTCCTCATTCACTACTTTCCCTCCCATCTTTGTATCATCTGCAAATTTTGATATGTTACACTTGGTCCCTTCCTCCAAATCGTTAATATAGATTGTGAAGAGTTGGGGACCCAGCACTGACCCCTGTGGAACACCACTAGTTACTGATTGCCAGTCTGAGAATGAACCATTTATCCCAACTCTTTGCTTTCTGTTAGATAGCCAATCCTCTATCCATGCCAGAATATTACCCCCAATTCCGTGATTTTTTACCTTAAGCAATAATCTTTTGTGTGGCACCTTGTCAAATGCCTTTTGGAAGTCTAAATACACTACGTCCACTGGTTCCCCTTTATCCACTCTATATGTTACTTCCTCAAAGAACTCCAGCAAATTTGTCAAACATGCAATAAAGATTTTCCATTTCGTACCATTCAACCGGGTCTACCTGAGTTTTCTCTCCATTACTGCTCTCGCATCTAAGTCCAGTGTCAGAACCGTAAGGGCGAGTGGGTCGAACCACTCACAGGTGTCTAGTGCTCCCAGACTGGCTGGAGACCAGAACAGGCAACAAGGCCTAAACTCGCACTAGCATCCAGGCTAAGCACAGAGCCACACGAATCTCACAGGTTCAGAGAGCAAACCCTTACAGAGATTTCAGGCTAACTGGCCTGTAGTTCCCTGTTTTCTCTCTCTCTACTTTCTGGAATAGCGCGGCTACATTTGCTACCTTCCAATTCGCTGGGACCGTTCTAGAATCTGGGGAATTCTGGAAGATCATAACCAATGCATCCACTAACTATTCAAACACATATTTTAGAATGTTAGGTTGTAGGCCATCAGGTCGAGGGGATTGATTGGCTTTTAGTCTCAAGCTGTCTTTCTCCAGTGAAATTAAAAACTTTAAGTTCCTTAATCTCATGAAACCCTTGGTTCCTCACTATTTTTGGTATGCTGTTTGTGTTTTCTACTGTGAAGACAGAAAAGAAACAATTCAGCAACAAATCCCTCCCATATGAGAGACAAATCCCGCCCATGTATTTTTGAACATTAATGGACACTGAGTGTTAGCGAGATAATATTCACGGGATAAATCCACTCCATGTGTCACCCACTTTCACTGATACCAGGCTTTCCATACCCAGATTTTTAAACTTGAATTCAAATTCTCAAACTTCCAGGGTTGGGATTGTGAACTCTTGTTCTCTGGATCTATTTTCCAGTGACATAAACACTTAGCTGCCGACAACTTCAGCCTTCAAAAGGTGGGAGCTTGTTGTTTGTCAGAGGATGCTCAGAGGCTGAGAACAATGAACTGTCCAGATCAGAAGCACGGATATGATCTGCTGAAGCTCACAGCTGCACATTTCACAACTAATGCAAACTAGATTGAGGAGAGACAGAGATAATTCTGAGGTTCATAGAAACATGGAAACATAGGAGTAGGAGGAGGCAATGCAGCCCCTCAATCCTGCTCGATCATTCAATCATGGCTGATCTGTACCTTAATCCATCTACCCACCTGGGTTCAGTAACCCTGAATACACTAACCCAACATAAATCTATAAAACTCAATTTAGAAATTTTCAATTGATCCCCAGCCTCAACAGCGTTTTGGGGGAGAGAGTGTTTCAGATTTCCACCACAATTCGTGTGAAGAAGTGCTTCCTGACATCACCACTGAACAGCCTAGCTCTAATTTTAAGATTATGTACCTTGTTCTGGACAACTCCCAACAGAGGAAATAATTTCTCTATATCTACCCTCTCAAATCATTTAATCATCTTAAACACTACAATTAGATCACCCTTTAATCTTCTATACTCAAGGGAATAAAAGCCTAGTCTATGCAACCTGCGCTCACAATTTAACACTTTTAACCACGGAATCATTCTGTCTCTGTGTCCCTCTCTGTCTCTGTCCCATCTCTCTACCTCCCTCTCTCTTTCTGTCCCTCTCTCTCTCTTTCTGTCCTTCTCTCTATCTTTGTTCCTCTGTCTCATCCCGTCTCTGTCTCTCTCTGACTGTGTGGTTATGTCTTTCTCACTGTCCCTCTCTCTCTGTCTCTGTCCTATCTCTATCTCTCTCTCTGGATCTCTCTATGTCTGTCCCTCTCCCTTCACCGTGTCTGTTCTCTCTCCTTCGCGCATGTGCTCTCTCTGTCCCTTTCTCCCTCTCTCTCTGTACCGATCGCTCTGTCTCTGTCCCTCTCGCTCTCTCTCTAACCATCAGTCCTTCGATGTCTCTCTGTCTCCCTCAAAGTCTATCTCTCTGCCTGCGTCTCTCTCTCTGTCCCTGTGTCCCTGTCTGCTTATGTGTCTTTCTCTCTTACTCTCCCTCTCTCTGTCTCTGTCCTCTTGCTATGGGTGTCTGTCCCTTTCTCTCTCTGTGTCCCTCTGTCTGTCCCTCTCTTTGTCTCTCTGTATCTCTCCTCTGTCTTTCTGTATATCTCTCTTTTTGTCTATCCCTCTCTCCCTGTCGCTATCTCTCCCTCTCTCTCTGTCCAGTACTCTCTCTCTCTCTATGTCTCTCCATCGCTGTTTCTCTCAGTCGCTTTCTGTCCCTGTTTCTCGTTCTCTGACCCTCTCGTCCGATATATATATATCTGTGTTTCGCTCTGTCTGTCCTTTCTGTATCTCTCTTTCGCTGTCTCTCTCAATCCTCTCTGTCTCGCTCTCTGTCTCTCTCTCTGTCTCTCTCTGTCGCTATGTCTCTCTCTCTCGATGCCTCACTGTCTCCATGTCTCATGCTCTGTCCCTCTCACTCACTCTGTCATTTCTCTATCTCTCGCTCTGAATCCCTCTCTCTTTGTCCTTTCGCCATCTCTCTCTTTCTGTCCCCCGCTCTCTCTCCCTGTCTACCTCTCTAACTCTCTCTCTGTATCTCTGTCCCTCTCTGTCCCTGTCACTCTTTGTAATGTTTCTCTCTCTACATCAATCCATGTCTCTCTCTTATTCTCTGTCCCTCTCTCACTCTCTGTCTCTGTCCTTCACTCTCTCCCTCTCCATCACTTTCGATCTCTGTCTCACTCTATCCCTCTATGTCAGTCTGTGTCTCTCTCTCTCTCTCCTTCTATCTCTGCCTGTCTTTCTGTATCTCTCTCTGTATGTCTCTGTCGCTCTCTCCCTCTCTCTCAGAGCCGCTCCCTCTTTCAGAAACTCTCAGTTTTACACTGTGTGTGAAAAGGGCCGACTGACTTTCCATCTCACTGCCAGCCACCCCATGTACAAGGCCTGGTCCCTGAAAGTTTCATCAATCTCAATTCTGCCCCACTGCCGATTCTATCAATGCCCGTGTGTTATCGCCAGGTTTCAAGGAAGTTACACGGTGCCACACTGGACCCATTGCCAATCCTGACTGCACCTGATAAGCCACTCTCCCTCCTGTGACCAACAGATTTGAATGTGGTATGCTGTGTGGTGGAGGTTACACAATGTTAACCTTTAAAAAGTGAGAGGGTGACGTGTTTGTCAGAGACTGAGAACAAGGAAGTGTTTATATCAGTGACATAGGTAATATATTCTAAGGGGGCACAAGTCCACATTGAACAACATATGCAAACAAGAGTGAGGAGACAGATAGCTCTTCGGAACATAGGAACCGGAGGAGGCAATTCAGCCCCTCCAAACGGTTCCGACATTCAATGAGACCGTGGCTCCTCTGTACCTTTATTCTATCTACCCGGCTTGATCCATTGCCCTTAATAACCCTTAATACCCTTACGCAACAAAAACCTATCAATCTCAGTCTTGAATTTTTCAATGGATCACCAGCCTCAGCAGTTAATTTGGGGGAGTCAGAGCTCCAGATTTCCACTACCCTTTGTGTGAAGAAATGTTTCCTGCCATCACCCCTGAATATCCTACCTCTACTTTTAAGGTTATGACCCCTTTTCTGGAATCCCCCACCAGGTGAAATGTTTAACTCTATCTACCCTATCAACTCATTTAATCATCTTAAGCACTTCAACTAGATCACCCCTTTATATTCGATACTCAAGGGGAAACAAACATAATCTAAGTAACCTGCCCCTACACTTGCTTAAAATCTGTTACATCTCGAACTTTTTCCAGCTCTGACGAAATGTCATCGACCTGACACTTTAACTCTGTTTCTCTCTCCACAGATGTTGCCTGGTCTGCTGAGTATTTTCAGCATCTTCTGATTTGTTTAAGGAAGGTTGTACTTGTCTTAGAGGCGGTGCAACAAAGGTTCACCAGATAGCTTGCTGGGATGAGATTCTTGTCCTCGGAGGAGAAATTAAGTAGATTGGGCCTATAGTCGCTGGCGTATAGAAGAATGAGAGGTTATCCCATTGAAACGTATAAAATTCTTAAAGGGCTTGAACGGGGAAGTTGCTGAGAGGCTGTTTTTCCATGGCTGGAGAGTCGAGGACTTTGGATCATTGTCTCAGAATAAAGGGTCGGCCATTTAGGACTGAGATGAATGGAAATATCAGCACTCAGATATTTCTGAATCTTCGGAATTCTCGAGCCCAGATGGCTGAGGATGCTCATTCGATGAATAAACTCAAGACAGAGGTCGATAGATTGTTGAGCACTAAGTGTTTGAAGGGATATGGGTATCGGCCGGGAAAGGCGAATTGAGGTAGAGGTTCTAACATGACCTTATTGAATGGCGGAGCAAGCTCGAGGGGCCGAATGGCCTTCTCCTGCTCCTATTTCTTATGCCCATTAAATTACCAATAAACACAGACCATTCCCCAATACTGACCATAACATGCTCAGACCCTCCCCAGTTCCAATCTCCCTACACCCTTCATGCTGGGCAGCTGAAGACAAGTTATGTTACAGCAGCAAAGCCCAGCTGGTTACCATGGGCCCAGGAGAGATGTTTACTTGTTTGTTTATCTCAGATCATTTCGCTAAAAGTCTTTAATTTGCATGGATTATGCATTTTATATATCATTAGTAAATGATAATGCGCCCAACCACCTTCAGCTGCTTCATCAATGACCTTCCCTCCATCATACGGTTAGAATGGGGATGTTCGCTGATGACTGCACAGTGTTCAGTGCCATTCGCAACTCCTCCAATAATGATGCAGTCCATGCCCGCATGCAGCAAGACCTGGACGACATTCAGGTTTGGTCTGATAAGTGGCAGGTAACATTCGCACCAGGCAATGACTATCTCCAACAAGCGAGCGTCTAACCTCCGCCACTTAACATTCAACGGCATTACCATCGCCGAATACCCCACCCTCAATATCCTGCGGGTCACCATTGACCAGAAACTTAACTTGACCAGACACATAAATAATGTGGCAACAAGAGCAGGTCAGAGGCCGGGCATTGTGCGGCGAGTGTCTCACCTCCTGAATCCCCAAAACCTTTCCACCATCTACAAGGCCCAAGTCAGGAGTGTGATGGAATACTCTCCACTTTCCTGGATGAGTGCAGCTCAAACAACACTCAAGAAGCTCGACACCATCCAGGACAAAGCAGCCCACTTGATTGGCACCACATCCAGCATCTTAAACATACATTTCCTCCGCCACCGGTGCACCGTGGCTGCAGTGGGTACCATCTACAAGATGCACTGCAGAAACTCGCCAAGGCTTCTTCGGCTGCGCCTGCCAAACACTTGACCTCTACCACCTAGACGGACAAGAGCAGCAGGCGCATAGGAACACAACCAACTCCAAGTCCCCGTCCAAGTCACACACCATCCTGACTTAGAAGTATATCGCCGTTCCTTCATCGTCGCACTGTGGGAGTACCTTCACCACTCGGACTGCAACGGTTCATGAAGGCGGCTCACCAACACCTTCTCAAGGGCAATTAGGGATGGACAATAAATGCTGCACTTGGCAACGACGCCCACATCCCATGAACGAATATAAAACTAGGCAATCAACACTGCTGTTAGTTTCACGTGTCTTTGATGTGATAAGTGGTGGTGGATGAGCTGTCACTGAGTCTGACACCGCTCAGAACAGATTGCATCTGAGACTCCGAACTCATTGCCTCTCACACAGCGACACCACATTTGGTGACATCACATCCCACCCTATTCAGAGACAAATCCCTCCCATATCGGAGACACATCCCACCCATTTCAGAGACACATCACACCCATATCAACTAATTCCCACCTATCAAAGTAACAAATCCCCCCCATATCGAGACACATCCCACCTATTTCAGAGATACATCCCGTCCATATCAGCGACACATCCCACCCATCAGCATAAATCCCCATAAGAGGTACTTCCATCCATATCAAAGAAACATTTCACATATATCAGGGACACATCCCACCCATTTCAGCGACACAACCCACCCATATCAGAGACAAATTGATGAGAGGATGGTGGGAGCCTGAAACTCAAGGCCTTAAAGGGTGGTAGAGGCAGAAATCCTCATCGCATTTAAAAAGTTTGATTAAGCACTTGAAGTGTCATAACATACAGGGCTATGGACCAAGAGCTGGATAATTTGGATTCGGCTGGATAGATCTTTTTATGGCTGGCTCAGACACGATGGACTGAATGTCGTGAATTTCTATGATTCTAAATACCTCCCATATTACAAGGACATAAGGTTAAAAAATAATTAGGAGCAGGAGTAGCCATACGGCCCCTCGAGCCTGCTCCGCCATTTAATAAGATCATGGCTGATCTGCGATCTCAACTTCACTTTCCCGCCTGACCCCCTATACCTAGGTTCTCTTAGATTTCAAATATCTACCCATCTCTGTCTTGAATATACTCAACGACTCAGGATCCACAGCCTCTTGGTTTAGAGAATTCCATAGATTCATTACCCTCTGAGTGAAGAAATTCCGCCTCATCTCAGTGAAATGTCCGACCCCTGATTCTGAGAATATGACCCCTAGTTCTAGACACTCCAGCTAGGGGAAATAACCTCTCATCATCTAGCATGTCCAGCCCGCAAGAATGTTTATGTTTCAATGAGATCACATCTCATCCTTCTAAATTCCAAAGAGTATAGGCCCAATCTACTCAATCTCTCCTCAGACGACAAACCTCGCTTCCCAGGAATCAATCTAGTGAACCTTCATTGCACAGCCTCTAAGACAAGTCTATCCATTCTTAGATAAGAAGATCAAAACTGTGCACAGTACTGCAGGGTTCGTCTCACATAATCCCTGTACAATTGTTGCAAGGCTTCCTTACTCTTATACTCCAAGCCCCTTGCAATAAAGTCCAACAGTTTCTCACCATTTAAAAAACTCTATTTTTCTATTCTTCCTTCCAAAGTGAATAGCCTCACGTTTCCGTCCAGTATATTCCATCTGACAACTTATTGCCCACTCACTACACCTATCAGTATCCCTTTGCAGGCTATTTTTGTCCAATCACAACTTACTTTCGCACTTAGCTTTGTATCGTCATCCAACTTGGATACATTACACTCGGCCCCTTCATCTAAATCATTATTAAAGATTGTAAATAGCTGAGTCCTAAGCACTGATGCTTGCAGCATCCCACTAGTTACAGCCTGCCGACCGGAACATGTCCCGTTTATCACTACTTTCTGTTTTCTAACTGTTAACCAATCCACTATCCATGCTAATATATTACCCCCAACCCAATGAGTTATTCTGATAGAGTTAGGGCGGAGGCTTGAGTGGAGCATAAACGGAAGAATGGACTGTTTGGGCCGAATGGCCTTTTTAGGTGATGTATATCCTATGTAATGAGTCCCTATCTTGTGTAACAACCTGTATGTGGGACCTTATCGAATCCCTTTTGGAAATCCAAATATACTTCATCGACTGGTCCACTTTCATCTACCCTGCTAGTTACATCCTCAAAAAAATCTAATAACTTTTTCAAGCACGATTTCCCTTTCATAAAACCATGTTGACCCCGCCTAAACATGTTACGATTTTCTAAGTACCCTGTTACCACTTCCTTAATAATGGATTCCAGCATTTGCCCTTAGGCTGATGTCAGGCTAACTGGGGTGTAGTTCACGGTTTTCTCTCCCCCTACTTTCCTGAATAGCGTGTTTACATTTGGTTCCTCCCAATCCGCTGGGAACGGTCTAGCATCTTGGAAATGTTGGAAGATCAAAACCAATGCATTCACTATCTCTGCAGGCACCTCTTTTATAATCCTAGGTTGTAGGCCATCAGGTCCAGGGGAATTGACGTCTTTTAATATCAAGCAGTCTTTCTCTACTGATATGAAATACTTTAAGTTCCTTAATTTAATCAGCCCCTTTATCGCCACTATTTTTGGTATGCTGTTTGTGTTTTCTACTGTGAAGACAGCAACAAATCGCTCCCATATCAGAGACAAATCCCGCCCATGTATCTTTGAACGTGAATGGTCACTGAGTGTTAGAGAGGAAATATCCCCAATATAAATCAACTCCATGTGTTAGCCACTTTTACTGATACCAGGTTTTCATAACCATATTTTTAAACTTGAATTCATTCTCAACCAGCTAATCTTCAAGGACTGGTCCCCGATAGTTTCATCACTCTCCATTCTGCCCAGATTGCCGAATCTCTGAATCCCCGTGAGTTAATTCCAGCAAACAAGGAAGTTACTCGATCCCAATCTGGACCCATTGTCACTTCTGAGTCCGCCTGATCATTCCATCCTCTGTGACTAACAGATTTGAATGTTGTACGCTGTGTGCGGCAGGCAAGACAATGTCAGCCTTCAAAAGGTGGGAGCTTTTTGTTTGTCAGAGGGTGCTCAGAGACTGAGAACAATGAACTGACCAGATCAGAAGCACGGATAAGATCTGCTGAAGCTCACATCTGCACATTACACAACTAATGCAACCTAGAGTGAGGAGAGACAGAGGGAGAATTTTTAGGGTCATAGAAAGATGGAATCATAGGAACAGAAGGAGGCAATTCAGTCCCTAGAGCCTGCTCCAGCATTCAATCAGACCATGGCTGATCTGTACCTTAACTCCATCTACCCGCCTTGGTGCCGTAACCTTAATATCCTTACCCAACAAAAATCTATCAATCTCAGTTTTGAAATTTTCAATTGAGGCCCAGCCTCAACAGAATGTTGGGGGAGAGATTACTCCAGATTTCCAATACACTTTGTATGAAGAAGTGTTTCCTGGCATCACCATTGAACGATGTGGTTCTAATTTTAAGATCATGCTCCTTGTTCTTGTCAATGCCCACCAGAGGAAATCGTTTCTCTCTATCTACAATATCAACTCTTTTAAACATCTTAAACACTACCATTAGATCACCTCTTAAACTTCTATACTCAAGGGAATAAAAGCCTAGTCTATGTAACCTGCGCTCATAATTTAACCCTTTCAGCCCCTGAATCAGTCTGTCTCTGTATCTCTCTCTCTCTGTGTCCCCATCCATCTAGTTCCTTCTCACTCTTTCTGACCCTCTCTCTCATTGTGTCCCTCTCTCTCTTTCTGTCCCTCTCTACCGTTGTCCTTCTGTTTCTCCCCGTCTCTGTCTCTCTGTGACTTTGTGTGTTTGTATTTCTCACTGTCCCTCTCTATCTGTCTCTGTCCCCGCTCTCAATGTCTGTCTCTCTATCCTCTCTCTCCCGCCCTCTCTCTCTGTCCCTCTCTCTCTCTGTCTCTGTGCCTCTCTCTCTCTCACTCTGTCCCTCTCTCTCTCTATTCCTCTCTCTCTGTTTCTATCCCTCTCTCTCTTGCTGTACCTCTCTCTCTACCTCTGTCTGTCTTTCTGTATCTCTCTGTCTCTCTTCCTCTCTCTATCGAGCAGTATCGCTATGTCTCTGTCTCTCCCATCTCTCTATCTCTGTCTTTCCATCGCTGTCTCGTTCTCTGTTAGTGTCTCTCTAGGACCCTGTGTCCCTGTCTTTGTGTGTGTGTGTTCCTCCTTGACCCTCCATCTTGCTGTCTCTGTCTCGCTATGGCTGTCTATCACTGTCTTTCTCTCTGTCTGTCCCTCTGTCTGTCCCTCTCTTTATCTCTCTGTATCTCTCTCTGTGTTGCTGTACCGCTCTCTGTCTGTCTATCCCTCTCCCTCTCAGTCGCCTTCTCTCCCTCTCTCACTGGCCAACACTGTGTCTCTCTATGTCTCTCTCTCGCTCATTCTCTGTCTCAATCCTTGTCTGGGGCCCTGTCTCTCGTTATCTGACTCGCTCTCTTCATAAAGATGTCTGTATTTCGCTCTCTGTATGTCTTTCCGTATCTCTCAGTCACTGGTTCTCTCGGTCCCTCTCTCTGTCTCTCTCTCTCTCTCTCTCTCTGCCTCTCTCTCTCTCTCTCTCGGTCTCTCTCTCTGCCCCTCACTCTCTCTGTCCCTTCGCTATCTCTCGCTCTTACCCGTTATCTCTCTGTCCTTTCTCTATCTCTACCTCTGTACCTCTCTCTCTCTGCGTTTCTCTCTGCATCACTGTGTGTTTGTGTCTCTCTCTCTATCTAACTCTCAATCTCTCTCGCTGTCCCTCTGTCTGTGTCTCTCTCTGTACTGTCTCTGTCTCTCTGTCGATCAATGTCTCTCTGGCTTTGTCTCTCTCCCTCTGTCTCTGACCTTCTCTCTCTCTCTCGATGACGATCAATCTCTGTCTCATTCCGCCCCTCTATGACAGTCTGTTTCTCTCTCTCTCTGTCTCTGTCTGCCAGTCTTTCTGTATCTCACTCTGTATGCCACGGTTTCTCTCTCCCTCTAACCCGCTCCCACTCCCTGACCCTCTCAGTGTTGCACAGTGTGTGGAAAGGGCCGAATGTCTTCCCAGCTGACTCCCAGCCACCCCACCTCCAAGGCCTGGTCCCCGATAGTTTCATCAATCTCCATTCTCCCCCCACCGCCGATTCTGTCAATGGCCGTGAGTAATGGCCAGGATACCAGGAAGTTACACGGTCCCACAGTGGACACATTGTCAGATCTGGGTCAGCCTGATAAAGGCCCCCGCTGTGACCAACATATTTGCATGTGCTGCGCTGTGCTGGAGGTGAGGTAATGTCGACATTTGAATAGTGAGAAGGTGATATGTTTATCAGAGACTGAGAACAAGGAAGTGTTTAGTTCAGCGACATAGCTAAGATATTCTAAAAGGCAAAGGCCCACATTGAACAACATATGCAAACACGCGTGAGGAGACAGAGAGCTCTTAGGAGCATAGGAACCAGAGGAGGCAATTCAGCCCCTCGAGACTGTTCAGCCATTCAATGAGATCGTGGCTCATCTGCACCTTAATTTCATCTACCCGTTTGCTTCCGTAACCCTGAGCGGCCTTACCCAACATAAACGTATTTGTTTATCTCAGATAATTTCACTAAAAGTCTTTAATTTGCATGGATTGTGCCATATTATAGAACATTACGAAACCAGATTATGTCAGCCAACCAGCACTGCCCTCAGCCACACGTGTCTCTGATGTGGGAGGTGTTGGTGGATGAGCTGTCACTGAGTCACCGCTCACAGCAGCTTGTCCTTGAGACTGAGGGGCGTGCAGGTGCTCTGAACTCACTGCATCTCATACAGCGACACCTCATTTGGAGACTCTGGTAAGCAGTCTTGTATGAATGGACTTTTAAAACAAGCTCAGAAGTTTGTCACTTGCTAAGCAGGGACTCAGGGGTGTGTTTACTGCTTGTCCTGTCCCAATACCGGGCTCAGTAAAGACCTGTGTTAGAATATTAGAAGGGGTTATGTACCGGGAGACTGGGAAGAGGGTCAAGCAATTGGTGTTTATCAAGGACATGGAAGGAGGTGGAGTTAACCTCTCTCTGTAGGGTCCCAGTGAGGGAGAGACACAGAGCTCACGTCTGTACTGGAGTATCAGCCTGGATTATGTTCTCAAGTCTCTGGAGTGGGGCTTCAACCCACCACCTTCTGATGCAGAGGCGAGAGTGCTACAAACTGAGCCACGGCAGGCCCATATTTGAGCAGTTTGAGGGCTGTGGTCAAGCCGGAATATGGACTTTATACTTAAAGTCTGTAGTGTCCCAGTGAGGGAGAGAGGTAGAGCTCACCCATTATATATAGGTATAACCAGTGATTCCCTGTCCAACTCACAATTTAAAGTTCCCTCTGAACCCGCATCCCCTCAACTCTCTGCAATACAAATATCATGTTTTTCCTTCCAGAATAACAGCCGGTGAGATGAGGACTCTGCTGCTGATTCTCGGTTACCTGAGTAAGTAATTTTCATTATAAACAAATTGCACCGTGTTTATTTAATGTCTTGACATAGCAAAACCTCCCAAGGCGCTTCTCGTTTGTGATTTCGATTAGGACAATTTCAGGGCTGTGGCAGGGGCGGAAACCTGATTGGAGAGGTTCAAACAAGAAGTTTAAATTGAAATAATTACATTCCTATCATTTATAATTTCAATTTTTTTATTCGTTCATGGTATGTGGGCGTCACTGGCAAGGCCAGTATTTATTGCCCATCCCGAATTGCCCTTGAGAACGTGGTGTTGAGCCACATTCTTGAACCGCTGCAGTCCGTGTGGTGAAGGTACTCCCACAGTGCTTTCAGGGAGGGAGCACTGGGATTTTGACCCAGCTGCGATGAGGGATCGGATGACCAGATTTAAAACTTATGCATTTGTGATAGGTATTCTATCCTTACTGTGCGCAGTTTTGTTCTCCATATTACAAAAAAGGATGTAGAGTTACTGCATAGGGTGCGAAAAAGGATTTACAAGCTGATACCAGAACTGAGATGTTCTCACTTTCAGGAAAGACTGAACTGTTTGGAGCTCTTTTCTCTAGAAAAGAGATGGCTGAGTGGGGGCCTGATCGGAGTCTTTAAAATTATGAATGTAAATGTGTAGAAGATGTTTCAACTTCTGGGCGAGGCGAGATCTAGGGTGTGAACAATATAAGATCGTCACTAAAAATCCAACAGGGAATTGTTGAGCTGGATAGCATAGATTACAGATAAGCACAAGAGGGAGAAATAAATCGAACGATATGTTGATAGGTTTAGATGAACAATGGTAGGAGGGGTCTCGTCGTGGAGAATAAACACCGTTAGGGCTAGTTGGGCTGAATGGCCTGTTTCTGAGCTTTAAATTATTCCTAATTCTATGCTGTACATATTGCATATACATATACTATACTTTTAATTAATGATCAGATGTAAAATTATGCATTTGTAATCGATCTTTAATATCTGCATTATTGATCAATATTATTTATCATGCCTTTATAATAGATATTTAATAATTGCATTATAGATAAATATTTATTATTTAATAGTAACACATCTTTAATATTGCAACGTTGATTGATATTATACATTTGCAATAGATATTTAATATTTGCATTATTGATTGATATTATTTATCATGGATTTGCAATAGATCTTTAATATTTGCATTATTGATCAAAATTAGTTATTAGGGATTTGTAATAGATCTGTAATATCTGCATTATTGGTTGATATTATTTAGTGTGGATTTGTAATAGATCTTTAATATTTACATGATTGTTTGATGTTATTTATTAAATAATTTTAATACATCTTTATCATTTGCATTATTGATTGATATTATTTATTAATGATTTGTAATACATCTTTAATGTTTTCATTAGTGATTGATCTTATTCATTGAGGATATGTAATAGATCTTTAATATTTGCATTATTGATCAATACGTATTATTGTGATTTGTAATACATCTTTAATATTTGCATTATTGATTGATGTTATTTATTCAGGATTTGTAATAGATCTTTAATATTTACATTATTGATCAATATTATTTATGATGGATTTGTAGTAGATCTTTAGTATTTGCATTAGTGATTGATATTATTTATTGAGGATATGTAATAGATCTTTAATATTTGCATTGTTGGTTGATATTATTTTGTGTGGATTTGTAACAGAACTTTAATATTTGCATTATTGACTGATATTATTTATTAAGGATTTTTAATAGAAGTTTAATATTTGCATTATTGATTGATGTTATTTATTTAGGATTTGTAATAGATCTTTACTATTTGCATTGTTCATTGATATTATTTTTTATGCATTTGTAATAGATCATTAATAATTAAATTATTGATAAATATTGTTGATTTTGCTTTTGTAATAGATCTTTAATATTTCCATTATTGATCGACATTATTTATTATAGATTTGTAATAGATCTTTAATAATCGAATTATTGTTTGATATTATTTATTAAGTATTTGTTATAGATGTTTAACATTTGCATTATTGATTGAAATTATTTATTAGGGATTTGTAATAGACCTTTAATATTGACATTATTGATTGATGTTATTTATTAAGGAATTGCAATAGATCTTTAATATTTGCATTATTGATTGATGTTATATATTAAGTATTTGTATTAGATCTTTAGTACTTGGATTATTGATTGATGTTAATTATTAATGCTTTGTAAGTGATTTTTAATATTTGCATTATTGATTGATATATATTAAGCTTTTGTAATAGATCTTCAATATTTGCATTATTGATTTATATTATTTATTAAGGGTTTGAAAAAATTCTTTAATATTTTCATTATTCATTGATGTTATTTATTCAGGATTGGAAACAGATCTTTAATATTTACATTATTGATCGATATTATTAATGAAGGATTTGTAGTAGATCTTTAATATTTTCATTAGTAATTGATAGTATTTATTGAGGATATGTGATAGATCTTTAATATTTGCATTATTGGTTAATATTATTTAATGTAGTATTAACAGTAAATAATTTAAAATAGTATTAAGTTACTAATTTAATGTAGTATTAACTATTACTAATGTAATATAGTATTAACAGTTACTAATTTAATGTAGTATTAACAGTGAGTAATTTAACATAGAATCAACAGTTACTAATGTAAGATAGAATTCACAGTTACTAAAGTAACATAGTATTCAGTTACTAATGTAATATATTATTAACAATCACTAATTTAACATAGTATTAACAGTTACTTATTTAATATAGTAGTTACAGTTACTCATTTAATAAAGTATTAACAGTTACTAATATAATATAGTAGTAACAGCTTCTAATGTAATGTAGTATTAACAGTTACTAATTTAATATAGTATTAACAGTTGCTAATTTAATGCTTTATTAACAATTACTAATTTAGTGTAGTATTAACAGTTATTAATTTATTGTAGTATTAGCAGTTACTAATTTAATGTAGTATTAACAGGTACTATTTTAATATTGTATTAACAATTACTAATTTAATGTAGTATTAACAGTTATTAATTTAAAGTATTAACAGTTACTAATGTAAAATAGTATTAACAGTTAATAATGTAATATAGTATTAACAGTTACCTATTTAATATAGTATTTACAATTACTAATTTAATAATGTATTAACATTTACTAATTTAATGTAATATTAACAGCTTTTAAGTTAAAATAGTATTAACAGTTATGTATTTAATGAAGTATTAAGAGTTACTAATTTAATATAGTATTAATAGTTACTAATTTAATATAGTATGAACGATCACTAATGTAAAATAGTATTAACAGTTTCTAATGTAATATAGTATTAACAGTTACTTATTTAATACAGTATTAACAGTTACTTATTTAATATATAGTATTAATAATTACTAATTTAATATCGTATTAAAAGCTTTTCATTTAAAAAAGTATTAACAGTTATTTATTTAATGTAGTATTAACAGTTACTAATTTAACATAGTATTAACAGTCACTAATATACAATATTATTAACAGTCACTACTTTAATATAGTATTAACAGTTACTTATTTAATACATAGCATTAATAGTTAGTAATTTAATATAGTATTAACAGTTACTGTTGTAATATAATGTTAACAGTTACAAATTTAATGCCATATTAACAGCTACTAATTTAATATAGTATTAACAGTTACTAATTTAATATTGTATTAACAGTTACTTATTTAAGATAGTATTAACAGTTAATAATTTAACATAGCATTAACAGTTACTAATTTAACATGGTATTAACAGCTTTAATATTGATATAGTATTAACAGTTACTTATTTTATGTAGTATGAACAGATGCCAGTGTAATGTAATATTAACTGTTACTAATTTAAAAAAGTATTAACAGTTAATAATTTAATTTTTTATTAACAGTTGCTAATTAAAAGTAGTATTTACAGTTATTAATGTAATGTAGTATTCACAGTTACTTATTTAATGTAGTATGAACAGTTACTAATGTAATTTAGTATTAACAGTTACTAATTTAAATTAGTATTAACAGTTATTAATGTAATGTAGAATTACAGTTACTAATTTAATGTAGTATTAACAGTTATATATTGAATAAAGTATTAACAGTTACTAATTTAATGTATTATTAACAGTAGCTAATTTAACGTAGTATTTGCAGTTATTAATGTAATGTAGTATTAACAGTTACTAAATTGATGTAGTATTAACAGTTACTGATTTAATGTAGTGTTAACAGTTACTAATTTAATATAGTATTAACAGTTACTAATTTAATGTAGTATTAACAATTACTAATTTAGTGTAGTATTAATAGTTATTAATTTATTGTAGTATTGGCAGTTACTAATTTAATGTAGTATTAACAGTTACTATTTTAATATTGTATTAACAATTACTAATTTAATGTAGTAGTAACAGTTACTAATTTAAAGTATTAACAGTTACTAATGTAAAATAATATTAACAGTTAATAATGTAAAATAGTATTAACAGTTACTAATTTAATTTAGTATTAAGACTGATTAATTTAATATAGCATCAGCTGTTAATAATATAATATTGTATTAACAGTTACTAATGTAATATAGTATTAACAGTTACTAATTTAAAATAGTATTAACAGTTACTTATTTAATATAGTATTTACAATTACTAATTTAATAATGTATTAACATTTACTAATTTAATATAGTATTAACAGCTTTTAATTTAAAATAGTATTAACAGTTATGTATTTAATGAAGTATTAATAGTTACTAATGTAATATAGTATTAATAGTTACTAATTTAATATAATATGAATGGCCACTAATGTAAAATAGTATTAACAGTTACTAATTTAACAAAGTATTAACAGTTACTTATTTAATACAGTATTAACAGTTACTTATTTAATATATAGTATTAATAATTAGTAATTTAATATCGTATTAAAAGCTTTTCATTTAAAATAGTATTAACAGTTATTTATTTAATGTAGTATTAACAGTTACTAATTTAACATAGTATTAACAGTCACTAATATACAATAGTATTAACAGTCACTAATTTAATATAGTATTAACAGTTACTTATTTAATACATAGTATTAATAGTTAGTAATTTAATATAGTATTAACAGTTACTATTGTAACATAGTGTAAACAGTTGCAAATGTAATGCCATATTAACAGCTACTAATGTAATATAGTATTAACAGTTCCTAATTTAATACAGCATTAAGAGTTACTAATTTAACAAGGTATTAACAGCTTTTATTTTAATATAGTATTAACAGTTACTTACTTAATGTAGTATGAACAGTTACTAGTGTAATGTAGTATTAACTTTTACTAATTTAAAAAAGTATTAACAGTTACTAATTTAACTTATTATTAACAGTTGCTAATTTAAATTAGTACTAACCGTTATTAATGTAATGTAGAATTAACAGTTACTAATTTAATGTAGTATTAACAGTTACATATTGAATAAAGTATTAACAGTTACTAATTTAATGTATTATTAACAGTTGCTAATTTAAAGAAGTATTTAGTTATTCATGTAATGTAGTATTAACAGTTACTAATTTGATGTAGTATTAACAGTTACTGATTTAACATAGTATTAACAGTTACTAATTTAATATTGTATTAACAGTTACTAATTTAATGTAGCATTAACAGTTATTAATTTAATGTAATAACACTTGCTATTTTAAAGTAGTATTAACAGTTATTAATGTAATGTAGTATTAACAGTTACAAATTGAATATTGTATTCACAGTTACTAATTTAATGTAATGTAACAGTTACTAATTTAGTGTCATATTAAAAGTTACTAAGTTAATATAGTATGAACCATTAATAATTTAATTTAGTATTAACCGTTACTTAGTTAATGTAGTATTAACAGTTACTAATGTAATATAGTATTAACAGTTAATAATTTAATGTAGTATTTACAGTGAGTAATTTAATATAGAATCACAGGTACTAATTTAAAATAGTATTTTCAGTTAATAATATAATAGTATTATCAGCTTTTAATTTAATATATTATTGACAGTTACTTATTTAATGTAGAATGAAAAGTTACTAATGTAACATAGTATTAACAGCTACTAACTTAATTTTGTATTAACAGTTACTTATTTAATGTAGTATTAACAGTTATTAATTTAATGTAGTATTAACTGATGCTAATTTTATGCAGTATTAACAGTTAGTAATTGAATATAGTATTAACAGTTATTCATTTCAAATAGTACTAACAGTTACTAATTTATTGTAGCATTAACAATTGCTTATCTAATGTAGTATTAACAGTTACTAATTGAATATAGTATTAACAGTTACTAATTTAATGCAGTATTAATAGTTATTAATTAATTGTAGCATTACCAGTTACTAATTTAATGCAGTATTAACAGTTACTAATTGAATATGTTAATAACAGTTACTAATCTAACGTATTATTAACAGTTACTAATTTATGGTAGTATTAACAGCTACTAAATGAATATAGTATTAAAATTTGCTAATATAATGTTGTATTGAGAGTTAATAAATTAACATAGTATTAATAGTTACGAATTTAATGTAGTATGAGCAGTTACTAATTCAATATAGCATTAAAAGTTACTAATTTAATATAGTATTAACAGTTACTAATTTAATATAGTATTAACCATTACTGATTTAATGTAGTATTAACAGTTATTAATGTATTGTTGTATTAGCAGTTGCTAATTTAATGTAGTATTAACAGCTATTAATTTAATATTGTATTAAGTTACATATTTAACGTAGTATTAACAGATATAACTTTAATGTAGTATTAAATGATACTGATTGAATGTAGTATTAACAGTTACTAATTTAATATAGTACTTAGTTACTAATTTAATGTTGTAGTAACAGTTGCTAATTTAATGTAGTATTAACAGTTACTAATTGAATGTATTATTACCTGTTATTAATTAATTGTAGTATTAGCAGTTACTAATTAAATGTATTATTAACAGTTACTAATTGAATATGTTAATAACTGTTACTAATCTAATGTATTATTAACAGTTACTAATTTATTGTAGTATTAACAGCTACTAAATGAATATAGTATTAACAGTTACTAATATAATGTTTTATTAATAGTTAATAATTTAACATAGTATTAATAGTTACAAATTTAATATAGTATTAAGAGTTACTAATTTAATATTGAATTAAAAGTTACTAATTTAATATAGTATTAACAGTTACTAATTTAGTTTAAGATTAACAATTACATATTTAACGTAGTATTATCAGTTATTAATTGGTTGTAGTATTAGCAGTTACTAATTTAATGTAGTATTTTCAGTTACTAATTGAATATGTTATTCACAGTTACTAATTTAATGTAATATTAAAAGGTACTAATTTAATATAGTGTTAATAGTTAATTTTTTAATATACTATTAACAGTTACTTAGTTAATGTAGTATTAACAGTTACTAATGTAATGTAGTATTAACTGTTACTAATTTAAAAAAGTATTAACAGTTACTAATTTAACTTATTATTAACTGTTGCTAATTTAAATTAGTATTAACCGTTATTAATGTAATGTAGAATTAACAGTTACTAATTTAATGTAGTATTAACAGTTACATATTGAATAAAGTATTAACAGTTACTAATTTAATGTATTATTAACAGTTGCTAATTTAAAGAAGTATTTACAGTTATTAATGTAATGTAGTATTAACAGTTAATAATTTGATGTAGTATTAACAGTTACTGATTTAACATAGTATTAACAGTTACTAATTTAATGTAGTATTAACAGTTATTAATTTAATGTATTAACAATTGCTATTTTAAAGTAGTATTAACAGTTATTAATGTAATGTAGTATTAACAGTTACAAATTGAATATTGTATTCACAGTTACTAATTTAATGTAGTGTAACAGTTACTAATTTAGTGTCATATTAAAAGTTACTAAGTTAATATAGTATGAACCATTAATAATTTAATTTAGTATTAACCGTTACTTAGTTAATGTAGTTTTAACAGTTACTCATGTAATATAGTATTAACAGTTAATAATTTAATGTAGTATTTACAGTGAGTAATTTAATATAGAATCACAGGTACTAATTTAATATAGTATTTTCAGTTAATAATATAACAGTATTATCAGCTTTTAATTTAATATATTATTGACAGTTACTTATTTAATGTAGAATGAACAGTTACTAATGTAACATAGTATTAACAGCTACTAATTTAATTTTGTATTAACAGTTACTTATTTAATGTAGTATTAACAGTTATTAATTTAATGTAGTATTAACTGATGCTAATTTTATTCAGTATTAACAGTTAGTAATTGAATATAGTTTTAACAGTTAGTAATTTAATGCAGTATTAACAGTTATTAATTAATTGTAGTATTACCAGTTACTAATTTAAGGTAGTATTAACAGTTACTAATTGAATATGTTAATAACAGTTACTAATCTAATGTATTAATAACAGTTACTAATTTATTGTAGTATTAACAGCTACTAAATGAATATAGTATTAAAATTTACTAATATAATGTTGTATTGAGAGTTAATAATTTAACATAGTACTAATAGTTACAAATTTAATATAGTATTAGCAGTTACTAATTTAACATAGTATTAACCATTACTGATTTAATGTAGTATTAACAGTTATTAATTTATTGTTGTATTAGCAGTTACTAATTTAATGTAGTATTAACAGCTATTAATTCAATATTGTATTAAGTCACATATTTAATGTAGTATTAACAGTTATTAATTTAATGTAGTATTAACTGATACTGATTTAATGTAGTATTAACAGTTGCTAATTTAATATAGTACTTACAGTTACTAATTTAATGTATTATTAACAATTGCTAATTTAATGCAGTATTAACAGTTACTAATTGAATGTATTATTACCTGTTATTAATTAATTGTAGTATTAGCAGTTACTAATTAAATGTATTATTAACAGTTACTAATTGAACATGTTAATAACAGTTACAAATCTAATTTATTATTAACAGTTACGAATTGAATATGTTAATAACAGTTACTAATCTAATGTATTATTAACAGTTACTAATTTATTGTAGTATTAACAGCTATTAATTCAATATTGTATTAAGTTACATATTTAACGTAGTATTAACAGATATTAATTTAATGTAGTATTAAATGATACTGATTGAATGTAGTATTAACAGTTACTAATTTAATATAGCACTTAGTTACTAATTTAATGTTGTAGTAACAGTTGCTAATTTAATGTAGTATTAACAGTTACTAATTGAATGTATTATTACCTGTTATTAATTAATTGTAGTATTAGCAGTTACTAATTAAATGTATTATTAACAGTTACTAATTGAATATGTTAATAACTGTTACTAATCTAATTTATTATTAACAGTTACTAATTGAATATGTTAATAACAGTTACTAATCTAATGTATTATTAACAGTTACTAATTTATTTTAGTATTAACAGCTACTAAATGAATATAGTATTAACAGTTACTAATATAATGTTGTATTAATAGTTAATAATTTAACATAGTATTAATAGTTACAAATTTAATTTAATATTAACAATTACATATTTAACTTAGTATTACCAGTTATTAATTGATTGTAGTATTAGCAGTTACTAATTTAATGTAGTATTTGCAGTTACTAATTGAATATGTTATTCACAGTTACTAATTTAATGTAATATTAAAAGGTACTAATTTAATATAGTGTTAACAGTTAATTTTTTAATATACTATTAACAGTTACTTAGTTAATGTAGTATTAACAGTTACTAATGTAATATAGTGTTAAAATTTACTAATTTAATGTAGTATTAAAAGTGAGTAAAATAATATAGAACCAACAGTTATGTAAGATAGTATTATCAGTTACTAATTTAAAATAGAATCAACAGTTACTAATTTAAAAAAGTATTATCAGTTACTAATGTAATGTAGTATTAACAGTTACTAATTTAAAGTATTATTAACAGTTACTTATTTAATATTGTATTTACAATCACTAATTTAATAAAGTATTAACAGTTACTAATATAATATAGTATTAACAATTAATAATATAACATAGTATTAACAGTTACTAATTGAATATAGTATTAACAGTTACTAATTTAATGTAGTTTTAACAGTTTTAATTGAATATAGTATTAACAGTTACTAATTTATCTCCGATCTCACCTCATAAACTCTCTGCGCTCATCTTGTCCATGAGACCCACCTCCTGCTCACTCAACCCTATTCCCACCAAACTGCTGAACACCCAGCTTCCTTTTTTGGCTCTCATGTTAGCTGATATTCTTAAAGGTTCTCTCTCCTCAGGTACTGTGCCCCTCTCCCTCAAATCTGTCGTCATCAACCCTCTGCTCAGAAAACCAAACCTTGATCCCTCCGTCCTTGCAAACTACCGCCCCATCTCCAAACGTCCCTTCCTCTCCAAAGTCCTTGAACGTGTTGTTGCCTCCCAAATCCGTGCCCATCTTTCCCGCAATTCCATGTTTGAAAACCTCCAATCAGGTTTCCACCCTTGCCACAATTCCGAAACGACTCTTATCAAAGTCACAAATGACATCCTTTGGGGCTGTGACAAAGTTAACTATCCCTCCTCTTACTTCCTGACTTGTCTGCAGCCTTTGACACGGTTGACCTCTCCATCCTCCTCAAAATACCTCTCCACCGTTGTCCAGCTGTGCGAGACTTCTCTCACCTGGTTCCATTCTTATCTATCTAATAATAGCCAGAGAATCACATGTAACGGCTTCTCTTCCTGCTCCAGCATTGATACCTCCGGTGCCCCCCAAGGATCTATCCTTGACCCCTCCTATTTCCCATCTACATGTTGCCCCTTGGTGACATCATCCGAAAACAAGGCATCATTTTGTACATGTACGCTGACGACACCCAGCTCTACCTCACAACTTCTTCACTCGACCCGTCCACGGACTCGAAATTGTCAGACTGCTTGTCCGACATACAGTTCTGGATGAGCAAAAATTTTCCGCAATTAAATATTTGGAAGACCGTAGCCATTGATTTGGGTCACCGCCACAAACTCCGTTACCTAGCCTTTGACTCCATCCCTCTCCCGAATCTCAGTCTGAGGCTGAACCACACTGTTCGCAACCTTGGTGTCATATTTGAACCTGAAATGAGCTTCCGACCACATATCCGCAGCAAAACAAAGACCGCCTACTTCCACCTCCTTAACATTGCCCATCGCTGTCCTAGCCTTAGCTCATCCGTTGCTGAACCCCTCATCCATGCCTTTGTTACCTCTACACTTGCCTATTCCAAAGGATTCCTGGCTGGCCTCCCACATTCAACCCTGCATAAACTTGAGGTCATCCAAAACTCGGCTGCCCGTGTCCTAACTCGCACCAAGTCCCGTTAGCCCATCACCCCTGTGCTCGCTGACCTGCATTGGCTCCCGGTTAAGCAGCGCCTCGATTTCAAAATTCTCGTCCTTGTTTTCAAATCCCTCCATGGCCTCGCCCCTTCCTATCTCTGTAATCTCCTTCAGACCCACAGCCCCCGAGATATCTGCATCCTTTAATTCTGGCCGCTTGAGCCTCCCTGATTATAATCGCTCAACCTTTGCTGGCCGTGCCTTCTGTTGCTCTGGAATTCTCTGCCTAAACCTATCCGCCTTGCTACCTCTCTTTCCTCCTTTAAGACGCACCTTAAAACCTACCTCTTTGACCAAGATTTTGGTCACCTGCCCTAATTTATCATTATGTGGCTCGGTGTCAAATGTTTTGTCTTAAAATACTCCTGTGCAGCGCCTTGGGACGTTTTACTACATTAAAGTCGCTATATAAATACAAGTTGTTGTTATTATTAAGGATTAATAATAAATCTTTAATATTTGCATTATTCATTGATATTATTTGTTAAGGATTTGTAATAGCTATTTAATATTTGCATTATTGATTGATATAATTTATTAAGGTTTTGTAATATATCTTTAATATTTGAATTATTGAATGATATTTATTATGGATTTCCAATAGATCTTTAATATTTCTATTATTGATTGATATTATTTATTCTCCTCCTTCCTTGGCGCTGTTTTCACCGCAAGAGAATTGTGAATTTTTTCTATGTATTAAGAAGTCCTGAAATCATTGCTCTTTGTTTGCACAAAAATTGTAAATATTAGTTATATTTACACACTTCTTTCTAATATTTAGCGAGCTGTATTTGTTTTTTAAATTTAATACAGATATCTATGTATTTGTACATTTTAATTATCATTTCATTTGTATGATTGTTTATATTACCCATTGTCATTTATTTGTAATCTTTACATTCAGTTCTTATATTTATCATAAAATTTGTTATTCATATTCACGAATTCAGTCCCAGTTGGAGAAATGTATCCAATTCCGGGCACCACATTTTAGGAAGGACGTGAAGGCTTTGGAGAGGGTACAGAAGAGATTTACTAGAATGTTTCCAGGGATGAGGGATTACAGTTACGTGGATAGACTGGAGAAGCTGGAGTTGTTATCCTGAGAGCAGAGAAGGCTAAGAGGAGATTAGATAGAGGTGTTCAAAGTCATGAAGGATTTAGATAAAGAAAATAAAGTGAAACTGTTTCCACTGGCTGAAGGGTCAATAACAAGAGGACACAGATTCACGATGATTGGGAAAATAACCAGAGGCGACACGAGATAAAGCTTTTTTACACAACGTGTGGTTAGGATTTGGAAAGCACTGCCTGATAGGGTGGAGGAAACAGATTCAGTAGCAGCCTTCGAAAGGGAATTGGGTAAATAATTGAAGGAGACAAATTGCTGGGATGTGGGGAAAGAGAAGAGGAGTGGGACTAACTGGATTGATCTTCGAAAGAGCTGGCGATGTCTCGATGGGACGAATGGCCTCCTTCAGTGCTGTTTTATTCTATGATTCGATGACAGTCATATACTCAGTAATTCTATAAGAATATTGATTATACAATTAGTATAGTATGTTATTAAAATACCTTTGATAGTCAGCTTTCAATTTATTATATATTCTGCAATAATATATTCAATATTCATATATATATAATTTTATCAATGAAGAACCTACAATAGAAAGTTATTTTTGATCTATTTTCACCCCAGGACTGAGATACACCATGATATCTCTCACTGACCATCGAGTGTCCCTCACCATCTGCACTCAGTTTTCACCTGCGGACTGAGATACCCCATGATATCTCTCACTGACCATCGAGTGTCCCTCACCATCTGCACTCAGTGTTCACTTGGGGACTGAGATACCCCATGATATCTCTCACTGACCATCGAGTGTCCCTCACCATCTGCACTCAGTGTTCACCAGCTCAGTCTGCAGGTGCAGGAGGAGGGTCCCAAATGTTGGCGGTGCCCGCGGGAACTGCAGCCTGAAACTTACCCGGGCACACGGCATTCTGTAGCTGGGACATAACTGTTAATGTAGAACTGAGAGATCAGTCTGTGAGGAGGGAGGGAGAGGGTGAGAGCGAGTCGGACATCCCGGGTCTCTCTCTCAATTGAAGTAAAACGGAGCACAACTTTTATGGACACAGAACGAAGCCGGGGTTACAGCATAGCGAAATTCCAACTTTAAATTTGCAGCTTTCCTATTGGACGAAGTGAAGCTGAGGTTTTTGCTGCTTTCTGTTTCTGAGAGATAAGGGCTGATCTAGATTAGGGAGGACTGCCTGTGAGCAGTGAGTTAGAGGGAGGCTGAGCTGGGAGACAGATGGAAACCTGGTTTAGAGAAGGAGGAAAGTTTCCAGCTTTCATTTTGGGGAATTTCTACAAGGGCGGAGAGTGAGACTGAGGTTCTTGGTGCTTCGTGGGGTACAAGCAGCTGTGTAACATTAACTGTACTTTATATTAACATTCAACATCTTTCTGTCACTCAGTCACAGACACCGCACTCTCTGACCCGTGTGAAAATCACACAGTCCTGGAGGAAACCTGGAGGAGCACGGACTGTGGTAGGACTGAGTGCGTCGGTCATGACAACTGGAAGTGTGATAAGGATCTTGGTCATGGATGGTACAGATTTAAAAGGTAATGTGAGGTGGAATTACAGATAAACCAGTCGAGAAGCGAGGAGTGAATGTGCAAAACAGAACAAAGTGTGAGAGTAGGAATGTGACCTGCAGAGAGACCGGGATCGTCAGTCAGAGCAATGGGGCAGGGAGTTCATACAGGGGAAGGGGAACAACCGGACTCTGCAGAGAGAAACAGGGAGAATAAAGGGAGATACCCGGGATAGAGGGGAATATAGAACGGGAACAGAGAGTAAAGGGAGATACCCGGGATAGAGGGAAATATAGAACGGGAACAGAGACAAAATGGTTATTCCCGGGATAGAGGGAAATATAGAATGGGAACAGAGAATAAAGGGGATTACCCGGTATAGAGAGGAATTTAGAACGAGTACAGAGAGTAAAGGGAGATACCCGGGATAGAGGGTAATATGGAACGGTTACAGAGAGTAAAGGGGGATACCCAAGATATAGAAATATAGAACGGGGACAGAGAGTAAAGGGAGATACCCGGGATAGAGGGGAATATAGAACGGGGCCAGAGAGTAAAAGGAGATACCCGGGATAGAGGGGAATATGGAACGGGGACAGTGAGTAAAGGGTGGGCCCCATTTTCCGGTACTCTCTGCGGGTCCCAGTCTTTCATAGAATGGTAACATCATGGAAGAAGGACATTCGGTCCGTCGAGCCCGTGCCAGCTCTCTGCAAGATTACATCAGCCAGTTCCACTCCCCGCCCTTTCGCCATAGACCTGCAATTACTTTTCCTTCAGGTACTTATCCAATGCGCTTCTGAAAGCTGTGGTTGAGTCTGCCACCACCACCCTTTCTGGCGTTTCATTCCAGATCTTAACCACTCGCAGAACAAAAAAGTTTTTCCTATATCGCCTTTGGTTCTTCTGTCAATCACCTTAAATCTGTGACCTCTGCTTCTCGACACTTCTGTCAATGGGAACCGTTTCTCGCTTTTTACTCTGTCCAGAGCCCTCACGATTTTGAACACCTCTATCAAATCTCTTCTCCGCTCTACGGAGAACAATCCCAGCTTCTCCAGTCTATCCGCATAACTGAAGTCCCTTATCCGTGGAAACATTCTTGTAAATCTTGTCTGCCCCCTCTCTAAGCCGTTCATTTTCTTCCCAAAGTGCGGTGCCCAGAATTGACAACAATACTCCAGTTGAGGCCGAACCAGTGTTTTAGACAGGTTCATCATAATATCCACGTTTTTTACTCTATACCTCTATTCATGAAGCTTTTGCAATCTGTCCTGCCACCTCCAACGACTTGTGCACATATACCCCGTGGTCTCTCTGTTCATGCACACACTTTAGGATTGTATCCTTTAGTTTATATTTCATCTCCCTATTATTTCTACCAGAATGTATTAATTCGCACTTTTCAGCATTAAATTTCATCTGCCACGCGTCCGCCCATTCCATCAGCCTGTCTATGTCCTCTTGAATTCTATCACTATCCTCCTCACTGTTCACTATACTTCCAAGTTTGTGGCATGTGGAAATTTTGAAATTGTGCCCTGTACACCCACATCCAAGTGATTAATATATATCAAGAAAAGCAGTGGTCCTAGAACTGACCCCTGTGTAAAACCACTGTATGCCTTCCTCAAGTCCGACAAACAGCTGTTCACCACACTTCTCTGTTTCCTGTTATTTAGCCAATTTTGTATCCATGCTGCCACTCTCCCTTTTAATCCATGTGCTTCAGCTTTGCTGGCAAGCCTATTATATGGCTCTTTGTCAAACGTCTTATGGAAATCCATGTTCACCAAGTCTAAAGCATTCCCCTCATCAACCCTCTCTGTTACCTCATCAGAAAACTGGATCAAGTTGGCTCAGCATGATTTGCCTTTAAGAAATGCTTGTTAGCTTTCCTTAATTAATCCACACTCGTCCAAGTGGCTGTTAATTTTTTCCCTAATTATTGTTTCTAAAATATTCCCCACTTCCGAAGTTAAACTGACTGGCCTATAGTTGCTGGGATTACCTTAACCCCCTTTTTTAACAAGGTTGTAACATTTGAAATTTTCCATTCCTCTGGCAACACCACCGTTTCTAAGGAGGATTGGAAGATTATGGTCAGTACATCCACGATTTCTTGCTTCACTTCCCGCAGCATCCTAGGATGCATTCCATCTGGTCCTGGTCACTTATCTACCTTAAGTGCAGCCAACCTTTCTAGTAGCTCCTCTTTATCAATTATTATCCAATCGAGTATCTCCTCTACCTCCTCCTTCACTACGGCTATGGCAGCATCCTCTTCCTTGGTGACGACAGATGCAAAATACTCATTCAGCACCTCAGCCATATCCTATGCCTCCATGAGCAGTCTTTTTTGGTCCCTAATCGGCACCACCCATCCTCTTACTACCTGTTTGCTATTTATATGCATATAGAATACCTTTGGATTACCTTTTATGTTAGCTGCCATTCTATTCTCATACCCTGCTTTGCCCTTCCTATTTTCTTCTTCACTTCTCTTCTGAACTTTCTATATTTAGCCTGATTCTCAGATGTATCCTACACCTGACATCTGTCATACGCGCTCTTCTACTGCTTCATCTTACGCTCTATCTCTTTTGTTATCCAGGGAGGTCTGGCTTTGGTTACCCTAACTTTCCCCCTGGTGTGAATGTACCTCGACTGTACCTGAAATATTTCCTCATTAAAGGCAGGCCATTCTTACATTACAGTTTTGACTGCCAATCTTTGATTCCAATTTACCCGGGACAAAATCCATTCTCATCCCACTGAAATTGGCCTTCCTCCACTTAAGTATTTTTACTCTCTTTTGATCGTTGTCCTTTTCGATAGCTAATCTAATCTTTATGATAATATAATCAATGTTCCCTAAATATTCACGTACTGACACTTGCTCCACTTGACCGTCCTCATTCCCCAGGATCAGATCCAGCAATGCCTCCCTCCTCGTTGGGCTGGAAGCATACAGATCAAGAAAGATTTCCTGAATACACTCAAGAAAATCTTCCCCCTCTCTGCCCTTTACACTATTACTATCCCAGTCTATATTTGGAGAGTTGACGTCCCCCATTATCACTACTCTATAGTTCTTGCATCTCTCTGTAGTTTCTCTGCAAGTTTGCTCCTCCATTTCCCCCCACTATTTGGTGGTCTATAAAGTACCCTAGTAGTGTAATGGCACCTCTATTTTATCTTAACTCCAGACATTTGATTCTGTCCTTGACCCCTCCAGGACATCCTTTCTCTCCAGAACTGTAACATTCTCCTTAACCAATACTGCAACACCACCTCCTAATTTTCCTTCCCTACCTTTCCTTAACAACTTATATCCAGGAATATTTAATAACCAATCCTATTCTTTTTTGAGCCAGGTCTCCCTTATGGACACATACACCCATGTGACTATTTGCGCCTGCAGCTCACCAACCTTGTTTACTATGCTTCGTGCCTTCACATACATACAATGTAAACCTGTCTTAGACAATCCTGTGTTCTCTCTTAGTCTGACGCCAACTAATAACTTACTATTTCTTATTTAGTGCTATCCGTCTCTCACATTCCTTTCTACGCGTTATTTCTCCTTTCTAATGCTACGTTGACCATTCGCCTGTCAACTTAGTTTAAACCCTCCCCAATAGCACTAGAAAACCTCCCCGCGAGGATGTTGGTAATGGTTGTGGTCAGGTGCAACCCGTCTGGCCTGTACAGGTCCCACCTGCCCCAGAAGAGGCACCAATGCCACATGAGTCTGAAGCCTTCCCTCCTGCACCATCTCCCCAGCCACGCATTCATTTGCTCTATCCTCCTATTTCTATACTCACTCGCGCATGGAACCGGGAGTAATCCAGAGATTACTACATTTGAGGTCCTGTATTAAATCTCTTTCCTAGCTCCCTAAAATCTGCCTGCAGGACCTCATCCGTCTTTCAACCTATTCCGTTGGTAATGATATGGACCATGACCTCTGGCTGTTCACCCTCCACCATCAGAATCTTCTGCAGCCGCTCTGTGACATGCTTAATCCTGACACCAGGGAGATAACATACCATCCTGGAGTCACATCTGCTGCCGCAGAAACAATTGTCTGCTCCACTAAATCGAAACCCCTACCACTATTGCTTTCCCTATCTCCCTCCACCCCCTGAAATGAGACAACCGTGATGCCGTGGACATGGCTCCGGCTGTAATCCCCAGTGGGGCCATCGCCCTCACCACTACTCAGAACAGAATACTGGTTGGTAAACGAGATGCTCTCAGGGGACTCCTGCACTACCTGCCTGGTCCTCCTCTTCTGTCTGGCGGTCACCCATTCCCTCTCTGCCGGTGCACTCCTTAGCTGTGGGGTGACCACCAAATGAAACATGCTATGCTCGTAGCTCTCAGCCTCGCGGATGCACCGCAGTGATGCCAGCGGCCACTAAAGCTCCGAAACCCGGAGGCGAGCTCGTCCAGCTAACGACACATCCTGCACGTGTGGTTGTGCAGGACACGGGAAACGTCCTGGATGTCCCACATGGCACACGATGCGCAATCCTTGGGACTGAGCTGCCATGTCTCTATTTATTTGACTATTACCTAACTTTACTAACTCTACAGGGGTACCTAATTGAAGTTATTAATATATGCTATTAACACTTACTAATTTAATAGAGTATTAACAGTTACTAATGTAACAAAGTATTAACAGTTTCTAATTTAATGTAGTATTAAAAGTCACTAATTTAATATAGTACTAACAGTTAAAAATGTAATGCAGTATTAACAGTTACTAATTTAATATCATATTAACAGTTACTAATTGAATATATTATTAACAGTTACAAATTTAATGTAGCATTAACTGTGACTAATTTAATATAGTATTAACAGTTACTAATTTAATATAGAATTAACAGTTATTAATTTAATGCAGTATTAACAGTTACTAATTTAATGTTGTATCAATAGTCTCTAATTAAATATAGTATTAACAGTTACTAATTTAATGTAATATTAACAGTTACTAATTTAATGTAGTATTAACAGTCATTAGTTAAATATACTATTCACAGTTACTAATTTAATGTAGTACTAACTGTCAACAATTTAATATAATATTAACAGTTGCTAATTTGATATAGTATTAATAGTTACTAATTACTAAGCTCCTGCTTTAACCCAAACCAGCTATTTCACCACGGCCCCTAACTTGAAGAACAGAAACACGGTGTGACCTTTACCAACCAGTCAGTTCCCAGTCTTTCTGTCAGTTAATAAGAGCCATCAGTTCAGGTGCTAACTCTGTGATTGTTGTTCCAGTTCTGGTGGATGGGAAATTCCCGAGACTGAGGTCCCAAAGGATCGCTGCTCCACAAAGCACCCAGGCTGGTTAAATGGTAATTTCAGACTTTATAATCTCAGATTTACATTCACTGTCCAGCACTGTTCACCTCGGTTACATTCTTCAATATTTACAAACCTCGTTTCAGGTTCTCATCCCACCGTGGGACAGGGAGAAGTGGAGAGGACAGTTTGTTTTACCGAGAAACGAAATATCTGCAATAAGACCCTGGAGATAAAGATCAAAAACTGCACCAGTTACTTCGTTTATGAGTTGAAGCCGACACTCGAGATTGACATGGCTTATTGCACAGGTACATGGGGGGGGGGGCAAAGGTCAGGAACTCGGGTGGGGCAAAGGTCAGGAACTCGGGGGGGCAAAGGTCAGGAAATCGGGGAGTGGGCAGAGGTCAGGAACACGGGGGGGGTAAAAAGGTCAGGAACTCGGTGGGACAAAGGTCATGAACTCGGTGGGTGGCAAAGGTGAGGAACTCGGGGGTCAAAGGTCAGGAACTGGTGGGGGGCGCGGGGCAAAGGTCAGGAACTCGGTGGGGGGACAAAGGTCATGTACTGGGGGGAAGTATAGGAACTCGGGGTGGGGGCAAAGTTCACGAACTCGCGGGACAACGATCAGGAAGTAGGAGGTGGTCAAGACCTCGGGGGAGGGAAATGTCAGGAAATTGGGGGGCAAATGCCAAGAACTCTGAGGGTACAAAAGTCAGGATCTCTGCGGAGGCAAATGTCAAGAACTCGAGGGAGGAAAGGTCAGGGACTGGGAAGTGCAAATGTCCGGAACTCGGGGGCATAGGTCAGGAACTCTGTGGGACAAATGTCAAAAACTCGGGGCGGATGAGAGAAGGTCTGGAATTCCGGGGAGGTGGGGGTGGAGTGATGGCCAATATATCCTTCCTGAGGTGCTCTTCTCAGAATTGAACACATAATTTCAGATGGGGTCTTACTGGGAGAGTGTTTCTGTAACCAGGACGTGGGACACTTCGAGTGCCCTGATGGGATGTCAATGTCAAACAACCTGACTGCTGCTCACCAGCTAACACTGGGACAGTAAAGGGACTGCGATGGTCTCTGTATTTAAACTGAAAGTCAAGCATCACCAAGGATGGGACTTTAATGAGACTGAGTGTTATTGAGAGAATATTTACAGGTTGAAGCCCTTCCGTGTTGAGCTGATGCTGAGAGGTCATTTTATGCACTGGAATTGGGCAGAAGCAGAATGGTGCCATGGATGAGGGACTTCAGTTATGTGGAGAGACTGGAGAAGCTGGGATTTGTCTGCATAGATCAGAGCGGATTATGTGAGATTTGGTTGATGTGTTCAAAATCGAGACTGGTTTTAATAGAGTGAATAAGGAGAATCTGTTTCCAGTGGCTGAAGGGTCGGTAACCAGAGGACTCAGATATAATGTGATTGGAATAAGAAAAAGAGGAAAAATGTTCTTCCGCAAACTCCTCCCCCAATTCCCTTAGCAACCTCGTATGCAAGCCATCTGGACAGGCGACTTGTCCACTCTAAGCATACCCAGCCTCTGTGTACCTCCTGTCTATCAATTTTCACTCCTTCCATTGCTTCTAGCGTTTCCACTTCTACCGATATTTTGTCAGCACAAACTCCTTAGTAAACACCGATACAAAGAACTCATTGAGTATTCTCGGCTTGCCCTGCGCCTCTAAGCATATATCTATTTTTTTCTAATAGGCCCCACCCCGCCATTACTACCCGCTTTCTGTTTACATGCTGGTATAACATTTTTGGGTTCCCTTTTATGTTCATCGCATTCTACTCTCATATTCATTCTTTGCCAATCTTATTTTCATTTTCACATCTCCTCTCAACTTATTCTAAGCTGTGAGGAGGACGCAGGAGGCTGCAAAGTGATATAGACCGGTTAAATGATTGAGCAAGTAGGTGACAGATGGAGCATAATGTGGGGAAATGTGAAATTATCCACTTTGATAGGAAGAATGGAATACAAGCACATTTTTTAAAGATGAGAAATTAATAAATGTTGGTATTCAGAGGGATTTAGGAGGTCCTTGTACACTAATCACTGAAAGTTAACTTGGAGGTACAGGTAGCAATTAGGAGGGGAAATGGTATGTTACCCTTTATTGCAAGGGGGATGGAGTTTAAGAGTAAGCAATTCTTGCAGCAATTATATAGGACACTGGGGAGACCACACCTGTACTGTGCACAGTTTTGGTCTCCTTATCTAAGGATGAATAGAAGTGTCTTGGAGGGTGTGCAACGAATTTTCTCTAGATTGATTCCGGTGAAGAAAGTTTTGTCCTATGAGAAGAAATTACTTCGAATGGGCCCATATTCTCTAATGTTTAGAGAATGAGAGGTGATCTCATTGAAACGTGTAAAATTCTTAAAGTGCCTGACAGGGTAGATGCTGAGAGGCTGTTTATCCCTTGCAGGAGAGTCTCAACTTGGGATCATAGTCTCAGTATAAGGCGTCAGCCATTTAGGACTGTGATGAGGAAAAATATCTTCCTCAGAATGTTGTGAATCTTTGGAATTCTCCGCACCAGAGGATTGTGGATCATCAGTCGATTATTTTATATATTCAAGACTGAGATTGATAGATATTTTGGCACTAATGGAACCAAGGTATATGGGTTATGGCGGGAAGGTGGCGTTCAGGTAGATGATCAGCCATGATCTTATTGCGGATCAGGCTGGAGGGGCCGAATGGCCTACTCCTGCTCCTATTTCTTATGCCCATTAAAGTTCCAATATACACAGACCATTCCCCAATATTGACCATAACATGTTCAGACCCTCCCCAGTTCCAATCTCCCTACAGCCTTCATGCTGGGCAGCTGAAGATAAGTTATGTTACAGCAGCAAAGCCCAGCTGGTTACTATGGGCCCAGGAGTGATGTTAACGTATTTGTTTATCTCAGATCATTTCACTAAAAGTCTTTATTTTGACTAATTTGAAATAGACTGGAAAAGCTGGGGTCATTCTCCTGAGAGCAGAGAAATCTGAGAGGAGATTTGATAGAGGTGTTCAACATCATGAAGGTTTTAGATAGAGAGAATAAAGAGCAACTGTTTCCATGGGCTGAAGGGTCGATAACTGGAGGGCACAGGTTTAAGGTGATTGGGATAATAACCTGAGGTGACACGAGATAAAGTATGTTTACGCAATGTGTGTTTAGTATTTAGAAAGCACTGCCTGATAGGGTGGTGGAAACAGATTCAGTAGAAGCCTTCAAAAGGGAATTGGATAAATAATTGAAGGAAACAAATTGCTGGGATATGGGGAAAGAGCGGAGGAGTGGGACGAATTGGATTTATCTTCGAAAGAGGCAGCGCAGACTCCATGGGCCGAATGGCCTCCTATAGTGCTGAACTATTCCATGATGCTATGATATTCATAAAATCAATAATTCTATCAGAATATTGATCACACAATTTGTATAATATACTGTTATAATATCTTTGATATTCAGCCTCCTATTTATTATATATTTATTATTAATATATCCAATACTCATATATATATATATATATATATATATATATATATATATATATATATATATTAATATATAGTTTTTCAATGAAAACCTGCAATAGAAAGTAATTCTTAATCTAATTTCACCCCAGGACTGAGATACCCCATGATATCTCTCACTGACCATCGAGTGTCCCTCACCATTTGCACTCAGTTTTAACCTGGGGACTGAGATACCCCATGATATCTCTCACTGACCATCGAGTGCCCCTCACCATCTGCACTCAGTATTCACCTGGGGACTGAGATACCTCATGATATCTCTCACTGACCATCGAGTGTCCCCCACCATCTGCACTCTGTTCACCAGCTCAGTCTGCAGGTGCAGGAGGAGGATCCCAAATGCTGGCGGTTCCCGTGGGAACTGCAGCCTGAAACTTACCCGGGCACACGGCGTTCTGCAGCTGGGCCATATCAGTTAATATAGAACAGAGAGATCAGTCTGTGAGGAGGGAGGGAGAGGGTGAGAGCGAGTCGAACATCCCGAGTCTCTGTCTTAATAGAAGTAAAACGGAGCACAACCTGCAGGGACACAGAACAGAGCCTGGTTTCAGAATCACTAAATTCCAGCTTTAAATTTGCAGCTTTTCTATTCGACGAAGTGAAGCTTAGGTTTTTGCTGCTTTCTGTTACCTGAGAGATAAGGGTTCATCTTGAATAGGGAGGACTGCCTGTGAGCAGTGAGTTAGAGGGAGGCTGAGCTGGGAGACAGATGGAAACCTAGTTTAGAGAAGGTGGAAAGTTTCCAGCTTTCATTTTGGGGAATTTCTACCAGGGCAGAGAGTGAGACTTAGGTTATTGGTGCTTCGGGGGGTACAAGCCGCTTTGTATCATTAACTGTACTTTTTATTAACATGAAACATCATTCTGTCACTCAGTCACAGACTCTGCACTCACTGACCCGTGTGAAGATCACACAGTCCTGGTGGACACCTGGAGGAGCACGGACTGTAATAGGACTGAGTGCGCTGGTCATGAGAATTCGAAGTATGATAAAGATCTTGTTCATGGGTGGTACAGATTTAAAAGGTAACGTGGGGGGGAAATTACAGATAAACTAGTCGATACGCGAGGAGTAAATGTACAAAACAGATGGATGTGTTTGTGTTGGAATGGGAACTGCAGAGAGACCGGGATCATCAGTCAGAGCAATGGGACAGGGAGTTCATACAGATAAAGGGGAACAACCGGACTCTGCACAGAGAAACAGGGAGAATAAAGGGAGATACCCGGGATAGAGTGGAATATAGAACAGGTACAGAGAGTAAAGGGGGATACCCGGATAGAGGGGAATATAGAACCGGAATAGAGAGTAAAGGGAGATACCTGGGATAGAGGGTAATATAGAACAGGGACAGAGAGTAAAGTGAGATACCCGGGATAGAGGGGAATATAGAACAGGGACAGAGAGTAAAGTGAGATACCCGGGATGCAGGGGAATACAGAACAGGTACATAGAGTAAATGGAGATACCCAGTGCAGAGAGGAATATAGAATGGGGACAGAGAGTAAAGGATGGGTCCCAGTGTCCGGTACTCTCGACCTGTCCCAGTCTTTTATAGAATCATAGAATGGTTACAGCACGGAAGAAGGCACTTCAGTCAGTCCCACTCCCCTGGCCTTTCCCCATAGCCCTGCAATTTGTGTTCCTTCGGGTAATTATTCTACTCCCTTCTGAAAGCCGTGATTGAATCTGCCTCCACCACCCTTTCAGGCATTGCATTCCAGATTCTAACCACTCGCTGAGCAAAAAACTATTCCTCATGTCGCTTTTGCTTGTTCTGCCAATCGCCTTAAATCTGTGTCCTTTGGTTCTCGACCCATCTGCCAATGGGAACCGTTTCTCTCTGTCGGCTCTGTCCAGACCCCTCATGATTTTGAACACCTCCATCAAAACTCCTCTCAATCTTCTCTGCTCTAAGGAGAACAACCCCAGCTGCGCTAGTCTATCCACGTAACTGAAGTCCCTCATCCCTGGAATCATACTTGTAAATCTTTTCTGCACTCTCTCTGAAGCCTTCACATCCTTCCTAAAGTGCGGTGCCCAGAATTGGATACAATACTCCAGTTGAGGCCGAACCAGTGTTTTAAACAGGTTCATCATTATTTCCACACTTTTGTACTCTATAACTCTATTCCTGAAACCCAGGATCCCGTAAGCTTTTTAATTGCCCTGCCACCTTTAAAGATTTGTGTACATGTACCCCTAGATATCTCTGTTCATGAACCCGTTTTAAATTGTATCCTTTACTGTATATTTCCTCTCCTCATTCTTTCTACCAAAATGTATCACTACGCACAATTCTGCAATAAATTTAATCTGCCACGTGTCCGCCCATTCCACCAGCATGTTTATGTCCTCTTGAATTCTATCACTATCCTCCTCACTGTTCACTGTACTTCCAAGTTATGTGTCATGTGCAAATTTTGAAATTGTGCCCTATACACCGACATCCAAATCATTAATATATATCAAGATAAGCAGTGGCGCTAGTCCCGACCCCTGGGGAACACCACTGCATAACTTCCTCCAGTACGACAAACAACAGTTCACCACTACTCTCGGTTTCCTGTCACTTAGCCAATTTCGTATCCATGCTGCCACGGTCCCTTTTATTCCGTGGTCTTCAATTTTTCTGGCAAGCCACTTAAGTGGCACTTTGTCAAATACCTTTTGGAAATCCATGTACACCACGCCAACCGCATTGCCCTCATCAACCCCTTATGTTACCTCATCAGAAAACTCGATCAAGTTGGGTAAACACGATTTGCCTTTAACAAATTCATGCTGCCTTTCCTTAATTAATCCACACTTGTCCAAGTGCCTCTTAATTTAGTCCCTGATTATTGTTTCCAAAAGCTTCACCGCTACCGAGGTTAAACTGACTGTCCTGTAGTTGCTGGGTTTATCTTTACACACTTTTTTGAACAAGGGTGTAAAATTTGCAAATCTCCAGTCTTCTGGCAACACCCCCGTTTCTAAGGATGATTGGAAGATTATGGCCAGTGACTCCGCGATTTCTTGCTTCAATTCCCTCAGTGTCCGTGGTTGCATCCCATCTGGTCCTGGTGACTTATCTACTTTAAGTACAGCTAGCCTTTCTAGTAACTCCTCTTTATCAATTTTTATCACATCCAGTATCTCCTCTACCTCCTCCTTCACAGCCTCTTCTTGCTTGGTGAAGACAGATGCAAAGTACTCATTTTGCACCACAGCCATACCCTCTGACTCCATGCGTAGGTCTCCTTTTAGGTCCTTCACCGGCCCCACCACTCCTCCTACTACCCGTTTACTATTTATATGCCGACAGAATACTTCTGGATTACCTTTTATGTTAGCTGCCATTATATTCTCAAACCCTCCCTTTAACCCATCCTATTTTCTTTTTCACTTCTCCTCTGAACTTTCTATATTTAGCCTGATTCTCAGATGTATTATCGACCTGACATCTATCATATGTGCACTTTTTCTGCTTCATCTTACTCTCTGTCTCTTTCATCATCCAGGGTGCTTGGACTTTAGTTGCCCTACCTCTCCTGTACCCGAAATATTTCCTCTTTAAAGGCAGACCATTGTTCCATTAAAGTTTTCCCTTCCAATCTTTGATTCCAATTTACCCAGGCCAGATCCGTTCTCGTTCCACTGAAGTTGGCATTCCTTCAATTAAATATTTTTACTCTATATTGCTCCCTGTCCTTTTCAACAGCTAATTCTTATGATATTATGATCATTGTTCCCGAAATGTTCAACTACTGACACTTGCTCCACTTGACCTACCACATTCCCCAGAACAAGATCCAGCAATGCCTCCTACCTCGTTGGGCCGGAAACATACTGATCAAGAAAGTTTTCCTGAACATACTTCAGAAATTGTTCCCCCTCTCTACCCTTTGCACTATTACAATTCCAATCTCTATTAGGATAGTTGAAGTCCCCCATTATCACTACTTTATAGTTCTTGCATCACTCAGTAATTTCTCTGCAAATTTGCTCCTCCATATTTTTCCCAGAATATACCTGGTAGTGTTATGGCACCTCTATTATTCCTAAACTCTAGCCATATAGATTCTGTCGTTGACCCCTCCGGGACAAACTGTCTCTCCAGCACTGTAACATTCTCCTTAACCACACCATCTCCTATCTTTCCTTCCCTGTCTTTGCTGAACACCTTATATCCAGGAATATGTAATACCCAATCCTGCCCTTTTTTGAGATATGTCTCCGTTATTGCAACGACATCATGGCCCAGAAATTAAAGACGGAGCCTTCCTGCGGAGGTAAGGCTTACCCACGATATCTCACTGCGCGCCTGCCTTTTCCTTCCGAGCTCGCACGAACTTTAGTTTCAAGACTGCAGCTGTGCAGTGTGTGCGTATCCCACAGACGCAGTTAATTCGTGCGAGCTGTGGGATCACATGATTCAGTTAGAGCCAATGGCAGCACACCATCTTTCATTCAAAGTTTTCACAGCAAGGGCTGTCAAAGCTATGAATTTATAACCCCCCAAAAGAACAGCTAAACCTCAATTAATTGTTTTAAAAAGACCATCACATTAATAAAATAAGTATAGTTAAATAAATTAATCACTTTAAACAAAAAATTAAATTTTTGAAAAAATTTAAAATCTTTTTGAAAGTTATAAAAATAAACTTACCTTTCTTTAAAGTCTCTAAAAAAGATATACCTGTTGAAAAAAATTCAAAATAATACTTAATTAACTACTTACCTTGTTAAATGAGGGTCTTACGCCTCCTTTTCGTTATGTGCAAAATCTACCATGCTTACCTGCGCGTTCAAAGCACTAAGTGCACTGCGTGCGCACAGCCTGTAGCGCGCACGCGGTTCACTTAGGAACCGCCCCCTTTTGAAATCACTAAGGGCCGGTTTTCAGCGCATGCGCAGTGCATGCAGAAAACCGGCAATTGGAGACAGAATACGTGAGAGTACACAGTGCGTACTCTCGCGTACTGAGACTAATTTTTGGGCCCATAATGCTAGGTGGCTATTTGCGCCTGCAGCTCATCAACCTTGTTTACTGTGCTTCGTGCGTTCACATACGTGCATTGTAAACTTATCTTAGACCATCCTGTGTCTTCTCTTCATCTCATCCCACCTAATAACTCACAATTAATTACTTTAGTGCTTTCCGTCTCCCAATCCTTTGTGCCATTTTTTCTCCATTCTAATGGTACATCCTGGTGCCCCTCCCCCTGCAAACTTAGTTTAAACCCTCCCCAACAGCACTAATATTGCTACCGGATCTGTGCAGGTGCAACCCGTCTGGCCTGTACTGGTCCCAATAACGCAGGAATCTGAAGCCCTCCCTTCTGCACCATCTCTCCAGCCACGCATTCATCTGCTTTATCCTTCCATTTCTATACACACACGCCTGTGTCACCGGGTGTAATCCAGAGATTGCTACCTTTGAGGTCCTGCTTTTTAGTCTCCTTCGCAGCTCCTTAAGATGTGCCTGCAGTACCTCATCCCTTTTTCTACCTATGTTGTCGGTAGCGATATGTGCCACGACATCTGTCTGTTCAACCTTGCCCCTCAGAATGTTATGCTGCCGCTCGTTGACAGCAAATATGTAACGGCACAGGGGGGTATGGCAAGGCTGGATGGCATTTATTTTAATGCAAGGAGTCTTGCGAGTAAGGCAGATGAATTGAAGCTGTTGATGAACACATGGGATTAGGATATTGTTGCTATCACAGATACATGGTTGAGGGAGCGGCAAGACTAGCCGCTCAATATTCCGGGGTATAGAATCTTCAGGCGAGATAGAGAGGGGTGCAAAAGAGGTAAGGGGGTGTCGCAAAATGAATCAAGGAGTCAATTACTGCTGTAAGGAGAGATGATATCTTAGCAGTGTTCTCAAATGAGGCCATATGGGTAGAACTTTAAATCAAAAAGGGGGCGAGCTCTTTGCTGGGAGTGAACTATAGGCCCCCAAACAGTCAGGGGGAGATCGAGGAAGAGATATGTAGGCAGATCTCAGAGAAGTATAGGAATAATAGGGTAATAATGGTAGGGGATTTCAACTTCCCCAATATTAACTGGGATAGTCAGTGTGTGAAAGGCTTAGAGGGTGCGGAATACTTAAAGGGCATCCAGGAGAGCTTTTTGAGCCAGCATGCAGAATGTCCTACAATAAAGGGGGCGGTACTGGACCTAATTTTAGGGAAACTAGCCGGGCAAGTGGTAGAAGTGTCAGCAGGAGAGCATGTTGGTGACAATGACCATAATTCGGCGAGATTAAGGTAGGCATGGAAAAGGACAAAGATGGACCGGAAATAAAGGCTCTAAATTGGGGGAAGGCCGATTTTAATACGATAACGCAGGATCTGGCCAAAGTGGACTGGTATCAGCTACTTGTAGGAAAATCCACATCAGAGCTGTGGGAGTCTTTCAGAAAGGAAATAGAGAGAGTACAACGGCAACATGTTCCTGTAAATGTCAAGGGTGGGACCAACAAGCCCAGGGAACCCTGGATGTCAAGGGATATACGAGAATGGATTAGGGGAAATAGGGAGGCTTCTGGCCGTTACAAAGGACTAAAAACAGTGGAAGCCCTTGAGGAATATAGAAAGTGCAGGGGGGTACTTAAAAAAGAGATTAGGTGAGCGAAGAGGGGGCATGAAAAAACACTGGCGGGCAAAATAAAGGACAATCTCAAGGTGTTTTATAAGTATATTATGGGCAAGAGGATAACCAGAGCCGATTAGGGACCAAAGTGGCAATCTGCGTTAGAACCAGAAGATGTAGGTGAGGCTTTAAATAAATATTTTGCATCTGTGTTCACTATGGAGAAGGACGATATAGGCATATAAATCCGGCAGGGGGATTGTGATATACTTGAACAAATTAATATTGAGAGGAAGGAGGTACTAGCGCTTTTAGCCGGATTAAAAGTGGATGCATCGCCAGGCCCAGTCGAACTGTATTTCAGGCTGCTGTTTGAGATAAGGGAGGAGATTGCAGGGGCTCTGACACAAATTTTCAGAACCTCTCTGGCCACATGGGAGGTGCCAGAGGAACGAAGAACAGCTAACGTAGTACCATTATTCAAGCAGGGTAGTAGGGATAAACCAGGGAATTATAGGCCAGTGAGCCTAACATCAGTGGTAGGGAAATTATTGGAAAAAATTCCGAGGGACAGAATTAGTCTCCACTTGGAGAGGCAAGGATTAATCAATGATAGTCAGCATGGCTTTGTCAGGGGGAGATCATGTCTGACCCATTTGATTGAATTTTTCGAGGGGGTGAGAAGGTATGTGGATGAGGGTAGTGCAGTTGATGTGGTCTACATGGACTTCAGTAACGCTTTTGACAATGTCCCGCATGGGAGAGTGGTCAAGAAGGTAAGTGCCCAAGAGATCCAGGGCAACTTGGCACATTAGATCCAAAATTAGCTTAGTGGCAGGAGGCAGAGGTTGATGGTCGAAGGTTGTTTTTGTGAATGGAAACCTGTGTCCAGTGGTATACTGCAGGGATCGGTGCTGGGTCCTTTGTTGTTTGTAGTGTACATTAATGATTTAGATATGAATGTAGGAGGTATGATCAGTAAGTTCGCAGATGACACGAAAATTTGTGACGTGATTAATAGCGGGGAGGGAAGCCTCAGGATACAGGACGATATAGACCGGTTGGTCAGATGGGCTCAAAAGTGGCAAATGGAATTTAACACTGAAAATTGTGAGGTGAAGCATTTTGGGAGGATTAACAAGGCAAGGGAATACACAATGAATGGTGGGACCCCAGGAAGGACTGTGTATCAGAGGGACCTTGGTGTGCATGTACATAGATCTCTGAAGGCAGCAGGACAGGTAGATAAGGTGGTTAAAAAGGCATAAGCGATACTTGCTTTCATTAGCCGAGGCATAGAATATAAGAGTAGGGAGGTTATGATGGAGCTGTACAAAACGCTAGTTCGACCACAGCTGGAATACTTTGTGCAGTTCTGGTCGCCACAATATAGGAAGGATTTGATTCCATTGCAGATGGTGTAGAGGAGATTCACCAGGATGATACCTGGGCTGGAGCACTTCAGTTATGAAGAGAGACTGGACAGGCTGGGGTTGTTTTCCTCAGATCAGGGAAGGCTGATGGGGGAACCTGATTGAGCTGTACAAAATTATGAGGCGCATAGATAGGGTAGATAGAAAGGAATTTTTCCCCTTAGTAGAGGGGTCAATAACCAGGGGCCTAGTTTCAAGGTAAGGGGCAGGAGGTTTAGAGGGGAATTGAGGACAAACTTTTTCACCCAGAGGGTGGTTGGAATCTGGAACTCACTGCCTGAAAGGGTGGTAGAGGCAGGAACCCTCAAATCATTCATAGATACATAGATACATAGAAGATAGGAGCAGGAGTAGGCCATCCGGCCCTTCGAGCCTGCTCCGCCATTTAATGAGATCATGGCTGATCCTCCAATTCAGTATCCCGTCCCCGCCTTCTCTCCGTAACCCTTAACCCCTTTTGCCTGTAGAAATATATCTAATTCCCTCTTAAATATATTTAATGAGCTGGCGTACACTGCCCTCTGTGGCAATGAGTTCCACAGGTTCACCACCCTCTGAGTGAAGAAATTCCCCTCATTTCTGTCCTAAATGGTTTAGCCCTTATCCTTAAATTATGTCCTCTAGTTCTGTTCTCACCCGCCAAGGGAAACATTCCTTCTGCATCTAGTCTGTCTAGACCTGTCAGAATTTTATACACTTCTATGAGGTCCCCTCTCAATCTTCTAAACTCCAGTGTGTACATCCCTAAACTACATAGTCTCTCCTCATAGGTCAATCCCGCCATTCCTGGTATCAGCCTGGTGAATCGCCGCTGCACCCCCTCCATGGCAAGAACATCTTTCCTCAGATGAGGCGACCAAAACTGTACACAGTACTCGAGGTGTGGTCTCACCAGTGCCCTGTACAGCTGCAGCAAGGTATCCCTGTTCCTGTATTCCAACCCTTTTGCTATGAAGGCCAGCATACCGTTTGCCTTCTTGACCGCCTGTTGCACCTGCATGCTCGCCTTCAGTGACTGGTGTACAAGAACACCCAGGTCTCTCTGTACTTCCCCCTCTCCCAATTTATTGCCATTTAAATAATAATTTGCCCTCCCGTTCCTGCACCCAAGGTGGATAACTTCGCACTTGTCCACATTATAGTGCATCTGCCATTTATCCGCCCAATCACCCAGTCTGTCCAAATCGCTCTGGAGCTTCCTGGTCTCCTCCTCTGAGCCCACCCCCCCCTCCTAGTTTAGTGTCGTCTGCAAATTTGGAAATGCTGCATCCGACTCCCTGATCCAGGTCATTAATGTAAATTGTGAACAGCTGGGGACCCAGGACAGATCCCTGCGGTACCCCACTTGTTACTGCCTGCCATTCAGAAAATGAGCCGTTTATTCCAACTCTCTGTTTTCTATCTGACAGCCAGTTCTCTATCCACGTCAATACTTTCCCCTTTATCCCATGAGCTTCAATTTTCCCTGCCAATCTTTTATGTGGGACCTTATCGAAGGCCTTTGGAAGTCCAGGTACACCACATCTACTGGCTCTCCCCCATCTATTTTACCAGTTACTCCCTCAAAAAATTCCAATAGATTAGTCAAGCATGATTTACCCTTTGTAAATCCATGTTGACTCTGTCCTATCCTGTCCCCATTTGCTAAGTGCTCCGCTATTTCATCCTTAATGATGGACTCCAGCATTTTGCCCACAACTGATGTAAGGCTTACAGGTCTGTAATTACCTGCTTTTTCCCTACCCCCCTTTTTGAATAGTGGGGTAACGTTAGCTACCCTCCAATCCATGGGCACTGTTCCCGAGTCTAATGAATTCTGAAAAATCATACTTAGTGCATCCGCTATCTCTAGGGCCACCTCCTTCAGTACCCTAGGATGCATGTTATCAGGCCCTGGGGATTTGTCCGCCTTCAATCCCTTTAGCTTCCTTAACACCATATCCTTAGAGATATTGATTTGCGTCAGTTCCTCCTTTGCAAATGTCCCTATTTTTCCCGATATCCCAGGGAGGTTTTTTGTGTCTTCCTTCGTAAAGACTGACCCAAAGTATGCATTTAGTTGGTCTGCCATTTCCTTATTTCCCGTTATATATTCCCCCGTATCTGGCTGCAATGGGCCAACTTTGGTTTTCACCAGTCTTTTCCTCTTGATATACTTATAAAAGCTTTTGGGGTTAGTTTTTATATTTTCCGCCAGCTTGCTTTCGTAAGCTATTTTGCCCCTCTTGATTAAGCCCTTTGTCCTCCTTTGCTCTATCTTAAACTGTTCCCAATCTTCTGCTCTGGCGCTTTTTTTGGCTATTTTATACGCCCTATCTTTGGATTTTATGCTGTCTCTAATTTCCCCTGTTATCCACGGTTGAGTCACCTTTTTAGATTTCCTTTTATGCCAGATTGGTATAAACAATTTTTGCAATTTTGTCATTCTATCTTTAAATGCTTGCCATTGTTTATCTACCTCCAGTCCTCCCAGGAACGTTGTCCAATCAGACCTACTCAGTTCCCGTCTAATGGCATCATAATTCCCCTTGTTTAAATTCAGGACCTTAGTATCTGAGTCAATTTCTTCGCTCTCCATTTCAAGAAGCATTTAGATGAGCACTTGAAACGCCATAGCATACACGCCTGCGGACCAAGTGCTGGAAAATGGGATTAGAATAGACAGGGCTTGATGGCCAGCGCAGACACGATGGGCCGAAGGTCCTCTTTCTGTGCTGCATAACTATATGACTCTATGACATCCTTAACCCTGAGACCAGGGAGGCAACATACGATCTTGGAGTCACATCTGCGGACGCAGAAACGACTGTCTGCTCCCCTAACTCGAATCGCCTGAAACTATTGTTTTCCCTATCTTCCTCCCCCCCCCCCCTTGTACAGCTGAGACGCTCGTGGTGCCGCGGACTTTGCTGTCTGTACTCCCCAGAGGAACCATCGCCCTCTCCAGCACTCTGAACAGAATACTGGTTGGAGAGCGAGATGCACTCAGGAAACTCTTGCCCTACCTACCAGGTCCTCCTCTTCTGTCTGACCGCCACCCAATCCCTCTCTGCCTGTGCACTCCTTAGCTGCGGGGTGACTAATTCCTGAAACCTGCTATCCACGTAGCTCTCAACCTCGCGGGTGCACCGCAGTGACGCCAGTGGCTGCTCAAGCACCGGAACCTGGAGTGCGTCTCCTGCAGCTGACGACACCAGCTGCACACGTGGTTGTCCAGGACATGGAAAGCGTCCTGGAATTCCCACATGGGACAGGATGCACAATACGTGGGATTGAGCTGCCCTGCCATGCGTATATTTATTCGACTAATAACCAACTTTACAGAAATTTAAGACTAAGGATTACCTAATTCAAGTTGTTAATCTAACATGTTATTAACAGTTACTAATTTAATATCGTATTTACAATTATTAATATATTATTGTATTAACAGTCACTAATTTAATGTTGTATTGACAGTTACTAATATAATATCGTATTAAAAGTCACTAATTTACTGTAGTATTAACAGTTACTACTTACTGTAATATTAACAGTTACTAATTTAATATAGTATTAACAGTTACTAATTTAATGTAGTATTAACAGTTACTGATTTAATGTGGTATTAACAGTTACTGATTTAATGTAGTATTAACAGTTACTGATTTAATGTGGTATTAACAGTTACTGATTTAATGTAGTATTAACAGTTACTGATTTAATGTAGTATTAACAGTTAATGATTTAATTTAGTATTAACAGTTACTGATAAAATGTGGTAATAACAGTTACTGATTTAATGTAATATTAACAGTTACTGATTTAATATTATATTAACAGTTGCTGATTTAATCTTGTATTAACAGTTACTTATTTAATGTAGTATGAACAGTTACTGATTTAATGTGGTATTAACAGTTACAGATTTAATGTACTATTAACAGTTACTAATTTAATATAGGATTAACAATTGCTAATCTTCAAGCGCCTGCCTTCACCCTAATCATGTATTTAACCCCGGCCCCTAACTTGGAGAGCAGAAACACGGTGTGACCTTTATCAATCAGTCAGTTCCCAGTCTTTCTGTCAGTTAATAAGAGCCATCAGTTCAGGGGCTGATTCTGTGATTGTTGTTCCAGTTCTGGTGGATGGGAGATTCCCGAGACTCAGGTTCCAGACTGTCACTGCTCCACAAAGCACCCAGGCCGGTTAAACGGTAATTTCAGACTTTATAATCTCAGATTTACATTCACTGTCCAGCACTGTTCACCGCGGTTATAATATTCAATATTTACAAATGTCGTTTCAGGTTCTCATCCCACCGTGGGACAGGGAGAAGTGACGAGGACAGTTTGTTTCAGCTGGAAAGAAAATCCCTGTCTCGGGACCGTGGAGATAAAGATCAAAAACTGCACCAGTTACTTCGTTTATGAGTTGATGCCGACACCCGGAAAAAACTCTGCTTATTGCACAGGTACATTGAGCGGGGGGGGCAAAGGTTAGTAACTCGGGGCGGGGTGGCAAAGGTCAGGTACACGGGCACAAAGTTCAGGAACTCGGGTGGGCAAAGGTCAGCAACTGGGGGCGCAAAGGTCAGGAACACAGGGGGTGGCTAAGGTCAGGAATTCGGGGTGGGGGGCATAGGTCAGGATCTCGGGGTGGGGTGCAAAGGTCAGGGTCGTGGGTTGTAAGGTCACAAATTCTGAGAGGAAAGGTCTGGAACTCGAAGGTGAAAGATCACAAACTCGGAGAGGAAAGGTCAGGAACTCGGGGGTGAAAGGTAAAGCACTCGGAGAGGAAAGGTTAGGAACTCGAAGGTGAAAGGTCAAACTCGGGTAGGAAAGATCAGGAACTCGGGGCAGGTGAAGGTGAGAAATTCGGGAGGGGGCAAAGGTCAGGAACTCGGGGAGCAAAGGTCAGTAACTCGGGGGGCCAAAGGTCTGGAACGCTGAATGACAAAGGTCAGGAATTTGGGGGGGCAAAGGTCAGTAACTCGGCTGGACTAAGTTCAGTATATCGGGGGTCCAAAGGAGAGTAACTCGGGGGGACAACGGTCAGTAACTCCGGGGGACAAGGTCATTAACTCGGGGATGGCAAAGATCAGGGACTCGGTGGTGGGGCAAAGGTCAGGAACTCGGGGGGACATAGGTCAGTAACTCGGGGGGACAAAGGTCAGTAACTCCGGGGGACAAGGTCAGTAACTCGGGGATGGCAAAGATCAGGGACTCGGTGGTGGGGCAAAGGTCAGGAACTCGGGGGGGGGGAGTTCCTGAATCGGGGGGTTAAGTTCAGGAAATCGGAGTCAAAGATCTGAAACTCGGTTGCGGGGGGGCTGAGGTCCGAAATTTGGGGGGGGAAAGGTCAGGAACTCGGCTTGGAAAGGTCATGAACACGAGTGGGCTGAGGTCAGGATCTCGGAGGGGGAGGTCAGGAACTCTGGCTGGAAAGGTCATGAATTGGGGGAAAGATCAGGAACATCGTGGGGGGCGAAGGTCAGTAAATCGGGGGTTGGCAATGGTCAGGAATTCGGGAGTGCAAAGGTCAGCAACACGGAGTGGCAAAGGTCAGGAACACGGGGGGGGGGGAGCAAAGTTCAGGATCTCGGGCAGCAAATGTCAGGAACTCGGGGTTGGCAAACGTCAGGAAATCGGCGTGGAAACGTCAGGAACTGGGGGGGAAAGGTTAGGAACTGGTGGGGTGTTCTACGGTCAGGTACTGGGGGGTCAGAGATTGTCAGGAAATCAGGGTTGGGGAGAGAAATTCAGGAACTCGGGGCGGGTGTTTGGGTGGGTAGGATTGAAGCTCAGGAATTCGAGAGGGGGACTGAAGGTCAGGGTCTCGGGGGTGGGGGTGGAGATGGAGTGATGGCCAATATATCCTTCCTGAGGTGCGGTGCCCAGACCTGAACACAGTTCTCCAGATGGGGTCTTACTGGGAGACTGCGTGTGTAACCAGGATATGGGACACTGAGGGCCCTGAATAGATATCAAAGTCCCAGACACTGACTGCTGCTAACCCACGAACACTGGGACAGCAAATGAACCGCGATGGTCTCTGTATTTAAATTAAATTTCTAGAATCACCAAGGCTGGAACTTTAATTGGCACTGAGTGTTAACGAGATAATATTTACAGTTTGAATCCCTCCCGTGTCAGTAATGTGTCAGGATTGAAGTGATGCTGTGAGGGAATTTTTTGATAATGTAATCGGGAAGATGCAAAATGGTGCCATGGCAGAAGGACTTCAGTTCTGTGGAGGGAATGGTGAAGCTGGGATTCGTCTGCTTAGAGCAGAGAGGATTACGGTAGATTTGATAGAGTTGTTCAAAATCATGAATGGTTTTGATAGAGTGAATAAGGAGAAAATGTTTCCAGTGGCTGATGGGTCAGTAACCAGAGGTCACACATTAAAGGTCATTGGAAAACGAAGCAGAAGCGACATGAACAAACATTTTTTTACACAGCGAGTTGTTGTGATCTGGAATGCACTGCCTGAAAGGGCGGTGGAAGAAGGTTCAATAATAAGTGCAGAAGGGAGTTTTTAAAAGGATACGATTTACAGATCTCTCCGGCAAGAGCAGGGGAGTGAGATTAATTGGACAGCCCTTTCAAAGTGTCGGCACAGACACGTTGGGTCGAAAGGCCTCCTTCTGTGCTGTATCATTCTATGATTCTATGATGTAATGTTTGTCAGATGATGCTGACAGATTGAGAACAATAGATTGTTCACATCAGAAGCACGGATAAGATCTTTTAAAGAGCACACGAGTACATTTAGCAAAATATGCAAGCTAGAGTGAGTAGAGAGAGAGCGAGATCGGAGAGTGTTTGTGTAACCAGGACAGGGGATACTGTGAGATGCCTGACCAGATATCAGTCTCCCAGACCCTGGCTCTGACTCACCCACTAACACTGGGACAGTAAAAGGACTGCGATGGTCTCTGTATTTAAATTAAATGTCAGGAATCAGTAAGCGTGTGGTTCGTGAAAAATTAGTGTAATCTCTACACTGGAGAGTGTTACTCTCATCCCAGGAATCTAGCTGGTGAAGTAGGGATAAACGGGACAATTTCGGGATGGCTGGTTGTCACTCGTGGAGTGCCTCAAGGATCAGTGCTTGGGCCTCAGCTATTTACAATCTATATCAATGACTTAGATGTGGGGGCTGAGTGTAATGTATCCACGTTTGCTGATGTTACAAAGGTGGGAAATTAATTCATAGATTCATAACGGCACACAAGGAGCCCTTTCAGCCCATCGAGTCCATGCCGGCTCTCTGTAGAGCAATCCAGTCAGTCCCATTCCCCCGCTCTATCCCCGTAGCCCAGCAAGTTGATTTCCCTCAAGTGCCTATCCAGTCTCCCCTTGAAAACATTGACTGTCTCCGCTTCTACCATTCCGTCGGGACTGAATTCCAGGTCATCACCACACGCTGCGTAAAAAAAGTTTTTACTCACATACCCTCTGTATTTCTTGCCCAAAACCTGAAATCTGTGTCCCCTAGTCCTTGTACCATCAACTAGTGGGAACAGCCTTTCCCCGTCTAGCCTATTCAAAGCCATCATAATCTTGTACACCTCTATCAAATCACCCCTCAACCTCCTTTGCTCTAATGAAAACAAATCCAACTTCTCCAACCAGTTTTGTAGCTAACACCCCACATCCCCGGAAACATTCTGGTAAATATGCTCTGCACCCTCTCAAGGGCCTTCACATCCTTCCTAAATTTTGGTGAACAGAACTGGACGCATTACTCCATTTGTGGCCTAAGCAGTGCTTTATAAAGGTTCAGCATAACTTCTCTATTTTTGTACTCAATACCTCTATTTATGAAGCCCAAGATCCCATATGCTTTGTAAACCACTCTCTCAATATGTTCTGCCACCTTCAGGGAACTAAAGATATTAACTCCCAGGTCCCTCTATCCCTGCACGCTCTTTAAAACTGTGCCATTAAGTGTATATTGCCTCTTCCTGTTCCTTCTGCCAAAATGCATCACCTCACACTTCTTTTTATTAAATTCCATCTGCCACTTGTCTTCTCATTCTGCTGGCCTTTGTATGTCCTGTTGCCGTCGATTGGTATCGTCATCACTGTTTGCCACGTCCCCAAGTTTGGTGTCATCGACAAATTTAGAAATTCTACACCGTATTCCAGTATCCAGGTCATTTATATATATATATTGAAAAAAACAGTGGCCCCAGTTCTGACCCTTTTGGAACACCACTGTCTACCATCCTCCAGTCTGAAAAACAGCCATTTACCACAACTCGCTGTTTTCTGTCCGTAAGCCAATTCCTTATCCAAGCTGCCACTGGCCCACCTATTCCATGAGCCTCAATATTGTTAACCAGCCTTCTATGTGTTACTTTGCCAAAACGACTTCCGAAAATCCATGCTGACAACATCCTTTGCATTCCCTTCATCAATCCTCCCTGTTACTTTTCAAAAAATTTAATCAGATTATTCAAACAGGATCTGCCTTTTACAATTCCGTGTTGGCTTTCCTTAATTAGCTTAAACGTTTCCAAGTGCCCGATAACTTTTTTCTTGATTATTGTTTCTAAAATGTTACCCAACACTGATGTCAAACTAAATGGCCTGTATTTACTAGGATTCTCCTTACACCCTTTCTTGAACAATGGTGCCACATTTGCCACTTTACAATCCTCAGGCACCTCCCCCGCATCTGGGGAACATTGGAAAATTATGGCAAGACCTTCCGCAATATCCTCCCCCAATTCCCTTAGCAACCTGGGATGCAAGCCATCTGAACCAGTCGACTTGTCCACTCTAAGCATACCCAGCCTTTCTAGTACATCCTGTCTCTCCATTTTCACCCCTTCCTTTGCTTCTACCTTTTCCACTTCTACCGATATTTTGTCAGCACCCACCTCCTTAGTATACACGAATACAAAGTGCTCATTGACTATTCTCGCCTTGCCCTGCGCCTCTAAGCATATATCAACTTCTTTGTCTACAATAGGCCCCACCCCGCCTCTTACACCCGCTAACTGTTTGCATGCCGGTAGACGATTTTTGGTTCCCTTTTATGTTCACTGCCATTCTACTCTCATGTACTCTCTTTGCCAATCTTATTTTCATTTTCACATCCCCTCTCAACTTATTGTAAGCTGTGAGGAGGACACAAGGAGGCTGCAAAGGGATGTAGACTGGTTAAGTGATTGAGCAATTTGGTGGCAGATGGAGCATAATGTAGTGAAATGTGAAATTATCCACTTTGATAGGAAGAATGGAAAAACAGCACAAGCTGAGAGATTAATAAATGTTGGTATTCAGAGGGATTTTGGGGTCCTTGTACATGAATCACAGAAAGTTAACTTGCAGGTACAGCCAGCAATTATGAGGCGATGTTTGCCTTTTCAGCAAGATGGTTGCAGTATAAGAGTAAGGAAGTATATAGGGCTCTGTTGAGACCACACCTGTACTGTGCACAGTTTCGGTCTCCTTATCTAGGGAAGGATATACTTACCTTACAGGGGGTGCAACGAATGTTCTCTGGATTGATTCCGGTTAATACAGTGTGTCCTATGAGGAGAAATTAAGTCGAATGGGCCCAAATTCTCTGAAGTTTAGAAGAATGAGAGATGATCTCATTGAAACGTGTAAAATTCTTAAAGGGTAGATGCTGAGAGGCTGTTGTTCCCTAACTGTAGTGTCTTAAACTAGGGCTCATAGTCTCAGGATAAGTGGTCAGCCATTTAGGACTGTGATGAGGAGAAATGCTTTCACTCAGAGGGTTGTGAATCTTTGGAATTCTCTACACCAGAGGGTTGTGGATCCTCAGTCGATCAGTATTTTCAAGGCTGAGATTGATAGATATGTGGGCACGAAGGGAACCAAGCTATATGGGGTTCAGGCGGGAAGGTGGAGTAGTGGTAGAAGATCAACGATGAAGTTGTTGCGGAGCATTCTCGAGGGGCCAAACGTCCTACGCCAGCTGCTATTTATTATGTTCTTATGCACATTAAAGCTCTAAAAAAGACAGACCTTTCCCAAATACTGACCATAACATGCTCTCACCCACCCCAGTTCTAATCTCTTTTCTGAACAATGGCTAAGAAAATAAATTAAAGCTAGGATTAAGTCAAAGGAGGAAGCTTCCAATGTTGCCAGAAAAAGCGGTCAGCCTGAGGATTGGGATCTTTTTAGAAATCAGCAAAGGTTGACCAAGCAATTGATAAAGAAAATGAAAATGAAATATGATAACAAACTAGCGAAAAATATAAAAACGGATTGTAAAAGCTTCTGTAGGTATGTGAAAAGGAAAAGACTGGCGAAGGTAAAAGTAGGTCATTTAAAGTCAGAGACGGGAGAATGTATAATGGGGAATGAGGAAATGAGATAAATTAAATAAATACTTTGTTTCTGTCTTCACGGAGGAAGACACAAAAAACCTCCCAGAAATACGAGAAAACCAAGGGTGTGGCGAGAATGAGGAACTTAAAAAAAATATTAATAAAAAAACAATACTAGCAAAATTAATGGGATTGAAAGTCGATAAATCCCAAGGACCGGATGACCTACATAGTCGGGTATTGAATGAGATGGCCATTGGGATAGTGGACGCATTGATTGCAATCTTCTAAAATTCTATAGATTCTGGAACGGTTCCTGCAGATTGGAGTATAGCAAATGTAACCCTGCTATTTAAGAAAGGAGGGAGAGAGAAAACGGGGAAGTACAGACCTGTTAGCCTCACATCAGTAGATGGGAAAATGCTGGAATCCATTATAAAATTTGCAATAACTGGGCAATTAGAAACTAATAGTAAGATTGGGCAGAGTCAACATGAATTTATGAAAGGGAAGTCCTGTTTGACAAACCTCTTGGAGTTCTTTGAGGATGTAGCTAGTGGAGTAGACAAAGGGGAACCGGTAGAAGAGGTGTATCTGGATTTTCAGAAGGCCTTCGATAAGATCCTACAAAAGAGGTTGGTGAACAAAGTTAGGGCACATGGAATTGGGGTAATATACTCGCTTTATTTTGCTTAACAGACAGAAAACAAAGAGTAGGGATAGAACATAGAACATAGAACAGTACAGCACAGTACAGGCCCTCCGGCCCTCGATGTTGTGCCGAGCATTGTCCGAGACCAAGATCAAGCTATCACACTCCCTATCACTCTGGTGTGCTCCATGTGCTTATCCAATAACCGCTTGAAAGTTCCTAAAGTGTCCGACTCCACTATCACAGTAGGCAGTCCATTCCACACCCCAACCACTCTCTGAGTAAAGAATCTACCTCGGACATCCCTTCTATATCTCCCCCCCTGCACCTTATAGTTATGCCCCCTTGTAACAGCTGCCTCTACCCGAGGAAATAGTCTCTGAACATCCACTCTATCTATCCCCCTCATCATCTTATAAACCTCTATTAAGTCGCCTCTCATCCTCCTCCTCTCTAAAGAGAAAAGCCCCAACTCCCTCAATCTTTCCTCATAAGACCTCCCCCCCAAACCAGGCAGCATCCTGGTAAATCTCCTTTGCACTCTTTCCAATGCTTCCACGTCCTTCCTATAGTGAGGTGACCAGAACTGCACACAATATTCCAAATGTGGTCTCACCAAGGTCCTGTACAGTTGCAGCATAACCTCAGGGTTCTTAAACTCAAACCCTCTGTTAATAAACGCCAACACACCATAGGCCTTCTTTACTGCTCTATCCACTTGAGTGGCAACCTTCAGAGATCTGTGGATATGAACCCCCAGATCCCTCTGCTCCTCCACGTTCCTCAGAACCCTGCCGTTGACCCTGTAATCCTTATTCAAATTTGCCCTACCAAAATGAATCACCTCGCACTTATCAGGGTTAAATTCCATCTGCCATTTTTCGGCCCAGCTCTGCATCATATCAATGTCTCTTTGTAGCCTACAACTGCCCTCCACCTCATCCACTACTCCACCAATCTTGGTGTCATCAGCAAATTTACTGATCCACCCTTCAGTCCCCTCCTCCAAGTCATTGATAAAAATCACAAACAGCAGATGACCCAGCACCGACCCCTGTGGCACACCGCTGGTAACTGGTCTCCAGTCCGAAAATGTTCCATCCACCACCGCCCTCTGCCTTCTATGAGATAGCCAGTTACTTATCCAATCGGCCAAATTTCCCTCTATCCCACAACTCTTTACTTTCTTCATGAGACGACCATGGGGAACCTTATCAAACGCCTTACTAAAATCCATGTATACGACATAAACTGCTCTAATTTCATCTACACACTTAGTTACCTCCTCAAAGAATTCAATCAAATTTGTTAGGCAAGACTTACCCTTCACGAATCCGTGTTGACTATCCCTGATTAAGTTGCCCCTTTCCAAATGTTCATAAATCCTATCCCTCAGGACCTTTTCCATTACCTTACCATCCACCGAAGTAAGACTAACCGGCCTATAATTACCAGGGTCATTCCTATTTCCTTTCTTGAAGAGAGGAACAACATTCGCCACTCTCCAGTCCTCTGGCACCATCCCCGTGGACAGTGAGGACCCAAAGATCAAAGCCAGAGGCTCTGCAATCTCCTCCCTTGCCTCCCAAAGAATCCTAGGATATATCCCATCTGGCCCAGGGGACTTATCGACCCTCAGGTTCTGCAAAATTGCTAAAACATCTTCCCTCAGAACATCTACCACCTCCAGCCTATCCACCTTTATCACACTCTCATCCTCAAGAACATGGCCCCTCTCCTCGGTGAACACTGACAAAAAGTATTCATTCATCACCTCTCCTATCTCTTCTGACTCCATGCACAAGTTCCCACTACTGTCCTTGACCGGCCCTACCCTCACCCTGGTCATTCTTTTATTTCTCACATAAGAGTAAAAAGCCTTGGGGTTTTTCTTGATCCGAACCGCCAAGGACTTCTCATGCCTCTCCTAGCTCTCCTAAGCTCTTTTTTTAGCTCATTCCTTGCTACCTTGTACCCCTCAATCGACCCAACTGAACCTTGTTTTCTCATCCTTACATACGCTTCCCTTTTCCTCTTGACTAGACATTCAACCTCTTTTGTGAACCATGGTTCTCTCACTCGGCCATTTCCTCCCTGCCTGACAGGGACATACCTATCAAGGACACGCAGTAATTGCTCCATGAAAAAGCTCCACTTTTCGTTTGTGCCTTTCCCTGATAGTTTCTGTTCCCATCTTATACTCCCTAATTCTTGCCTAATCGCATCATAATTACCCCTCCCCCAATTATAAACCCTGCCCTGCCATATGGCCCTATCCCTCTCCATTGCAATAGTGAAAGTTTCCGAATTGTGCTCACTATCTCCAAAGTGCTCTCCCACATACAAATCAAACACTTCGCCCGGTTCATTACCCAGTACCAAATCCAACGTGGCCCCACCTCTTGTCGGCCTATCCACATATTGTGTCAGGAAACCCTCCTGCACACACTGTGCAAAAACTATCCCATCCGAACTGTTTGACCTATAAAGGTTCCAATCAATATTTGGAAAGTTGAAGTCACCCATGACAACTACTCTGTGACCTCCACACCTATTCATAATCTGCTTTGCAATTTCTTCCTCCACATCTTTATTACTATTTGGGGGCCTGTAGAAAACTCCTAACAACGTGACCGCTCCTTTCCTATTTCTAACTTCAGCCCATATTACCTCAGACGGCAGATCCCCCTCGAACTGCCTTTCTGCCGCTGTTAAACTATCCTTGATTAACAATGCTACTCCTCCACCTTTCTTACCAACTTGCCTACTCTTACTGAAACATCTATACCCCGGAACTTCCAACAACCATTCCTGTCCCTGTTCTAACCATGTCTCCGTAATGGCCACCACATCGTAGTCCCAAGTACCAATCCACGCTCCAAGTTCTCCTACCTTATTCCGGATGCTCCTTGCATTGAAGTAGACACACTTCAAGCCAGCTTCCTGTCTGCCGGTACATTCCTGCGACCTTGATACCCTCCTCAGTACCTCCCTACACTCACCACTGGCTCGTGGACTACAGCCCTTTTTCCCATCCCCCTGACAAATTAGTTTAAACCCCCCCGAAGAGCCGTAGCAAATTTCCCTCTAAACAGGTCTTTTTCAGGATGGCAGGCTGTGACTAGTGGGGTACAGTAAGGATCGGTGCTTGGACCCCAGCTATTCACAATCTATATCAATAATTTGGATGAGGGGACTAAATGTAACATTTGCAAATTTGCTGATGATTCAAAGCTAGGTGTCAGTGTCAGTTGTGAAGAGGATGTGAAGTGGCTTCAAGGGGATCTCGACAGGCTCAGTGAGTGGGCGAGAACATGGCAGGTGGATTATAACGTGGATAAATGTGAAGTTATGCACTTTGGTAGAAAAAACAGAAAGTCAGATTATTTCCTAAATGCTGAAAGTTTGGGGAATGCAGATGCTCAATGGACCTAGCTGTCCTTGTACATGAGTCACTGAAAGTGAATGTGCAGGTGCAGCAAGCCATAAGGAAAGCAAATGGTTTTCTGGCCTCCATTACGAGAGGATTTGAGTACAGGAGTAAAGAGTCTTACTATAATTAGAAAGGGCCTTGGTAAGACCACACCTGGAGTACTGTGTACAATTTTGGTCTCCTTACCTAATGAAGGATATATTATTCATAGAGGGAGTGGGACGAAGTTTCACGAGATTGATTCCTGGGATGATGGGATTGTCGTATGAGAAGAGATTGAGTTAGCAACTCGGGTGGGATAAAAAGATTTGGAACTCGGGTGGGATGGCAAAGGTCAGATCTCGGGGTAGGGCAAAGCTCAGGAACTGGCGGGGGTCAAAATTCAGGAACTCCTGAGGGGCAAAGGTTAGGAACACGGGGGGACAAATATCACGATCTCGGGCCAGGACAAAAGGTCAGCAACTCGTGTGGAAGGGTCAGGAACTCGGGGGTCAAATGTCAAGAACTGGGGCAAAGGTCCGGAACACGGGTGGGGGCAAAGGTCAGGAACTCGGTGGGCAAAGCTGAGGAGCTCCTGGAAGGCAAAGGCCAGGAACTCGGGGGGTATTTCAGGTCTCTGGGGAGCAAAGTTCAGGATGGCGGAGGGGTGGGGCAAAGGTTAGGGACTCGGGGGTAGTCACAGATCCGGAACACGGGGAGCAAAATTCTGGATCTCGTGGGTCAAAGTTCAGAAACTCGGGAGGGGCAAAAGTAAGGGACTTGGGCGGGGCAAATGTCAGGAACTCGTGGGCAAATGTCAGGTGCTCGGGGGTGCAAAGTTTAGGAACTCGTGAGGAAAAGCTCAGGAATCTAGTCGGGGCAAAGGTCAGGAAATCGGAGGGGGGGGGTAAAGGTCAAGATCTCGGGATGTTGTAAAGATCAGGAACTCGGGAGTGCAAAGGTCAGGAAATCGGTGGGGGAGTAGAGAAGATCACAGATTTGGGAGGTGCTGTTGTGAGAGATGGTTAGGAGCTTGGTCAGGGGGAGAAGTTCAGGAACTCGGGAGAGGGGAGAAAAGGTCAGGAACTCGGTGGGGGGATGGGGGCACAGAAGGAAAGAAACTTGGTCAGGTGGAGGAGGTGAAGAACTTGGGTGGGGGAAATAGGTCAGGAACTTGGTGGGAGTGGGGGTGGAGGTCAGGAACTTGGGTGGAGATGGGGGAGGTGGTCAGGAATTTGGGTGGGAGTGGGGGAGGAGGTCAGGAATTGGGTGGGGGTGGGGGAGGAGGTCAGGAATTTGGGTGAGGGTGGGGGAGGAGGTCAGGATCTTGGGCGAGGGTAGCGAGGGGGTCAGAAAATTCGGCGGTGGGGGCAGGAACATGTTTGCGGTGGGAGAAGGTCTTAACCCGCGAGGGTGAGCCCTGTCTGTTCCCAGTGAGCTCTGTTCTGTCTAGAGCAGTCTGTCAGAATGGCTCGAATTAAACTTTGCAAAGTAAATGTTTAAGTAGGCAGGGAGGAACAAATTACACATTCCAGGGACTCTGCTGGGTTTGCCTTGTCTCCAAGGGGACCAATGAGCAATCAGGACTTGTCATCCAAGGGGACCAATCAGACGGTGTTGTGAATAAACACGTCCACTTTGAAATGCTCCAGAAGTGTGACTCTAGGATCTCCCGTGTCATCAACAGAAATAAGAATGTTACACGCCCTGTTGTAAGAGACACAAGCATAAAAAATGTGAAACACAAAGTGTACTTTTCACCAAAGCTTTAGGCAGCAGAATCAAGCGCTGTTCTCCGTGTCTATCGGACACTCTGTTCCCTGCAGTGCCCACTGATCGCGATAGACCCCCAGTGTAGTGCTGAGCACCGCACGCTCCCTCTCCATGCGTTCTGGCTCACAGTGAATGGAATTGGATGTTTCTGGGTTTTATAAAGACTGGTGTCGGACATTCTCCGGACTCCATTACCAGCCTGATGACCTGTTCTGGTGTTCTCCACTCTGCACTCTCCCGTGTCTCTCTTAATTTATTATAGATCCCAAGACCGTCCCAAATCAGGAGCCCGAGGAACAATCGACCCGTGAATCCGCTGACCGCACATCCTCTATTCCACTGGTGTCTACAGCCTCAGGTATCTGCCTTGTGAAGTCCATTCTAAACAGACGGCTCCCCAATGTAACTGTAGCAATCCTCAGACCCTCAGATTGATCCAATATCTTACTGAAGGGTGTGGGATGGACTGTCTGACATGCATCGGATGTGGAGACTGAGGGGAATTGGATGCAGCATCTGAGGGAAGTGGAATGCAGTGACTGAGGGAGCGGGCTGTAGTGAATGAGGGGAGTGTGATGTAGTGAATGAGGGAGCGGGATGTAGTGAATGAGGGAGTGTGATGTAGTGAATGAGAGGAGTGTGATGCAGTGAATGAGGGGAGTTCGATGTAGTGAATGAGGGGAGTGTGATGCAGTGAATGAGGGTTTGGGATGCAGTGAATGAGGGAGTGTGATGAAGTGAATGAGAGGAGTGTGATGCAGTGAATGAGGGGAGTGTGATGTAGTGAATTAGGGGAGTGTGATGCAGTGAATGATGGGAGTGTGATGTAGTGAATTAGGGGAGTGTGAAGTAGTGAATGAGGGGAGAGTGATGTAGTGAATGAGGGGAGTGAGATGTAGTGAATGAGGGGAGTGTGGTATAGTGAATGAGGGGTGTGTGATGTAGTGAATTAGGGGAATATGATGTAGTGAAAGAGGGGAGTGTGACGTAGTGAATAAGGGGAGTGTGATATAGAGAATGAGGGGAGTGTGATGTAGTGAATGGGGGGAGTGTGATGCAGTGAATGAGTTGAGTGTGATGTAGTGAATGAGGGGAGTGTGATGTAGTAAATGAGGGGAGTGTGATGCAGTTAATGAGGGGGTGTGATGTAGTGAATGAGGGGAGTTTGATGTAGTGAATGAGGGGAATGTGATGTAGTGAAAGAGGGGAATGTGATGTAGTGAAGGAGGGGAGTGTGATGTAGTGAATAAGGGGAGTTGGATGTAGTGAATGTGTGCAGTGTTATGTAGTGATTGAGGAGAGTGTGATCTAGTAACTGAGGGGAGTTAGATGTAGAGAATGAGGGGAGTGTGATGTACTGAATGACGGGAGTGTGATGCAGTGAATAAGGGGAGTGTGATGTAGTGAATGAGGGGAGTGTGATGTAGTGAATGAGGGCAGTGTGATGTAGTGAATGAGGGCAGTGTGATGCAGTGAATGAGGGGATTGTGATGTAGTGAATGAGGGGAGCGTGATGCAGTGAATAAGGGGTGTGTGATGTAGTGAATGAGGGGAGTGTGATGCAGTGAATGAGGGGAGTGTGCAGTAGAGAATGAGGGGAGTGTGATGTGGTGAATAAGGGGAGTGTGATGTAGTGAATGAGAGGAGTGTGATGTAGTGAATGAGAGGATTGTGATGCAGTGTTTGAGGGGAGTGGTATGGAATGAATGTGGGGAGTGTGATGTAGTGAAGGAGGGGAGTGTGATGTAGTGAATGAGGGGAGTGTGATGTAGTGAATGAGGGGAGTGTGATGTAGTGAACATAAGAACATAAGAAATAGGAGCAGGAGTAGACCAATTGGCCCCTCGAGCCTGCTCCGCCATTCAATAAGATCATGGCTGATCTGATCCTAACCTCAAATCTGAAGAACACAAGAAGTAGGAGCAGGACCCGGCAACTCAGCCCCTGGGCCCGCTCCGCTTCCCATAGGGCCTTGACCGATCCGAAATCAGCCTCATATCCAATTTCCTGCCCACTCACCGTAACCCCTAATTCCCTTTACCTCTAGGAAACTGTCTATTTCTGTTTTAAATTTATTTAATGATGTAGCTTCCACAGCTTCCTGGGGCAGCAAATTCCACAGACCTACTACCTTCTGAGTGAAGAAGTTTCTCCTCATCTCAGTTTTGAAAGAGCAGCCCCTTATTCTAAGATTATGCACCCTAGATCTAGTATCACCAATCCTTGGTAACATCCTTACCGCATCTACCCGATCAAGCCCCTTCACAATCTTGTATGTTTCAATAAGATCGCCTCTCATTCTTCTGAACTCCAATGAGTAGAGTTCCAATCTACTCAACCTCTCCTCATATGGCCACCCCCTCATCCCCGGGTTTAACCAAGAGTGAACCTTCTTTGTACTGCCTCGAGAGCAAGTATGTCTTTTCTTAAGTATGGACACCAAAACTAATTGCAGTATTCCAGGTGCGGTCTCACCAATACCTTATATAACTGCAGCAATACCTCCCTGTTTATATAATCTATCCCCCTAGCAATAGAAGCCAACATTCCGTTGGACTTTCTTGATCACCTGCATAGTAACTTTTTGATTTTCTTGCACTAGGACCCCCAGATCCCTTTGTACTTCAGTACTTTCCAGTTTTTCGCCATTAAGATAATAACTTGCTCTCTGATTTTTCCTGCCAAAGTGCATAACCTCACATTTTCCAGTATTGCATTGCATCTGCCAAATCTCCGCCCACTCTCCCAGCCTGTCTATATCCCCTTGTCGGTTTTTTATGTCCTCCTCACTCACTACTTTCCCTCCCATCTGTGTATCATCTGCAAACTTTGATATGTTACACTCGGTCCCCTCCTCCAAATCGTTAATATAGATTGTAAAGATTTGGGGACCCAGCACCGACTCCTGCGGCACACCACTGGCTACTGGTTGCCAGTCCGAGAATGATCCATTTATCCCAACTCTCTGCTTCCTGTTAGATAAGCAATCCTCCACCCATGCTAGAATATTACCCCCAATCCAGTGATGTTTTATCTTGAGCAATAATCTTTTATGTGGCACCTTCTCCAAAGCCTTCTGGAAGTCTAAATACACTACGTCGACTGGTAACCCTTTATCCACCCTGTACGTATGTCCTCAATAACTCAAGTAAATTTGTCAGACATGACTTCCCCTTCATAAAGCCATGCTGACTTTGTCCTATTAAATTATGTTTATCTAAATGTTCCGTTACTGTCTCCGTAATAATAGACTCCAAAATTTTACCCACCACAGATGTTAGGCTAACTGGACTATAATTCCCAGCCTTCTGCCTACTACCCTTTTTAAATAAGGGTGTTACTTTAGCAGTTTCCAATCTGCCGGGACCTTTGCTGAGTCCTGGGACTTTTGGAAAATTATTACCAAAGCATCCACATTCCCTACTGTCACTTCCCTCAAGACCCTAGGATGTAAGCCATCAGGTCCAGGGGATTTATCCGCCTTGAATTCCATTATTTTACTGAGTACCAATTCCTTCGTGATTTTAATCGTATTTAGCTCCTGCCCCCCTAGAGCCCGCTGTTTGTAGAGTGTTGGGATATTCTTAGTGTCCTCTACCGTAAAGATTGAAACTAAATATTTGTTCAGCATTTTTGCCATCTCCATGTTTGCCACCATTACTTTCCCGGTCTCATCCTCCTGCTCATTCACTGTCTGTCATCCTCTGTCTATCTTTCTCTCTCTGTCTGTATCTCTCACTCCCTGTCTCTCTCTGTGTCTCTATTTCTTTGTCTGTTTCTCCAGCTCATTCTCTCTCTTTTTTTCTGTCCATTTCTTTGTCTCTATCCCTTCGTCTCCCTCTATGTCTCTTTTTCTGTCTATCTCTGTCTCCCTCTCTGTCTCTATCTATCTCTCTTTTTCTCTCTTTCTCTCAACCTGTCTCCCTTTTGCCCCGTCTTTATCTTACGTTATCAGTCTTTCGTTCTCTCCATCATTCTCTGCCTCTCTCTGTGTGTCAGTCCCTATCTTTCTCCCTCTTTCTCACTCCCTCTTTGCATCTCTCTCCCTTTCTTTCTTTCTCTCTATATCCCCAGTCTCTCTCCATATATTTATATTTTTTTCTCTCTATCTCTCTCTGTGTCTCTCGCTCTCTCATTCTGTTTCTCGCTCTTATTTCCTCTCTCTCTGACTCTCTGTCACTATCTTCACTCTTTCTCTCTCTGTTGCCAACTCTCTCTCTCTCTGTCTCTATAACTCATTCTCGCTCTGTCTGTCTCTCTGTATGAATATTTATCTGTCTCTCTCTGTCAATTGATCCTTCAATCCTGAATTGTCTCTTGTCTCCTTACCCATCAGTTCAATGCCAGCCCAGTGCTGTGAGAGACCCGGACCGAGCAGGAAGGTACACTTTTGGCCCAGGGCTCTTTCTCAATCCTCCTTTCCCATGTGGATGATCTTTCATTACAGATTCGTGGAAGACGACAAGTCCTGCAACCAAGGGAGAGTCGACATCAGAAGCTGAGTGCAAACCTTCAGATGAGGGACATTCAAGGCCAGGTATCAGTCGGATTCTGGTAGGAACCATCCAGTCAGACTGCTCCAGGGTCCAATCCCGGAAAAATTCAGTCCCTGACACCATCCTCGGACATTAAGCTATTGAACCTCCCAAATATCCTGCTTTATAATCTGACTGCTACAGTCCCAGTTATCGGGCCAAGTCTCTCCCAATATTAAATAAATAGAATAGATCAAGCCATTCGTCCCAATGGTTCCTGCCAGTGTTTAAAATCCATACGAGCCTCCTCCCACCTCTAATCATCTAACCCCATCAAGATAACCTACTATTCATCACTCCCTCGTGTGTTTATCCAGCTTCCCTTAAATGCATCTATACTATTTACCTCAACCACTCCCTTTCGTAGCATGTTCCACATTCTCACCACTCTCTGGGTAAAGAAGTTTCTCCGGAATTCCCTATTGGATTTATTAGTGACTATCTTATATTTATGGCCCCTAGTTTTGCACGCTTCCACAAATGGAAACATATTTTTTACATCAACCATATCGAACCCCCTTCAGAATTGTAAATACATTTCCCAGGTAACCCCTCAGCCTTCTCTTTTCTAGAGAAAAGAGCCCCAGCCTGTTCAGTCTTTCTTTGAATTCCCTTGCACTCCCCTTTACTGTGTTTCTATTGGCTCTCAGGAGTCAGTAGCTGGGGTGGGGGCCACATTCATTGCCCCTCCCCAGTGTCCTGTGAATGTGGAGCTGTGGGGCTGCCTTCTCGAGCTGTTGTGGGGAATTGTGGTGGTCGGGTCAGGTGGGTGTTATGAAAGCAGCGACTGGGCTGGAATTGTTCGCAATTACCCACGTTCCCTGGTTCCGAAAGCTTGTGATTTCAAATAAAACTGTTGGACTATAACCTGGTGTTGTGCGACCTCTCAATTCAGCTCCCAGAACAGAAGGTCCTCGGTTGGACCGGCACTCCGGGTTTGCCCCCCTCCATTCCCCCTCCCTGTACGCGGTTGATATTTCTGCCTCCAACTCTGCTTGGTGGGAAGGGGCGTTTGGGCGCTGCGGCTGAATGCTTGTCCTCTCAATGTTCCAGGGGTACTGAAATTGTCGGAGGAGGAGTGTGAGAAGGTCAGTGCCGAGGTCCAAGTGATGTACATCGGCAAAAACAAACTGGTCACCCCCGCGGAAAAGGAAGCCTACCTCCGGCAGGTGAGGAATTTATTCTTCATTCATTCTCAGGGTGTGCTGGCACTGATTGACCATCACCAGTTGGCTTTGATTGACCAATCCCAGTTTGCATTGATTGATCATCCCTAGTTGGCACTGATTGACCATCCCCAGTTAGCACTGATTGACCATCCCCAGTTGGCATTGTTTGATCATCCCTAATTGGCATTGTTTGATCATCCCCAGTTGGCATTGTTTGATCATCCCCAGTTGGCACTGATTGACCAGCCACAGTTGGCATTGAATGATCATCCCCAGTTGGCATTGATTGACCAGCCACATTTGTACTGGTGTTAAGGGGAGGGGATTTCCCCTTCTGTAAAGGGGAGCGGAATCCCCTGGTTTTAAGGGGGAGGGAGTCCCCTTGTGTGAAGTGGAGGGGAGACCCCTGGTTTTAAGGGGAGGGGATTCCTCTAGTGTTAAGTGGGAGGAGAATCCGTGGTGTTAAGAGGAGGGGAGTCCCCTGGTATTAAGGGGGAGGGGATTCCCCCAGTGTTAAGGGGGAGGGGATTCCCTGGTGTTAAGGGGAGTGTAGTCCCCTGGTGTGAAGGCGGAGGGGATTCCCTTTGTATTAAGGTAGAGGATTCCCCAGTTGTTAGGAACTCGGTGATGTTTCCTGAGAGACCATGTTAAGGTGCGGTCTAATTTCGACCCCTCTCTATCGTACCTCACCGGGTGATTCTTCTCCGTTCCCAGGTACAAGACATGCTGAAAGACCACCTCCCGTGCAAGAAACTGGCGCTGCAGTTTCACGGTGAAAAAGGGAATGCAGATGGAAACAAGAAACGGAAATGACCCGGGAGATCCGGGATTGTCAGCGGGTGAATTTCAACCCGAATATGGGCACAATGACAGCGTCCAGGAGTTGTGGTGGGCGGGAGGAGGGGGTTTGAGTGGGTGTGGTGAATGGTGTTAGGGGGTGGGGTTGGGGGTGGAGTGGGGGTTGGGGTGACTGGGGGCAGGGGGTGGGATGGGGTCGGGTGTGGAGTGGGGTCAAGGGGTGGGCTGGTGTGTGGTGTGGTGTGGTGTGGGGTGAGGGGTTGAATGGGGTGAGGTGGTGGGCTGATTATTGTGTGTGGTGTATCTCGTTGAATTATTTCTAATGGACAGTGTCCAGGAGCGGTGGGGTGTGGTGTTTAAAATGAATTTAAAATGGGGGAATTTGTGTCTAAAAGCAGTTTAATAAGCAGTTTAAAATGTGTTTAAGAGGAGTTTGATAAGGGGCTTAAGAAGTTTTTAGAAGGAGTTTGTTAAAGGGATTAGAAGCTGCTTAAAAAGAGTTTAATAAGGATTTTACAAGGTTTTTAAAAGGAGGTTAATTAAGGAGTTTAGAAGATGTTTCAAAGAAGTTTAATCATGGGTTTAAAGGTGTTTAAAATGAGTTTAATTTAGGCTTTAAAAGGAAATTAAAATGTTTTTAAGGGATTTAAAAGGTGTTTTTAAAAGCCTGTAAACGGGGTTTTGAAAGGGATTTGTAAGGAACGGTTTAATCAGATTGCCCTGAGGGATTTTAATATAATACTGGCGATGGGGTTTCTTTATATTGTAGTAATGTCAGGTTTGAGCCTTTGTTTCTTGAGTAGGGAAGTAAGATTCTTCAGTGAGAAACAAACGGCAATTCTAAGGTTGTAACCACCTGTTTGATGAGAGAAGTTAATCGGAGAAACACAGAAAGATAGAAAGAAAGACTTGTATCTGTATCGTGCCTCAGGATGTCCAAAGCGCTTTACAGTCAATGAAGTACTTTTTGAAGTGTAGTCACAGTTGTAATTTAGGAAACACAGCAGCCCAATTGCGCACAGCAAGCTCCCACCAACAACGATGTGTAAATGACCAGATAAGAGGGGAGAGAAAAATCCCACTCATTAGAACGGAGGCCTTGAAGCCTTACAACAACAACTTGCATTTATACAGCGCCTTTAACGTAGCAAAACGTCCCAAGGTGCTTCACAGGAGCCGAAATTATACACAATTTGATACCGAGACACATAAGGAGATATTAGGACAGGTTTTACCGAACATCTTACAGCAGGAGAGGTGAAGAGGTTTAGGCAGGGAAAAGCAGAGCTTAGGGCCGAGGCAGCTGAGGGCACGGCCGCAAATGTTGGAGTGGATAAAATCGGGGGGTGAGCAAAAGGACAGAAATGGAGGAACGCAGCGATCTCGGAGGGGCTGGAAGAAGTTACAGAGGTAGGGAGGGGTCGAGGGCATGGAGTGATTTTCAAACAAGGATGAGATTTTTTTTAAATCAAGCTGTTGCTGGACCGGGAGCAAATGTAGATCAGATAAGAACCTGCCTGAGAATCACCAGAGCCTGGAACCGGGCAATTAGCGAGGGTGAGTCAAGTAAAGCGAGTGAGGGATCTGTAGAAAAAAGGACATAATTTAAATCACTGTTCACTGAAACATTATCCAGGACACCTCTTGATGTACCTTTAAAACAGACCAATTGGCATGTAGAAGGAGGAAGGAGAAGGTATAAAAAGTGGATGCTGGAACTAATACCTTGGATTCAGTTAAGATCTGATCAATCTGTAGAGTGAGCTCGGGATTGTAACACGTTTGCTTCTCAGGCTAAAACTCGCAAGGTTTTGTCGGAAGCTGTGGCTGTTGTGTATAATTATTTTATGTTTAATAAATGTGTGACATCTGACATTAAACGTTGTTAAACCTATTGATTAAAAGAGTGAATTATAAGTAAGCACACACGCATTTACCCATTCGCTAACATAGGCGAACACCTCACTCCAGTCATTCAGTACCCAATCTGGGCCTACACTTAACTCAAGTCCCTCACAACCCGATCTGGACCTACACCGGACTCCAATCCCTCAGTGCCTGATCTGGCCCCATTCCTCACTCCAGTCCCTCACTACCCGGTCACGGGCCAACAACTGACTCCAGGCGTTCTCTACAGGGTCTGGACTTACACCTGACTCCAGTCCCTCACAACCTGATCTGGGTCGACACTAGACTGCAGTCCCTCACAACCCGGTCTGCGCCTACACCGGAATCCAGTCCCTCACTGCCTGGTCTGGATCTACACGAGACTCCAGACTCCCACTACCCGGTCGGGGTTACACCTCACTCATTTCCCTCACTACCAAATCTGGGTTTACGCCTGACTCCAGTCCCACATTAAACGGTGTAGGCCTACACACGAATCCACTCCCTCAGTACCGACTCCCCGTCAAAACCCAACTCACCGCCCAACTCCCCACACCCTCACAACTCCAATCCACTCCCCCTCACTGCCACACTCCCCTGTCCCTCACCACCCCACGCCCCTCCCTGTCATCACCCCAATCCCCTTCCAATCACTGCCCCTCTCCATTACCCCTCTCCGCCCCATACCCCTCCCTCGCACCACACAAATCCCCTCCCAATCACCGCCCCTCTAAGCTCCCACACACCCACCCCACACCCCTAACATTCACCGCTCCACTCCACTCCCCCTCACAAACCAATTCCCTGTACTCACAGCCCAACTCCCCTCCCCCTCAACACCGCACTCCCCTCCCCCCTCACCGCCCCACTCCCCTCCCTCTCACCGCCCCCTCTGCTCCCTGAGTGCACCAATCCGCTCCCACTCACCGCCTTTCCGTGCCCCTCACCACTCCACGCCCCACCAACTCACCACCTCACTCCCCACCCCCTCAGCGCAACACTTCCGTCACCGTCACACTCCCCTCCATCTCACGGCCCCACTCACCGCCCCACTCCTCTCCCCCTCATCGCCCCACTCCCCTTTCCCTCACCGCCCGACTTCCCTTCCACTCCCCCTCATGGCCCCACTCCCCACCCCCACTCACAGCCTCACTCCCCTCCCCCTGACCGCTCAACTCCCCTACCACTAAACGCCCCACTTCCCTCACCGTCACCGCCACACTCCTCACGCCCCCTCCCCTCCACACTCCACTCCCCTCAAGTTCAGCCCCCCACTTGCCTCTCTGGAAACCGCAGCACTCACCTCCTGTCCACCATCCCAGCACTGCCTCACTCCGCTCCCCCACACCCTCACCACCCCACTCCCCTTCCTGGCAACCGTTCCAATCCTCCTACCCTCACTGCCCCACTCTTCACGTCACCACCACAATCCTCTCCCTCTCCTCACCAACCAATCTCCTGCTCAACACCCCACTCCCCTCCTCCTCACTACCCCAGTCCCAGCAACCTCACCACCCAACTCCCATCCCGCTCATCGCCAAATTCCATCCCCTTGACGGGCCCCACTATTCCCCATCACTGGGCCACTCCCCTCCCCTTCAGTACACAACTCCACCCCCCCTCAGAGCCCCACTCCCCTCCCAATCACTGCCCAACTCACCTCCATCTTAGCGCCCCACTCCACTCACAATCACCACCCCACTCCCCTCCTCCCCACTACTCAACTCCCCTCCCTTCACCATCCCCCTCCCCACAGCTCCCCTTCCCCTCTGTCCCTCTCCCCTCCCCCTCAACGCCCAACTCCCCTCCCCCAGACCGCCCCACTCCCCTACACCACACCGCCCCACTCCCCTCACCCACACCGCCCCACTCCCCTATCCCTCACCATTTCTCTGCCCACCACCTCCACCCCCCTCACCGCCCCACTCCCCACCATCTCACCATCACGCTCACTCCCCCTCACCGCCACACTCTTAAATCCCTCACCGCGCCATTCCTAACCGCCTCACCCACGACCCTCCCCTCACCCTCAGCGCCCCACTCCTCTCTCCCAATCTCCTCCCCCACACCGCCCCACTCCGCGACGTCACCGCCGCACTCACCCATTACCGCCCCACAACCCACCCACTCACCGCCCCACATCCCAACCACTCACCGCCCTACTTCTCCCGCCCACTCCCCTTCATCTCACCGACACCCTCCCGCCCCACACCACACCCCGTCAGCGACCCACTCACCTCCCGCTCACCCCCACTTCCATCCCTCCTTCTCCCCTCCCCCTCTTCATCCCCGGACGTGACCTCACCGCGTAGACTTCTCCGGCAACATGGCCGCCCCGAATGGCTCCACAGGCCCCGCCCCCTCTCCACGGTCACGGGCTCGGGTGACCCGCTATCCCAGAGTGAAGCGCCTCCCTGAGCTACCGTTCCAATGGGGCATCCGCGAACCCGACCCCTGATGGACAGTTGGGCGAACCAAGGAAATGGGTGCTGCTATTCATGACCAATGTCAGCGCGTCTCTGCTCCACTGAGACCCCGCCACCCGCCGGCACTGTGATGGACAGCGGAGTCAAACAACGGCTGAGGGGCGCTGCCGCGCTTTGAACAATCGGAGCACCACCTTGCTGTTCAATTCCTTTCTGGCCTTATTGCGTCATTCCCCGACAAACGTTTGAAAGCCATTGCCCGACCAGCGTCATTGCGTCATTTCTCTTTGACAGACGCTCGAGTGAGGCGCTGGGGAGCGCTGGAACCAATGAGAAACCAGAGGGTGAATTAGCGCTGCTTAAAGCCAAGCCGACCTCGCTGAATTATGGTTAGGCAAATGTTTTTCACTGATGTTAATTAAAGCTGGAAACAAACTGAGGAAACTCAGTGGATGAGGGAGGAAGAGACCGAGGGTCGATGAAGGGAGAAAAATGTAGGGAAAAGGGGGAACGAATTCGGAGAAGGGGAAGTCAATAGGGAAAGTGGAAAAAATAGTATCAAAGCACAAAAGGATCCCATTCGGCCCATCTTGCCTGTGCCGGCTCTTTGGTAGAGATACCCACTTAATCCCAATCCCATCTTCTTACACCATAGAACAGAAAACGTTGTCCCTTAAAGTATTTATCCAATTCCCTTTTGAAAGTTACTATTGAATCTGCTTCCAACACCCTTTCAGGCAGTGCATTCCAGATCACATCATCTCGCTGTGTATTTTTTTCCTGCAAATCTCCTCTGGTTTTTTGCCAATCACCTTAAATCTGTGTCTTCTGCTTACTTACCATTCTGGCACTGGAAACATTTTCTCCTTGTTTACTCCATCAAAAACCCTTCAGAATTTTGAATACCCCGATTAAGTCTCCTCTTAACCTTCTCTGCCCTAAGGAGAACAATCGCAGCTTCTCCAGTTTCTACACATAACTGAATTCCCTCCACCCTGGAACTACTCTGAGAAATCTCTTACACAGCCTCCGCAAGGCCTTGACATCCTTCCTAAAGTGTGGTGCCCAGAATTAAACGCAATACGCCAGCTTAGGCCTAACCAGTATTTCATAAAATTTAGCGTAACTTCCTTGCGTTTGTACTCTATTCCTCTATTATTAAAGCCAAGTTCCCATATGATGTTTCATTAGCCTTCACAACTTTTCCTCCACTTCAAAGATTTGTGTTCATACACCCCATGTCTCTCTGTTCCTGCACCCCCTTTAAAATTGTACCATTTAGTTCCTATTGTCTCTCCTCATTGTTCCGACCAAAATGTATCACTTTTCACAGTTTCACAGTTCTTTGTGTTAAATTTCATCTGCCCTGTGTCTGCCCATTTCACCAGTTTCTCAATGTCCTCCTGAAGTATTTTGCTGTCATCACATTGTTTCCTACTTTTCCGAGTTTTATATCATCTGCAAACTTGAAACTTATGCCCTCTAAACCCAAGCCCAGCTCATTAATATATATCAAAAAAAGCAATGATTCAAATCACCAGCACCTGGGGAGCAACACTGCAAACTTCTCTCCAGTTCAAGAACAGTCCTTCACCACTTCTCTCTGTTTTCTGTCCGTTAGAAAATGTTGTATCCATGCTGCCGCTCTCCATTTAATCCCATGGGCTTTAATTTTTCCAACACGTCTATTATGTTGTTCTTTACCAAATGTCTTTTGAAAGTCCATATACACAACATCAACCGCACTACCCTCATCAACACTCTGCGTCACTTCATCAAAGAACGCGATCAAGTTTTTCAAACTCGATGCGCATTGAAATAATCTTTTCTGACTTTCATTTATTAACCCATACTTTTCCAAGTGCAACTTAATTTTGTTCTGGATTAATGTCTCTAAAGGTTTCCCCACCACCGGCATTAGGCTGACTGGCCTGCAATTACCGGGTTTATCCCCCGCCCCCTGTTTATACAGAGGTGTAACATTTGTAATCCGCCCGTCCTCTGGCATTACTTCCAAAGGGCTCATTACGAGGTCCCTTGCTTTTTGTGGTATACATCAATGATTTAGACTTCAACTTAGGGGGCATGATTAAGAAGTTTGCAGATCATGCAAAAAATGACGGTGTGGTTGATAGTGAGGAAGAAAGCTGTAGATTCCAGGAAAATATCAATGGACTGGTCAGGTGGGCAGCAAGGCGACAAATGGAATTAAATCCAGAGAAGTGTGAAGTAATGCTAACGAGGTAATGTAATACACACAAAATGGTAGGATACTGCGAAGTGCAGAGGAACAGAGGGACCTTGGAGTGTGTGTCCACATATCCCTGAAGGTATTAGGGCAGGTAGGTATGTTGGTTAAGAAGGCATACAGGATACTTTCCTTTGTTAGCCGAGTCATAGAATATAAGAGCAGGGAGGTTATGCTCGAACTTTATAAAACACTAGTTAGGCCACAGCTTGAGCACTGCGTACAGTGAGGGTTCCCATATTACAAGAAATATGTGATTGCACTGGAGTGGGTACAGAGGACATTCACGAGGATGCTGCTCGGAAGGAAGAATTTTAGCTAAGAGGAAAGATCGGATAGGCTGGGGTTGCTTTCCATGGAGCAGGGAAGGGAGAGGGGAGATTTAATTGAGGTGTATAACATTATGAGGGGCCTCGATAGAGAGGATATGAACGACCTATTTCCCCTAGCAGAGAGATGAATAACCAGAGGTCATAGAATTAAAGTAATTGGTAGAAGGATTAGAGGGAATTTGAGGAGAAATGTTTTTGCCAGATGGTGACGAGATCTGAAACTCACTGCCTGAAAGGGTGGTAGAGGCACATTTAAAGAAAGAAAGACTTGCATTTATATTGTGCTTTTCACCACCTCACGACGTCCCAAAGCGCTTTGCAGCCAGTGAAGAGGCGGGAGTGTTACCCACTGAGTTACAGCTGACATAAGTTCTTTAAAAAGTTAAAGGCGCTATATATGCGCAAGTTTTTGTTGTTGTTGTCACCTAGGGAGCTCTAGCTTTGGAGGCCCTTCCTTTCCCCCTCATGGGAATGCGTCTTTCTGTATCGGAACCATCTCCTCTTTGAAGGCCTACCATTATTCAATTATTGTTTTACCGACCAACCTTCGATTCCAAAGCACCTGGGCCAGTTCCCTTTATTCTCCCTGATATTAGCCCAGCTCCAGTTAATTACTTTTACGCTTGATTGATCCCCGTCCATTTCCATAACTAATCTAAACCTGATGATATTATGACCACTTTTCTTCTAATTCCCTACCACCCACCCAAAAAAAATACATGCTTCACTTGCTCCACTTCATGCCCCAGAACTTGATCCAGCACTGATTCCTTCCTCATTGGACTGGTCAGGAAAGTTCACTTGTACACATTTGATGACTTCCTCCCCCTCTTTGCCCTTTACACTGTTACAATTCCAGTCTATATTGAGATAACTGAAGTCCCCCTTTATCACTATACTGTAGTTCTTGCATATTTAGGTAATGTGCCTACAAATTTGCTCCTTTATCTCCTTCCCATTATTTGGTGGTCTATAGTGTACACCGAGAATCGTAATATCTCCTCTATTATTCCTTAATTCTAACCAAATAGATTCTGTCTTTGGCCCCTCAACAACTTCATCCCTTTCCAGTGCTGTAATAGTTACTTTTATCAATACAGCTACACACCCTCCTTTCTTTGCTTCCCTATCTTTCCTGAATACCTTGTAGCCAGAAATATTAAGTTCCCAATCCTCCCCTTCTTTGATCCAGGTCTCTGTTCTTGCCATTATATCATAGTCGCATGTGGCGACTTGTGCCTGCAGCTCACCATCCTTATTTACCACACACCGTGCATTTATGTACATACACTTCAAAAACGTCTTAGACTGCCTCGCATTTACCTCCAGTCTGATCCCTCCTATTTCTGAAATAGACTTTACTCTGGTGCGACTCGCCTCTCCCAGTTCTCTGTGCACCTTGTTTCTCCTCCTCTAATATTTCATCCGACCGCCCATTCCCCAGCCAAATTAGTTTAAACCAGACCAACAGCACAAGTGTGGAAAAGTAGAAATGACTGGGGGCGTGGGAGGGGAAGAAATATGGTAAGGTGAAAAAAGTGGGAGACGAGGGGAAGAAATGGGAGACGAGGGAATGATATGGCGAAGTGGAAAGAAATGTGGGGAAGCCTGTGTCAGAATTTCAGGTCCGCCGATTGTGCGGTGAATGTGAGCTCAGTGCGTCTCACCGGAACTGACCTCATCCCGCAGAGGTGATCGCCAACATGGCCCTCACCGGCAACACGTTCCTGTCCGCCATCTTGTCAATACACTCCGCATAGGGCATTGAGAGTGAGAGAGAGAGAGAACGAGACAGAGTGAGAGAGAGAGACAGAGACAGAGGAGTAAATATAGAGGGACAGTGGGAGAGAGATGAAGAGAGAGAGAGAGCGAAATAGATCAAGTGAGAAAGAGAGACATACAGAGAGAGAATTATAAAGGGTGAGAGGGATTGGGGCAGGCACCATTAAATGGGGGATGGGGAAGGCAACAGTAAATGGGGAATTGGGGAAGGGCACCATTAAATGGAAGATTGGAGAAGGCAACAGTAAATGGGAAAATGTGGAAGGCACCTGTCAATGGGGGATTGGGGAATTCGCCAGTCAATGGGGGACTGGGCAGGCACCAGTAAAAGGGCGATTGGGGAAGGGCACCAGTAAATGGGGATTGGGGAAGACACCAGTAAATGGGAGATTGGGGAAGGCAGCAGTAAATAAGAGATTGTGGAAGGCAACAGTAAATAGGAGATTGTGGAAGACACCAGTAAATGGGGGATTGGAGAAGACACCAGTAAATGGGGGATTGGGGAAGGCACCAGTAAATGGAAGATTGGGGAAGACACCAGTAAATGGGGGATTGGAGAAGACACCAGTAAATGGGGGATTGGGGAAGACACCAGTAAATGGGGGATTGGAGAAGACACCAGTAAATGGGGGATTGGGGAAGGCACCAGTAAATGGAAGATTGGGGAAGACACCAGTAAATGGGGGATTGGGGAAGACACCAGTAAATGGGGGATTGGAGAAGACACCAGTACATGGAGGATTAGCGGAGACACCAGTAAATGGGGGATTGGGGAAGACACCAGTAAATGGGGGATTGGGGAAGGGCACCAGTAAATGGGGGATATGGGAAGACACCAGTAAATGGGGGATTGGGAAAGGGCACCAGTAAATGGGGGATTGGGGAAGACACCAGTAAATGGGGGATTCGGGAAGGCACCAGTAAATGGGGGATTGGGGAAGACACCAGTAAATGGGGGATTGGGGATGGACACCAGTAAATGGGGGATTGGGGATGGACACCAGTAAATGGGGGATTGGGGATGGACACCAGTAAATGGGGGATTGGGGAAGACACCAGTAAATGGGGGATTGGGGAAGACACCAGTAAATGGGGGATTGGGGAAGACACCAGTAAATGGGGGATTGGGGAAGACACCAGTAAATGGGGGATTGGGGAAGACACCAGTAAATGGGGGATTGGGGATGGACACCAGTAAATGGGGGATTGGGGAAGACACCAGTAAATGGGGGATTGGGGAAGACACCAGTAAATGGGGGATTGGGGAAGGGCACCAGTAAATGGGGGATTGGGGAAGACACCAGTAAATGGGGGATTGGGGAAGACACCAGTAAATGGGGGATTGGGGAAGACACCAGTAAATGGGGGATTGGGGATGGACACCAGTAAATGGGGGATTGGGGAAGGCACCAGTAAATGGGGGATTGGGGAAGGCTCCAGTAAATGGGGGATTGTGGAGGGCAGCAGTAAATGGGGGATTGGGGAGGGCAGCAGTAAATGGGGGATTCTCGATTGGCAACAGTAAATGTGGAATTGGGGTAGGGCAAAAGTAAATGGGGGATTCTCGATTGGCAACAGTAAATGTGGAATTGGGGAGGGCAGCAGTAAATGGGGGATTCTCGATTGGCAACAGTAAATGTGGAATTGGGGTAGGGCAAAAGTAAATGGGGATTGGGGAAGACACCAGTAAATGGGGGATTGGGGAAGGGCACCAGTAAATGGGGATTGGGGAATTGCAACAGTAAATGGGGGATTAGGGAAGACACCAGTAAATGTGGAATTGGGGTAGGGCAAAAGTAAATGGGGATTGGGGAAGACACCAGTAAATGGGGGATTGGGGGAGACACCAGTAAATGGGGGATTGGGGAAGGGCACCAGTAAATGGGGGATTGGGGAAGGGCACCAGTAAATGGGGGATTGGGGAAGGGCACCAGTAAATGGGGGATTGCGGAAGGGCACCAGTAAATGGGGGATTGGGGGAGACACCAGTAAATGGGGGATTGGGGAAGGGCACCAGTAAATGGGGGATTGGGGAAGGCACCAGTAAATGGGGGATTGAGGAAGACACCAGTAAATGGGGGATTGGGGAAGACACCAGTAAATGGGGGATTGGGGAAGGGCGCCAGTAAATGGGGGATTGGGGAAGGCACCAGTAAATGGGGGATTGGGGAAGGGCACCAGTAAATGGGGGATTGCGGAAGGGCACCAGTAAATGGGGGATTGGGGAAGACACCAGTAAATGGGGGATTGGGGAAGACACCAGTAAATGGGGGATTGGGGAAGACACCAGTAAATGGGGGATTGGGGGAGACACCAGTAAATGGGGGATTGGGGAAGACACCAGTAAATGGGGGATTGGGGAAGGGCACCAGTAAATGGGGGATTGGGGGAGACACCAGTAAATGGGGGATTGGGGAAGACACCAGTAAATGGGGGATTGGGGGAGACACCAGTAAATGGGGGATTGGGGAAGACACCAGTAAATGGGGGATTGCGGAAGGGCACCAATAAATGGGGGATTGCGGAAGGGCACCAGTAAATGGGGGATTGGGGAAGACACCAGTAAATGGGGGATTGGGGAAGACACCAGTAAATGGGAGATTGGGGAAGGTACCAGTAAATGGGGGATTGGGGAAGGGCACCAGTAAATGGTGGATTAGGGAAGGGCACCAGTAAATGGAGATTGGGGAAGACACCAGTAAATGGGGGATTGGAGAAGGGCACCAGTAAATGGGGGATTGGGGAAGGCACCAGTAAATGGGGGATTGGGGAAGGGCACCAGTAAATGGGGGATTGGGGAAGGCACCAGTAAATGGGGGATTGGGGAAGGGCACCAGTAAATGGGGGATTGGGGAAGGCACCAGTAAATGGGGGATTGGGGAAGACACCAGTAAATGGGGGATTGGGGAAGACACCAGTAAATGGGGGATTGGGGAAGACACCAGTAAATGGGGGATTGGGGAAGGGGACCAGTAAATGGGGGATTGGGGAAACACCAGTAAATGGGGGATTGAGGAAGGCAGCAGTAAATGGGGGATTGGGGAAGACACCAGTAAATGGGAGATTGGGGAAGGCACCAGTAAATGGGGGATTGGGGAAGGACACCAGTAAATGGGGGATTTGGGAAGGGCACCAGTAAATGGGGGATTTGGGAAGGGCACCAGTAAATGGGGGATTGGGGAAGACACCAGTAAATGGGAGATTGGGGAAGACACCAGTAAATGGGGGATTGGGGAAGACACCAGTAAATAGGGGATTGGGGAAGACACCAGTAAATGGAGGATTGGGGAAGACACCAGTAAATGGGGGATTGGGGAAGACACCAGTAAATGGGGGATTGGGGAAGACACCAGTAAATGGGGGATTGGGGAAGGGCACCAGTAAATGGGGGCTTGGGGAAGGCACCAGTAAATGGGGGATTGGGGAAGACACCAGTAAATGGGGGATTGGGGAAGGGCACCAGTAAATGGGGGATTGGGGAAGTCACCAGTAAATGGAGGATTGGGGAAGACACCAGTAAATGGGGGATTAGGGAAGCCACCAGTAAATGGGGGATTGGGGGAGACACCAGTAATGTTGGATTGGGGAAGGGCACCAGTAAATGGGGGATTGGGGAAGTCACCAGTAAATGGAGGATTGGGGAAGACACCAGTAAATGGGAGATTGGGGGAGACACCAGTAAATGGGGGATTGGGGAAGTCACCAGTAAATGGGGGATTGGGGGAGACACCAGTAAATGGGGGATTGGGGAAGACACCAGTAAATGGGGGATTGGGGAAGGCACCAGTAAACTGGGGATTGGGGAAGACACCAGTAAATGGGAGATTGGGGAGACACCAGTAAATGGGGGATTGGGGAGGACACCAGTAAATGGGGGATTGGGGAGAGCACCAGTAAATGGGGGATTGGGGAGACACCAGTAAACTGGGGATTGGGGAAGACACCAGTAAATGGGGGATTGGAGAAGACACCAGTAAATGGGGGATTGGGGAAGGCACCAGTAAATGGGGGATTGGGGAAGGGCACCAGTAAATGGGGGATTGGGGAGACACCAGTAAATGGGGGATTGGGGAGACACCAGTAAATGAGGGCATTGGGGAAGACACCAGTAAATGGGGGATTGGGGAAGGCACCAGTAAATGGGGGATTGGGGAAGGCACCAGTAAATGGGGGATTGGGGAAGGCACCAGTAAATGAGGCATTGGGGAAGACACCAGTAAATGGGGGATTGGGGAAGACACCAGTAAATGGAGGATTGGGGAAGGCACCAGTAAATGGGGGATTGGGGAAGACACCAGTAAATGGGGGATTGGGGAAGACACCAGTAAATGAGGCATTGGGGAAGACACCAGTAAATGGGGGATTGGGGAAGACACCAGTAAATGGAGGATTGGGGAAGGCACCAGTAAATGGGGGATTGGGGAAGGGCACCAGTAAATGGGGGATTGGGGAAGACACCAGTAAATGGGGGATTGGGGAAGACACCAGTAAATGGGGGATTGGGGAAGACACCAGTAAATGGGGGATTGGGGAAGACACCAGTAAATGGGGGATTGGGGAAGGCACCAGTAAATGGGGGATTGGGGAAGACACCAGTAAATGGGGGATTGGGGAAGACACCAGTAAATAGGGGATTGGGGAAGACACCAGTAAATGGAGGATTGGGGAAGACACCAGTAAATGGGGGATTGGGGAAGACACCAGTAAATGGGGGATTGGGGAAGACACCAGTAAATGGGGGATTGGGGAAGGGCACCAGTAAATGGGGGATTGGGGAAGGCACCAGTAAATGGGGGATTGGGGAAGGGCACCAGTAAATGGGGGATTGGGGGAGACACCAGTAAATGGGGGATTGGGGGAGACACCAGTAAATGGGGGATTGGGGAAGACACCAGTAAATGGGGGATTGGGGAAGGCACCAGTAAATGGGGGATTGGGGAAGGGCACCAGTAAATGAGGCATTGGGGAAGACACCAGAAAATGGGGGATTGGGGAAGGCACCAGTAAATGGGGGATTGGGGAAGGCACCAGTAAATGGGGGATTGGGGAAGGGCACCAGTAAATGAGGCATTGGGGAAGACACCAGTAAATGGGGGATTGGGGAAGACACCAGTAAATGGAGGATTGGGGAAGGCACCAGTAAATGGGGGATTGGGGAAGACACCAGTAAATGGGGGATTGGGGAAGACACCAGTAAATGAGGCATTGGGGAAGACACCAGTAAATGGGGGATTGGGGAAGACACCAGTAAATGGAGGATTGGGGAAGGCACCAGTAAATGGGGGATTGGGGAAGGGCACCAGTAAATGGGGGATTGGGGAAGACACCAGTAAATGGGGGATTGGGGAAGACACCAGTAAATGGGGGATTGGGGAAGACACCAGTAAATGGGGGATTGGGGAAGACACCAGTAAATGGGGGATTGGAGAAGACACCAGTAAATGGGGGATTGGGGAAGGGCACCAGTAAATGAGGGATTGGCGGAGACACCAGTAAATGGGGGATTGGGGAAGACACCAGTAAATGGGGGATTGGGGAAGGGCACCAGTAAATGGGGGATTGGGGAAGACACCAGTAAATGGGGGATTGGGGAAGACACCAGTAAATGGGGGATTGGGGAAGACACCAGTAAATGGGGGATTGGGGAAGGGCACCAGTAAATGGGGGATTGGCGGAGACACCAGTAAATGGGGGATTGGGGAAGACACCAGTAAATAGGGGATTGGGGAAGACACCAGTAAATGGAGGATTGGGGAAGACACCAGTAAATGGGGGATTGGGGAAGACACCAGTAAATGGGGGATTGGGGAAGACACCAGTAAATGGGGGATTGGGGAAGGGCACCAGTAAATGGGGGCTTGGGGAAGGCACCAGTAAATGGGGGATTGAGGAAGACACCAGTAAATGGGGGATTGGGGAAGGGCACCAGTAAATGGGGGATTGGGGAAGTCACCAGTAAATGGAGGATTGGGGAAGACACCAGTAAATGGGGGATTAGGGAAGCCACCAGTAAATGGGGGATTGGGGGAGACACCAGTAATGTTGGATTGGGGAAGGGCACCAGTAAATGGGGGATTGGGGAAGTCACCAGTAAATGGAGGATTGGGGAAGACACCAGTAAATGGGAGATTGGGGGAGACACCAGTAAATGGGGGATTGGGGAAGTCACCAGTAAATGGGGGATTGGGGGAGACACCAGTAAATGGGGGATTGGGGAAGACTCCAGTAAATGGGGGATTGGGGGAGACACCAGTAAACAGGGGATTGGGGAAGACACCAGTAAATGGGAGATTGGGGGAGACACCAGTAAATGGGGGATTGGGGAGGACACCAGTAAATGGGGGATTGGGGGAGACACCAGTAAATGGGGGATTGGGGAAGACACCAGTAAATGGGGGATTGGGGGAGACACCAGTAAACAGGGGATTGGGGAAGACACCAGTAAATGGGGGATTGGAGAAGACACCAGTAAATGGGGGATTGGGGAAGGCACCAGTAAATGGGGGATTGGGGAAGGGCACCAGTAAATGGGGGATTGGGGGAGACACCAGTAAATGGGGGATTGGGGAGACACCAGTAAATGGGGGATTGGGGAAGACACCAGTAAATGGGGGATTGGGGAAGGCACCAGTAAATGGGGGATTGGGGAAGGGCACCAGTAAATGAGGCATTGGGGAAGACACCAGAAAATGGGGGATTGGGGAAGACACCAGTAAATGGGGGATTGGGGAAGGCACCAGTAAATGGGGGATTGGGGAAGGGCACCAGTAAATGAGGCATTGGGGAAGACACCAGTAAATGGGGGATTGGGGAAGACACCAGTAAATGGAGGATTGGGGAAGGCACCAGTAAATGGGGGATTGGGGAAGACACCAGTAAATGGGGGATTGGGGAAGACACCAGTAAATGAGGGATTGGGGAAGACACCAGTAAATGGAGGATTGGGGAAGGCACCAGTAAATGGGGGATTGGGGAAGGGCACCAGTAAATGGGGGATTGGGGAAGACACCAGTAAATGGGGGATTGGGGAAGACACCAGTAAATGGGGGATTGGGGAAGACACCAGTAAATGGGGGATTGGGGAAGACACCAGTAAATGGGGGATTGGAGAAGACACCAGTAAATGGGGGATTGGGGAAGGGCACCAGTAAATGAGGGATTGGCGGAGACACCAGTAAATGGGGGATTGGGGAAGACACCAGTAAATGGGGGATTGGGGAAGGGCACCAGTAAATGGGGGATTGGGGAAGACACCAGTAAATGGGGGATTGGGGAAGACACCAGTAAATGGGGGATTGGGGAAGACACCAGTAAATGGGGGATTGGGGAAGGGCACCAGTAAATGGGGGATTGGCGGAGACACCAGTAAATGGGGGATTGGGGAAGACACCAGTAAATGGGGGATTGGGGGAGACACCAGTAAATGGGGGATTGGGGAAGACACCAGTAAATGGGGGATTGGGGAAGGGCACCAGTAAATGGGGGATTGCGGAAGGGCACCAGTAAATGGGGGATTGGGGAAGACACCAGTAAATGGGGGATTGGGGAAGACACCAGTAAATGGGGGATTGGGGAAGACACCAGTAAATGGGGGATTGGGGAAGGGCACCAGTAAATGGGGGATTGGGGAAGACACCAGTAAATGGGGGATTGGGGAAGACACCAGTAAATGGGGGATTGGGGAAGGCACCAGTAAATGGGGGATTGGGGAAGGGCACCAGTAAATGGTGGATTAGGGAAGGGCACCAGTAAATGGAGATTGGGGAAGACACTAGTAAATGGGGGATTGGGGAAGACACCAGTAAATGGGGGATTGGAGAAGACACCAGTAAATGGGGGTTTGGGGGAGACACCAGTAAATGGGGGTTTGGGGGAGACACCAGTAAATGGGGGATTGGAGAAGACACCAGTAAATGGGGGATTGGGGGAGACACCAGTAAATGGGAGATTGGGGAAGACACCAGTAAATGGGGGATTGGGGAAGACACCAGTAAATGGGGGATTGAAGAAGGGCACCAGTAAATGGGGGATTTGGGAAGGGCACCAGTAAATGGGAGATTGGGGAAGACACCAGTAAATGGGGGATTGGGGAAGACACCTGTAAATAGGGGATTGGGGAAGACACCAGTAAATGGGGGATTGGGGAAAGGCACCAGTAAATGGGGGCTTGGGGAAGGCACCAGTAAATGGGGGATTGGGGAAGACACCAGTAAATGGGGGATTGGGGAAGGGCACCAGTAAATGGGGGATTGGGGAAGTCACCAGTAAATGGAGGATTGGGGAAGACACCAGTAAATGGGGGATTAGGGAAGCCACCAGTAAATGGGGGATTGGGGGAGACACCAGTAATGTTGGATTGGGGAAGGGCACCAGTAAATGGGGGATTGGGGAAGACACCAGTAAATGGGGGATTGGGGAAGACACCAGTAAATGGGGGATTGGGGAAGACACCAGTAAATGGGGGATTGGGGAAGGGCACCAGTAAATGGGGGATTGGGGAAGTCACCAGTAAATGGAGGATTGGGGAAGACACCAGTAAATGGGGGATTGGGGAAGGGCACCAGTAAATGGGGGATTGGGGGAGACACCAGTAAATGGGGGATTGGGGAAGACACCAGTAAATGGGGGATTGGGGAGGACACCAGTAAATGGGGGATTGGGGGAGACACCAGTAAATGGGGGATTGGGGAAGACACCAGTAAATGGGGGATTGGGGGAGACACCAGTAAATGGGGGATTGGGGAAGACACCAGTAAATGGGGGATTGGAGAAGACACCAGTAAATGGGGGATTGGGGAAGACACCAGTAAATGGGGGATTGGGGAAGGGCACCAGTAAATGGGGGATTGGGGAAGACACCAGTAAATGGGGGATTGGGGAAGGCACCAGTAAATGGGGGATTGGGGAAGACACCAGTAAATGGGGGATTGGGGAAGACACCAGTAAATGGGGGATTGGAGAAGACACCAGTAAATGGGGGATTGGGGAAGGCACCAGTAAATGGGGGATTGGGGAAGGGCACCAGTAAATGGGGGATTGGGGGAGACACCAGTAAATGCGGCATTGGGGAAGACACCAGTAAATGGGGGATTGGGGAAGACACCAGTAAATGGGGGATTGGGGAAGACACCAGTAAATGAGGCATTGAGGAAGACACCAGTAAATGGGGGATTGGGGGAGACACCAGTAAATGGGGGATTGGGGGAGACACCAGTAAATGGGGGATTGGGGAAGACACCAGTAAATGGAGGATTGGGGAAGACACCAGTAAATGGGGGATTGGGGAAGACACCAGTAAATGAGGCTTTGAGGAAGACACCAGTAAATGGGGGATTGGGGAAGACACCAGTAAATGGGGGATTGGGGAAGACACCAGTAAATGGGGGATTGGGGAAGACACCAGTAAATGAGGCATTGGGGAAGACACCAGTAAATGGGGGATTGGGGAAGACACCAGTAAATGGAGGATTGGGGAAGGCACCAGTAAATGGGGGATTGGGGAAGACACCAGTAAATGGGGGATTGGGGAAGACAGCAGTAAATGAGGCATTGGGGAAGACACCAGTAAATGGGGGATTGGGGAAGACACCAGTAAATGGAGGATTGGGGAAGGCACCAGTAAATGGGGGATTGGGGAAGGGCACCAGTAAATGGGGGATTGGGGAAGACACCAGTAAATGGGGGATTGGAGAAGACACCAGTAAATGGGGGATTGGGGAAGACACCAGTAAATGGGGGATTGGGGAAGACACCAGTAAATGGGGGATTGGGGAAGACACCAGTAAATGGGGGATTGGGGAAGACACCAGTAAATGGGGGTTTGGAGAAGACACCAGTAAATGGGGGATTGGGGATGGCACCAGTAAATGGGGGATTGGGGAAGGGCACCAGTAAATGGGGGATTGGGGAAGACACCAGTAAATGGGGGATTGGGGAAGACACCAGTAAATGGGGGATTGGGGGAGACAGCAGTAAATGGGGGATTGGGGAAGACACCAGTAAATGGAGGATTGGGGAAGACACCAGTAAATGGGGGATTGGGGGAGACACCAGTAAATGGGGGATTGGGGAAGACACCAGCAAATGGGGGATTGGGGAAGACACCAGTAAATGGGGGATTGGAGAAGACACCAGTAAATGGGGGATTGGGGAAGACACCAGTAAATGGGGGATTGGTGAAGGGCACCAGTAAATGGGTGATTGGGGAAGACACCAGTAAATGGGGGATTGGGGAAGACACCAGTAAATGGGGGATTGGGGAAGGGCACCAGTAAATGGGCGATTGGGGGAGACACCAGTAAATGGGGGAGTGGGGAAGGGCACCAGTAAATGGGGGATTGGGGAAGGGTACCAGTAAATGGGGGATTGGGGAAGTGCACCAGTAAATGGGGGATTGGGGAAGGGCACCAGTAAATGGGGGATTGGGGAAGGGCACCAGTAAATGGGGGATTGGGGAAGGGCACCAGTAAATGGGGGATTGGGGAAGGGCACCAGTAAATGGGGGATTGGGGAAGACACCAGTAAATGGGGGATTGGGGAAGGCACCAGTAAATGGGGGATTGGGGAGACACCAGTAAATGGGGGATTGGGGAAGGGCACCAGTAAATGGGGGATTGGGGAAGACACCAGTAAATGGGGGATTGGGGAAGACACCAGTAAATGGGGGATTGGGGAAGACACCAGTAAATGGGGGATTGGGGAAGACACCAGTAAATGGGGGATTGGGGAAGACACCAGTAAATGGAGGATTGGGGGAGACACCAGTAAATGGGGGATTGGGGGAGACAACAGTAAATGGGGGATTGGGGAAGGCACCAGTAAATGGAGGATTGGGGAATTGCAACAGTAAATGGGGGATTAGGGAAGACACCAGTAAATGGCGGATTGGGGAAGACACCAGTAAATGGGAGATTGGGGAAGGGCACCAGTAAATGGGGGATTGGGGAAGACACCAGTAAATGGGAGATTGGGGAAGGGCACCAGTAAATGGGGGATTGGGGAAGACACCAGTAAATGGGGGATTGGGGAAGGCACCAGTAAATGGGGGATTGGGGAAGGTACCAGTAAATGGGGGATTGGGGAAGACACCAGTAAATAAGGGATTGGGGAAGACACCAGTAAATGGGGGATTGGGGAAGACACCAGTAAATGGAGGATTGGGGAAGGGCACCAGTAAATGGGGGATTGGGGAAGACACCAGTAAATGGGAGATTGGGGAAGACACCAGTAAATGGGGGATTGGGGAAGACACCAGTAAATGGGGGATTGGGGAAGACATCAGTAAATGGGGGATTGGGGAAGGCACCAGTAAATGGGGGATTGGGGAAGACACCAGTAAATGGGGGATTGGGGGAGACACCAGTAAATGAGGCATTGGGGAAGACACCAGTAAATGGGGGATTGGGGAATTGCAACAGTAAATGGGGGATTAGGGAAGACACCAGTAAATGGCGGATTGGGGAAGACACCAGTAAATGGGAGATTGGGGAAGGGCACCAGTAAATGGGGGATTGGGGAAGACACCAGTAAATGGGAGATTGGGGAAGGGCACCAGTAAATGGGGGATTGGGGAAGACACCAGTAAATGGGGGATTGGGGAAGGCACCAGTAAATGGGGGATTGGGGAAGGTACCAGTAAATGGGGGATTGGGGAAGACACCAGTAAATAAGGGATTGGGGAAGACACCAGTAAATGGGGGATTGGGGAAGACACCAGTAAATGGAGGATTGGGGAAGGGCACCAGTAAATGGGGGATTGGGGAAGACACCAGTAAATGGGAGATTGGGGAAGACACCAGTAAATGGGGGATTGGGGAAGACACCAGTAAATGGGGGATTGGGGAAGACATCAGTAAATGGGGGATTGGGGAAGGCACCAGTAAATGGGGGATTGGGGAAGACACCAGTAAATGGGGGATTGGGGGAGACACCAGTAAATGAGGCATTGGGGAAGACACCAGTAAATGGGGGATTGGGGAAGACACCAGTAAATGGGGGATTGGGGAAGACACCAGTAAATGGGGGATTGGGGGAGACACCAGTAAATGAGGCATTGGGGAAGACACCAGTAAATGGGGGATTGGGGAAGACACCAGTAAATGGGGGATTGGGGAAGACACCAGTAAATGGGGGATTGGGGAAGACACCAGTAAATAGGGGATTGGGGAAGACACCAGTAAATGGGGGATTGGGGAAGGCACCAGTAAATGGGGGATTGGGGAAGACACCAGTAAATGAGGCATTGGGGAAGACACCAGTAAATGGGGGATTGGGGAAGACACCAGTAAATGGGGGATTGGGGAAGACACCAGTAAATGAGGCATTGGGGAAGACACCAGTAAATGGGGGATTGGGGAAGACACCAGTAAATGGGGGATTGGGGAAGACACCAGTAAATGGGGGATTGGGGAAGACACCAGTAAATGGGGGATTGGGGAAGACACCAGTAAATGGGGGATTGGGGAAGACACCAGTAAATGGGGGATTGGGGGAGAAACCAGTAAATGGGGGATTGGGGAAGACACCAGTAAATGGGGGATTGGGGAAGACACCAGTAAATGGGGGATTGGGGAAGACACCAATAAATGGGGGATTGGGGGAGACACCAGTAAATGGGGGATTGGGGAAGACACCAGTAAATGGGGGATTGGAGAAGACAACAGTAAATGGGGGATTGGGGAAGGCACCAGTAAATGGGGGATTGGGGAAGACGGCGGACCTGGGTGGAGCAACAGCGGCGAGGCGGCGGCGGTAAAAGGCGGCAGCGACCAGGTAGGCCCACAGAGGCGGCGGACCTGGGTGGAGCAACAGCGGCGAGTCGGCGGCGGTAAAAGGCGGCAGCGACCAGGTAGGCCCACAGAGGCGGCGGACCTGGGTGGAGCAACAGCGGCGAGGCGGCGGCGGTAAAAGGCGGCAGCGACCAGGTAGGCCCACAGAGGCGGCGGACCTGGGTGGAGCAACAGCGGCGAGGCGGCGGCGGTAAAACGCGGCAGCGACCAGGTAGGCCCACAGAGGCGGCGGACCTGGGTGGAGCAACAGCGTCGAGGCGGCGGCGGTAAAAGGCGGCAGCGACCAGGTAGGCTTTCACCAAGCCGAGAGCAGGAGAGAGGTAAAAAATAATCGAAGTGTGACGTCAACAGAAAGCAGGTAAGTGATTGGTTGGTTAGTATTTCTCTTTTTTTTATACAAAACTTCAATTTTATTGTTTCTCGGGTATCTGTGGTGTAGCAGAGACTGCTGGCATAAATTAACTGAAGGGTAAATAATAAATTTTTAATTAATTACATAGAATGGGAGAGCAGGTGATGTGTTACTGCTGCAATATGTGGGAGCTGGTGGACACCATTGATGTTCACGGTGAACACATTTGCAGTAAGTGTTGGCTGCTCGAGGAACTCCGGCTCCGTGTTGATGAGCTGGAGTCCGAGCTTCAAACACTGCGACACATCAGGGAGGGGGAGAGTTACCTGGACTCCGTGTTTCAGGAGGTAGTCACACCAATTAGAGTAACTAATTCAGAAGTAGCCCGTGGTCAGGGACAGGAAGGTGTGACTACGAGTGAGGCAGGTACAGGGATCCAGGAGGTAGTGTTGGAGGAGCCGCAGCCCTTGCTCTTGTCCAACAGGTTCGAGGCTCTTACTCCCTGTGTGGATAGGAGCGGGGACTGCAGGGAGGATGAGCAACCTGGCCACAGCACCGTGGTAAGGGGGGCCATTCAAGTGGGGGGAGTAAAAAGAAATGTTGTTGTGGTAGGGGATAGTATATTTAGGGGGATAGATAGGGTTCTTTGCAGCCAAGAGCGAGAGTCCCGAAGGCTGTGTTGCCTGCCCGGTGCCAGGGTTAAGGACATCTCCTCTGGGCTGGAGAGAAACTTGGAGTGAGAGTGGGAGGATCCAGTTGTCGTGGTCCATGTTGGTACCAATGACATAGATAGGACAAGGAAAGAGGTTCTGCTGAGGGAGTTTGAGCAGCTAGGGGCCAAATTAAAAAGCAGAACCTCGAGGGTAATAATCTTTGGATTACTACCTGAGCCACGAGCAAATTTGGCTAGGGTAAATAAAATCAGGGAGTTGAATGCGTGGCTCAAAGACTGGTGTGGGAAAAATGGGTTTTGCTTCTTGGGACACTGGCACCAGTACTGGGGCAGGAGAGAGCTGTTCCGTTGGGACGGACTTCACTTGGCCAGTGCTGGGACTAGTGTCCTGGCGAATCGAATAACTAGGGCTGTGGAGAGGGCTTTAAACTAATTAGTGGGGGGGAGGTTTCAAGAGAGCAAAAAATAAAAATGACAACAGAGAGGGTCATAGACATAGGTAGCAGTAGGGGAATCACAAATCAGAGCGTGGCAGGAAGGGACAGAGTGTGTGGAGTAAAAGGTAAACTGGTAAAAAGTGAAAAAGCAGGAACTAAGTGCCACAAAGCATATTTGAAAGTTCTCTATCTGAATGCACGTAGCATTCGTAACAAAATAGACGAGTTAATGGCACAAATAACTACATATGGTTATGATATTGTGGCCATTACAGAAACATGGCTGCAGGGTGACAATGCCTGGGAATTAAACATACCAGGTTATTTAACGATCAGGAAGGACAGGCAGGAAGGAAGGGGAGGTGGGGTGGCTATGTTAATAAAGGAAGGAATCACTGTAATACAGAGTAATGATATTGGGTCAAAAAATCATGATAATGAAACAGTTTGGGTGGAGATAAGGAATAATAAGGGGAAAAAAACATTAGTGGGCGTAGTCTATAGGCCTCCGAACAGTTGCAACTCTATTGGACGGAGTATCAATCAGGAAATAGTTGAGGCATGTAATAAGGGAACATCTATAATTATGGGGGATTTTAACTATCATATTAATTGGACAAATCAAATGGGGCAGGGCTGCCTTGAGGATGAGTTCATTGAGTGTATTAGGGATGGGTTTCTTGAGCAGTATGTAACTGAACCGACCAGGGGGCAAGCAACCTTAGATCTGGTCCTGTGTAACGAGACAGGATTAATTAAAAATGTCCTAGTAAAGGATCCCCTTGGAATGAGTGACCATAACATGGTTGAATTCCATATTCAATTAGAGGGTGAGAAGGTTGGATCACAAACAAGCGTGCTAAGCTTGAATAAAGGAGACTATGAAGGTATGCGAGCGGAATTGAGTAGAGTGGATTGGGAAAATAGATTAAAGGGTAAGACGACACATGATCAGTGGTGTACATTCAAGGAGTTATTTTACAACTTCCAAAAAAAATATATTCCACTGAAAAGAAAAGGGTGTAAAAGAAAGGACAGTCATCCGTGGCTAAGTAAAGAAATTAAGGATAGTATTCGACTAAAAACAAGGGCATATAAGGTAGCGAAATCTAGTGGGAGGACAGAGGATTGGGAAAACTTTAAAAGGCAGCAAAAAATAACAAAAAGATTGATTAAGAAAGGGAAGATAGATTATGAAAGTAAATTAGCAAAAAATATAAAAACAGATAGTAAGAGTTTTTATAGTTATATAAAAAGAAAAAGGGTGGCTAAAGTAAATGTTGGTCCCTTAGAGGATGAGACCGGGAAATTAATGGTGGGAAATATGGAGATGGCAAAAACACTGAATGAATATTTTGTATCAGTCTTTACAGTAGAGGACACTAAGAATATCCCAGCACTGGACAAACAGGGGGCTATAGGGGGAGAGGAGCTAAACACGATCAAAATCACTAAGGAAGTGGTACTCGGTAAAATAATGGGACTCAAGGCGGATAAATCACCTGGACCTGATGGCTTACATCCTAGAGTCTTGAAGGAAGTGGCGGTAGGGATTGTAGATGCATTGGTAATAATTTTTCAAAACTCCCTGGATTCCGCTAAGGTCCCGGCAGACTGGAAAACTGCTAATGTAACACCCTTATTTAAAAAGGGCAGTAGACAGAAGGCTGGTAACTATAGACCGGTTAGCCTAACATCTGTGGTAGGTAAAATTTTGGAGTCCATTATTAAGGAAACAGTAACAGGACATTTGGATAATCATAATTTAATAGGACAAAGTCAGCATGGTTTTACGAAGGGGAAGTCATGTTTGACAAATTTGCTGGAGTTCTTTGAGGAAGTAACATATAGAGTGGATAAAGGGGAACCAGTGGACGTAGTGTATTTAGACTTCCAAAAGGCATTTGACAAGGTGCCACACAAAAGATTATTGCTTAAGGTAAAAAATCACGGGATTGGGGGTAATATTCTGGCATGGATAGAGGATTGGCTATCTAACAGAAAGCAAAGAGTTGGGATAAATGGTTCATTCTCAGACTGGCAATCAGTAACTAGTGGTGTTCCACAGGGGTCAGTGCTGGGTCCCCAACTCTTCACAATCTATATTAACGATTTGGAGGAAGGGACCAAGTGTAACATATCAAAATTTGCAGATGATACAAAGATGGGAGGGAAGGTAGTGAGTGAGGAGGACATAAAAAACCTGCAAGGGGACATAGATAGGCTAAGTAAGTGGGCAGAGATTTGGCAGATGGAATACAACACTGGAAAGTGTGAGGTGATGCACTTTGGCAGGAAAAATCCTAGAGCAATTTATTATCTTAATGGCAAGAAACTGGAGAGTACTGAAGTGCAAAGGGATCTGGGGGTCCTGGTGCACGAAACTCAAAAGGTTAGTATGCAGGTGCAGCAAGTGATTAAGAAGGCAAATGGAATGTTGGCTTTCATTGCTAGGGGGATAGAATATAAAAATAGGGAGGTATTGCTTCAGTTGTACAAGGTATTGGTGAGACCGCACCTGGAATACTGCATACAGTTTTGGTGTCCTTACTTAAGGAAAGACATCCTTGCTCTCGAGGCAGTGCAAAAAAGGTTCACTCGGTTAATCCCGGGGATGAGGGGGTGGTCATATGAGGAGAGGTTGGGTAGATTGGGACTCTACTCATTGGAGTTCAGAAGAATGAGAGGCGATCTTATTGAAACATATAAGATTGTGAAGGGGTTGGATCGGGTGGATGCGGGGAGGATGTTCCCGATGACGGGTGAGACGAGAACTAGGGGACATAGTCTTAGAATAAGGGGCTGCTCTTTCAAAACTGAGATGAGGAGGAACTACTTCACTCAGAGGGTGGTTGGTCCATGGAATATGCTGCCACAAAAAGCTGTAGAAGCTACAACATTAATTAAATTTAAAACAGAAATAGACAGTTTCCTAGAAGTAAAGGGCATTAAGGGTTACGGGGAGCGGGCAGGAATTTGGACATGAGTCTAGGTTCGGATCGGTCATGGCCCTGTGGGTAGTGGAGCGGGCCCAGGGACTGTGTAGCCTGATTCTGCTCCTATTTCGTGTGTGCAATTCTGTTAGATGCAGGAGATGGTTCTGTGATAGATAGTAGATTGGCGGTTAGGATCAGATCAGCCATGATCTTATTGAATGGCGGAGCAGGCTCGAGGGGCCGATTGGCCTACTCCTGCTCCTATTTCTTATGTTCTTATGTTCTTACACCAGTAAATGGGGGATTGGGGAAGACACCAGTAAATGGGGGATTGGGGAAGACACCAGTAAATGGGGGATTGGGGAAGACACCAGTAAATGGGGGATTGGGGAAGGGCACCAGTAAATGGGGGATTGGGGAAGACACCAGTAAATGGGGGATTGGGGGAGACACCAGTAAATGGGGGATTGGGGGAGACACCAGTAAATGGGGGATTGGGGAAGGCACCAGTAAATGGGGGATTGGGGAAGACACCAGTAAATGGGGGATTGGGGGAGACACCAGTAAATGGGGGATTGGGGAAGACACCAGTAAATGGGGGATTGGGGGAGACACCAGTAAATGGGGGATTGGGGAAGACACCAGTAAATGGGGGATTGGGGAAGGGTACCAGTAAATGGGGGATTGGGGAAGACACCAGTAAATGGGGGATTGGGGGAGACACCAGTAAATGGGGGATTGGGGAAGACACCAGTAAATGGGGGATTGGGGAAGACACCAGTAAATGGAGGATTGGGGAAGACACCAGTAAATGGGGGATTGGGGAAGACACCAGTAAATGGGGGATTGGGGAAGACACCAGTAAATGGGGGATTGGGGAAGACACCAGTAAATGGGGGATTGGGGGAGACACCAGTAAATGGGGGATTGGGGAAGACACCAGTAAATGGGGGATTGGGGAAGACACCAGTAAATGGGGGATTAGGGGAAGACACCAGTAAATGGGGGATTGGGGAAGACACCAGTAAATGGGGGATTGGGGAAGACACCAGTAAATGGGGGATTGGGGAGACACCAGTAAATGGGGGATTGGGGAAGGCACCAGTAAATGGGGGACTGGGGAAGGCACCAGTAAATGGGGGATTGGGGAAGACACCAGTAAATGGGGGATTGGGGAAGACACCAGTAAATGGGGGATTGGGGAAGGGCACCAGTAAATGGGGGATTGGGGAAGGGCACCAGTAAATGGGGGATTGGGGAAGACACCAGTAAATGGGGGATTGGGGAAGGCACCAGTAAATGGGGGATTGGGGAAGGGCACCAGTAAATGGGGGATTGGGGAAGACACCAGTAAATGGGGGATTGGGGAAGACACCAGTAAATGGGGGATTGGGGAGGCACCAGTAAATGGGGGATTGGGGAAGACACCAGTAAATGGGGGATTGGGGAAGACACCAGTAAATGGGGGATTGGGGAGGCACCAGTAAATGGGGGATTGGGGAAGACACCAGTAAATGGGGGATTGGGGAAGACACCAGTAAATGGGGGCTTGGGGAAGACACCAGTAAATGGGGGATTGGGGAAGGGCACCAGTAAATGGGGGATTGGGGAAGGCACCAGTAAATGGGGGATTGGGGAGGCACCAGTAAATGGGGGATTGGGGAAGGCACCAGTAAATGGGGGATTGGGGAAGGCTCCAGTAAATGGGGGATTGGAGAAGACACCAGTAAATGGGGGACTGTGGAAGACACCAGTAAATGGGGGATTGGGGAAGGCACCAGTAAATGGGGGATTGGGGAGGCACCAGTAAATGGGGGATTGGGGAAGGCACCAGTAAATGGGGGATTGGGGAAGGCTCCAGTAAATGGGGGATTGGGGAAGACACCAGTAAATGGGGGATTGGGGAAGGCACCAGTAAATGGGGGATTGGGGAAGGGCTCCAGTAAATGTGGGATTGGAGAAGACACCAGTAAATGGGGGATTGAGGAAGGCACCAGTAAATGGGGGATTGAGGAAGGCTCCAGTAAATGGGGGATTGGAGAAGACACCAGTAAATGGGGGACTGTGGAAGACACCAGTAAATGGGGGATTGGGGAAGGGCACCAGTAAATGGGGGATTGGAGAAGACACCAGTAAATGGGGGATTGGGGAAGACACCAGTAAATGGGGGATTGGGGAAGGGTACCAGTAAATGGGGGATTGTGGAAGACACCAGTAAATGGAGGATTGAGGAAGGCATCAGTAAATGGGGGATTAGGGAAGACACCAGTAAATGGAGGATTGGAGAAGACACCAGTAAATGGAGGATTGGAGAAGACACCAGTAAATGGAGGATTTGGGAAGGTACCAGTAAATGGGGGATTGGTTAAGGCACCAGTAAATGGAGGATTGGGGAAGGCACCAGTAAATGGGGGATTGGGGAAGGCACCAGTAAATGGAGGATTGGGGAAGGCACCAGTAAATGGGGGATTGGGGAAGGCACCAGTAAATGGAGGATTGGGGAAGGCACCAGTAAATGGGGGATTGGAGAAGACACCAGTAAATGGGGATTGGGGAAGGCACCAGTAAATGGGGGATTGGGGAAGGGCACCAGTAAATGGAGATTGGGGAAGAAACCAGTAAATGGGGGATTGGGGAAGGCACCAGTAAATGGGGATTGGGGAAGAAACCAGTAAATGGGGGATTGGGGAAGAAACCAATAAATGGGTGATTGGGGGAGGCACCAGTAAATGTGGGATTGGGGAGGTGACATGAATCTTGTATGAAGTAATACTGGGCAGCCTGCTGGTGGCGCTGTCCAGGGAGAGTATAAATACTCGGGCATTGGCCTAGTTTGCTTTGGACATTCCTCAACAGGAACAGTGAAGGACACAACTAGATCTCCATGTTGGAAAACAGTTGATTAAAGCTTTCTTTAACGCTTAGACCAAGTGCCTAGTAGTTTTCTTCCGTCAATTTAATCAACTGGACCTGCTCCACGCTCTGAGTGGTTTTGGGAACAGACGGCTACGACTCAAACGGTAGAAGGGAACCAGATGTAGTAATCAATCCATCATGGAGAAACTACTCCAACCCGCCTGTCTTGAACTGGACCCGAATTCACCTACAACTGCTAAGGTATGGAAACACTGGTATCGTACCTTCAGCAACTTCCTCAGGGCATGTGGTGAGAATGTTCCTGATAAGTTAGAAATACTTGCCAATTATGTATCCCCTTATGTGTTTGACTATATCGAAGACTGTGTAAACTATGACTCCGCTATCCGAATACTACAGCAACTATATGTTAAGGCCCCAAATGAAATGTTTGCTCGGCATCTACTGGCCACAACTCAACAACAACCCGGGGTATCACTTGACGAATTCCTTCAAAAGCTTCGCAGGCTCAGCAAAGATTGTAATCTCAAGGCTGTCTCAGCTGAGCAGTACCAGGAGGAGTTAATTCGTGATTCTTTTATTAATGGAATTGCGTCTCCCTTCATACGCCAGCGTCTGCTGGAGAATAAAACCCTCGAGTTACAAGCTGCCTATGACCAGGCATATTCTCTGGACTTGGAAAATAAAAAATGCAGATGCCTATCTTTTACCACGTGCACGGACTGCTGCTATCACTTTTAGTGACTCCTCCGATAAGCCTCAGGCGGAAGCCCTCACTGATGACGACACTATCCTAGCTGATGACGACCCTACCCTAGCGGCATCTTGGCAATCTAAAAGGAAGTGTTTCTTCTGTGGAGGTGCATTTCATTATAGGGAACTTTGTCCTGCTCGTAATGCAATCTGCAATCATTGCAGTAAGAATGGTCACTTCTCGAAAGTGTGTCAGTCAAGAGCCTCTTCTAGGGTTACAGCTGCTCCCAAAAAAACTGCTCCTCCCCCCAAGAGCTACTACTAATGTTACAGCTGTCATTTATAAAACTGCTCCTCCCCCAAGAGCCACTACTAATGTTACAGCTGTCAAGGATAAAACTGCCCCTCCTCCCATCACAGCTGTTTTTCCCAAAGCCTGTCCCATGCAGCCACGAAGGTTTTGGTAAATGGGCACATTTTGAGTGCATTAATCGACTCATGCAGCTCTGACAGGTTCATCAATGAGCAGGCTGTCAGTAAGTTAAAACTACATATTTATCCCTCGGACAGGGAAATTGCAATGGCTCTGACGACACTGACCACTAACATCTCCCGGCTTTTGTCTTGTCGGCCTTATTCTCAATAGCCGCACTTATTTCTCTACCCAGCTCGGGGTGCTCAAAAACCTATGCAGTGATGTGCTCCTGGGACAGGATTTCCAGAAACAACACAAAAGACTCACTTTCGAGTTTGGAGGATCAAAGCCGGAGCTTACTATTGCCAAAGTACCGTTTTGTGCACTTTCGGCTGCTTCGCTCGACGAGCCCACCTTGTTTGCTAATCTTTCCCCCCGATGTAAGCCCATAGCCACTAAATCACGACGTTTCAGCCAAGATGACCTATCCTTTATCGAGGCAGAGATCTCTCGCCTTTTAGCTGACGGTATCATTGAGCCATGTTCATCTTCCTGGCGGGCTCAAGTCGTCGTTGTTAAAAATCCTCTGAAACATAGAAACATAGAAGATAGGAGCAGGAGTAGGCCATTCGGCCAGTCGAGCCTGCTCCGCCATTCGATGAGATCATGGCTGATCATCCAAACTCAGTACCCTGTCCCTGCCTTCTCCCCATATCCCTTGATACCTTTAGATTTAAGAAATATATCTAACTTATTCTTGAATATATTTAATGACTTGGCCTCAATTACCTTCTGTGGTAGAGAATTCCACTGGTTCACCACTCTCTGGGTGAAGAAATTCTTCCTCATTTCTGTCCTAAATGGCTTACCCGTTATCCTTAGATTATGACCCCTGGTTCTTAACTCTCCGACCATCGGGAACATTCTTCCTGCATCTAGTTTGTCCAGACCTGTCAGAATCTTATATGTTTCGATGAGATCCCCTCTCATTCTTCTATACTCCAGCGAGTATAAGTCCAATCGACCCAATCTCTCCTCGTATGTCATTCCTGCCATCCAAGGTATCAGCCTTGTGAATCTTCGCTGAGCTCCTTCCATGGCAAGAACATCCTTCATCAGATAAGGCGACCAAAACTGCACGCAGTACTCAAGGTGTGGTCTCACCGAGGCCCTGTACAACTGCAGCAGGACATCCCTGTTCCTATGCTCAAACCAATTCGCTATGAAGGCCAACATACCATTTGCCTTCTTCACCGCCTGCTGCACCTGCATGCTTACCTTCAGCGACTGGTGCACAAGGACACCCAGGTCTCGTTGCACTTCCCCTTCTCCCAATCTATTACCATTCAGATAATAGTCTGCCTTTCTGTTTTTGACACCAAAATGGATAACCTCGCATTTATCCACGTTATATTGCATCTGCCACGCTTCTGCCCACTCACCCAATCTGTCCAAATCATCCTGGAGTTTCTCAGTATCCTCCTCGGAGCACACACGCCAACCCAGCTTTGTGTCATCTGCAAACTTGGAGATATTACATTTAGTTCCCTTATCTAGATCATTAATGTATATTGTGAATAGCTGGGGTCCAAGGACTGATCCCTGCGGTACCCCACTAGTCACTGCTTGCCACTCGGAAAAAGACCCATTAATTCCTACTCTCTGCTTTCTGTCCGCCAACCAGTTCTCTATCCAAGTCAATACCTTGCCCCCAATCCCATGTGCCTTAGCTTTACACGCTAATCTCTTATGCGGGACCTTATCGAAAGCCTTTTGAAAGTCCAAATACACCACATCTACTGGTTCTCCCTTATCTATTTTCCCAGTTACATCCTCAAAAAAATTCCAGTAGATTAGTCAAGCACGATTTACCTTTGGTAAATCCATGTTGACTTTGTCCGATCCTGTCACTGTTTTTCAAGTGCTCAGCTATTACATCCTTTATAATGGATTCTAGCATTTTCCCCACTACCGATGTCAGGCTTACCGGTCTGTAGTTCCCCGCTTTCTCTCTACCACACTTTTTGAATAGTGGGGTAACATAAGCTACCCTCCAATCCATGGGTACAGTTCCGGATTCCATCGAATGTTGGAAGATGATCAGCAATGCATCTACTATTTCTAGGGCCACTTCCTTAAGTAACCTAGGATGTAGATTATCAGGCCCTGGGGATTTATCGGCCTTCAATCCCATCAATTTCTCGAACACTATTTCCCTGCAAATACTGATTTCTTTCAGTTCCTCCCTTTCATCAGACCGTATGTTCTCCAACATCTCTGGGAGGTTATGTGTGTCCTCCTTTGTGAAGACAGAACCAAAATATGCATTTAATTGGTCTGCCATTTCTTTGTTCCCCATTATAACTTCCCCCGCTTCTGACTGCAAGGGACCTACACTTGAATTCCCTAATCTTTTTCTTTTCACATATCTATAAAAGCTCTTACATTCCGTTTTTATGTTCCCTGCAAGCTTACTTTCATATTCTATTTTCCCCTACTTAATTAACCCCTTTGTCCTCCTTTGTTGAATCCTAAGCTGCTCCCAATCCTCAGGATTACCGCTTTTTCTGGCCAATTTATATGCCCTCACCTTGGATCTTATGCTATCCCTGATTTCCCTTGTTAGCCACGGTTGAGTCAACCTTTTTGTTTTATTCTTATGGCACACTGGGATGATTACCTCTATCAAACCTCCTCTTAACCTTCTCTGCTCTAAGGAGAACAATCGCAGCTTCTCCAGTCTCTCCACAGAACTGAAGTCCCTCTTCCCTGGAAATATTCTGGTAAATCTCTTCTGCACCCTCTCCAAGGCCCTGACATCCTCCCTAAAGTGTGCTGCCCAGAATTGGACACAATACTCCAGCTGAGGTCTCACCAGTGTTTCATAAAGGTTTTAGCATCACTTCCTTGCTTTTGTACTCTATTCCTCTATTATTAAAGCCAAGGATCCCATAAGCTTTTTTTTAGTATCCCTCATAACTTGTCCTGTCAACTTCAAAGATTTGTGTACATACACTCCAAGTCTCTCTGTATACAGGGCCTTGGTGAGACCACACCTGGAGTACTGTGTGCAGTTTTGTTCTCTTTACCTAAGAAAGGATATACTTGCCATAGAGGGAGTGCAGCGAAGGTTCACTAGACGGGTTCCTGGGATGGCAGGACTGTCGTATGAGGAGAGATTGCTTCGACTAGGCCTGTATTCACTAGAGTTTAGAAGAATGAGAGGGGATCTCATTGAAACGTATAAAATTCTGACACGGCTAGACAGACTGGATGCAGGGAGGATGTTTCCCCTGGCTGGGCTGTCTAGAACGAGGGGTCACAATCTCAGGATACGGGGCAGGACATCCTCTGTGGCAATGAGTTCCACAGGTTCACCACCCTCTGAGTGAAGAAATTCCCCCTCATTTCTGTCCTAAATGGTTTAGCCCTTATCCTTAAATTATGTCCTCTAGTTCTGTTCTCACCCGCCAAGGGAAACATTCCTTCTGCATCTAGTCTGTCTAGACCTGTCAGAATTTTATACACTTCTATGAGGTCCCCTCTCAATCTTCTAAACTCCAGTGTGTACATCCCTAAACTACATAGTCTCTCCTCATAGGTCAATCCCGCCATTCCTGGTATCAGCCTGGTGAATCGCCGCTGCACCCCCTTCATGGCAAGAACATCTTTCCTCAGATGAGGCGACCAAAACTGTACACAGTACTCGAGGTGTGGTCTCACCAGTGCCCTGTACAGCTGCAGCAAGGTATCCCTGTTCCTGTATTCCAACCCTTTTGCTATGAAGGCCAGCATACTGTTTGCCTTCTTGACCGCCTGTTGCACCTGCATGCTCGCCTACAGTGACTGGTGTACAAGAACACCCAGGTCTCTCTGTGCTTCCCCCTCTCCCAATTTATTGCCATTTAAATAATAATTTGCCCTCCCGTTCCTGCACCCAAGGTGGATAACTTCGCACTTGTCCACATTATAGTGCATCTGCCATTTATCCGCCCAATCACCCAGTCTGTCCAAATCGCTCTGGAGCTTCCTGGTCTCCTCCTCTGAGCCCACTCCCCCTCCTAGTTTAGTGTCGTCTGCAAATTTGGAAATGCTGCATCCGACTCCCTGATCCAGGTCATTAATGTAAATTGTGAACAGCTGGGGACCCAGGACAGTTCCCTGCGGTACCCCACTTGTTACTGCCTGCCATTCAGAAAATGAGCCGTTTATTCCAACTCTCTGTTTTCTATCTGACAGCCAGTTCTCTATCCACGTCAATACTTTCCCCTTTATCCCATGAGCTTCAATTTTCCATGCTAATCTTTTATGTGGGACCTTGCCGAAGGCCTTTTGGAAGTCCAGGTACACCACATCTACTGGCTCTCCCCCATCTATTTTACCAGTTACTCCCTCAAAAAATTCCAATAGATTAGTCAAGCACGATTTACCCTTTGTAAATCCATGTTGACTCTGTCCTATCCTGTCCCCATTTGCTAAATGCTCCGCTATTTCATCCTTAATGATGGACTCCAGCATTTTGCCCACAACTGATGTAAGGTTTACCGGTCTGTAATTCCCTGCTTTTTCCCTACCCCCCTTTTTGAATAGTGGGGTAACGTTAGCTACCCTCCAATCCATGGGCACTGTTCCCGAGTCTAATGAATTCTGAAAAATCATACTTAGTGCATCCGCTATCTCTAGGGCCACCTCCTTCAGTACCCTAGGATGCATGTTATCAGGCTCTGGGGATTTGTCCGCCTTCAATCCCTTTAGCTTCCTTAACACCATATCCTTAGAGATATTGATTTGCGTCAGTTGCTTCTTTGCCAATGTCCCTATTTTTCCCGATATCCCAGGGAGGTTTTTTGTGTCTTCCTTCGTAAAGACTGACCCAAAGTATGCATTTAGTTGGTCTGCCATTTCCTTATTTCCCGTTATATATTCCCCCGTTTCTGACTGCGATGGACCAACTTTGGTTTTCACCAGTCTTTTCCTCTTGATGTACTTATAAAAGCTTTTGGAGTTAGTTTTTATATTTTCCGCCAGCTTGCTTTCGTAAGCTATTTTTCCCCTCTTGATTAAGCCCTTTGTCCTTCTTTGCTCTATCTTAAACTGTTCCCAATCTCCGCTCTGGCGCTTTTTTTTGCTATTTTATACGCCCTATCTTTGGATTTTATGCTGTCTCTAATTTCCCCTGTTATCCACGGTTGAGTCACCTTTTTAGATTTCCTTTTATGCCAGATTGGTATAAACAATTTTTGCAATTTTGTCATTCTATCTTTAAATGCTTGCCATTGTTTATCTACCTCCAGTCCTCCCAGGAACGTTGTCCAATCAGACCTACTCAGTTCCCGTCTAATGGCATCATAATTTCCCTTGTTTAAATTCAGGACATTAGTCTCTGAGTCAATTTCTTCGCTCTCCATTTCGAGTGAGAAATCGATCATGTTATGATCGCTCTGACCCAAGGGTCCCCGTACAACAAGATTACTAATTAGTCCCTTCTCATTGCACAGTACCCAGTCCAATATAGCCTGTTCCCGAGTTGGTTCCTCGACATATTGATCCAGATAACCATCCCTTAAACACTCAAAGAATTCCTCCTCCTCATTATTTTTACTGATTAGGCTTGTCCAATCTATATGTAAGTTAAAGTCACCTATGATGACAGCTGTGCTCTTATTGCACGCTTCTCTAATTTCCCTCGTGATGCCCTCCCCAACCTCTATTTTACTATTTGGAGGCCTGTATACCACTCCTATTAATGTTTTTCGCCCCTCGCTATTTCTTAGCTCCACCCATATAGTTTCTGTATTAACTGAGTTAATATCCTTCCTTTCAATTGCATTTATCCCCTCTTTTACCAGCAATGCTACCCCTCCTCCCTTTCTTTTTTGTCGATCCTTCCTAAATTCTGAATACCCCTGTATGTTAAGCTCCCAGCCCTGCTCACCCTGCAACCATGTTTCCGTAATCCCAATTAGATCATAATTATTAACCTCTATTTCCACAGCTAATTCATCTAACTTGTTCCTGATGCTTCTCGCATTAAGGTATAAAACCCTCAGGCTTTTTTTATGCTCACATTTTTTATGAATTAGTTTGGCCCTTTGTTTTTTGTTCCTCACCCTTTTACCATTTATTTCTGTCTGCCTTCCGCTTTCCTCTATTTCACTACATAGTTTTCTAGCCCCCTGCCATACTAGTTTAAATGCTCCCGAGAACATCAGTTCCATCTTTGCACAGGTGTAGACCGTCCCTTTTGTATAGGTCACACCTACCACAAAACTGGTTCCAATGCCTCAAAAATTTAAAACCCTCCCTCTTACACCACTGCTCAAGCCACGTATTTAGCCTAACTATCCTGTTCTCTGTACTCTTACTAGCACGTGGCACTGGTAGTAATCCAGAGATTACTACCTTCGAGGTCCTACTTTTTAGCTTGGCTCCTAACTCCCTAAATTCTACTTGTAGGACCTCTTCCCTTTTTTTAGCTACGTCGTTGGTACCAACATGTATCACGACAACTGGCTGTTCCCCCTCCCCCTCCAGAATGTTCTGCACCCGCGCCGAGACATCCTTGACCCTTGCACCAGGGAGGCAACATACCATCCTGGAGTCTCGGTCGCGACCACAGAAACCCCTATCTATTCCCCTTACAATCGAATCCCCTATTACTATAGCCCTGCCACTCTTTTTCCCTCCCTTCTTTGCAACAGAGCCAGTCATGGTGCCATGAGCCTGGCTGCTGGTGCCTTCCCCCGATGAGTCATCCCCCCCGACAACAGCACCTAAGGCGGTGAACCTCTTGCTAAGGGAGACAACCCCAGGGGATTTCTGCACTACCTTCCTGCCCTTGCTCTGCCTAGGACAGAGATTAGGAGAAATTTCTTCACTCAGAGGGTGGTGAACCTGTGGGATTCTCTACCACAGAAGGCTTTAGAGGCCAAGTCGCTGAATATATTTAAGAAGGAGATAGATAGATTTCTAGATACAAAAGGCATCAGTGGGATGGGAAGAGAACGGGAATACTCTATTCAGATAGAGCATCAGCCAAGATCATAATGAATGGCGGAACAGGCTCGAAGGGCCGAATGGCCTACTCCTGCTCCTATTTTTCTATGTTTCTATGTTTCCTGCACCCACTTTAGGATTGTACCGTTTAGTTCCTATTGCCTCTCCTCATTCTTCCTACCAAAATGTATCACTTCACACTTTTCTGCATTAAATTTCATCTGCCCTGTGTCTGCCCATTTCACCAGTCTGTCTACGTCCTCCTGAAGTCTGTTACTTCATTCACATTTTTACTACTTTTCCGAGTTTTTTACCATCTGCAAACTTTGAAATCATGCCCTGTGTACTCAAGCCCAGGTCATTAATAAATATCAAAACGAGCAGTGATCCCAACACCGACCCCTGAGGAACGCCACTGCACAATTCCCTCCAGTTCAAGAACAATCGTTCACCAGTTCTCTCTGTTTTCTGTTCCTTTGAAAATGATGTATCCATGTTGCCTCTGTCCATTTAATCCCATGGGCTTTAATTTTTCTAACAAGTCTATTATGTGGTACTTTACGAAATGCCCTTTGCAAGTCCATAAACACAACATCAACCGCACTACCCTCATCGCCCTTCTCCATCACTTCATGAAAGAACGCGATCAATTTAGTCAAACACGATGTGCTTTTAATAAACCCATGCTGACTTTCATTTATTAAACCATACTTTTCCAAGTGCAAATTAATTTTGTTCTGGATTAATGTCTGTAAAAGTTTCCCCAACACCGACATTAGGCTGACTGGCCTGCAGTTAACGGGTTTATCCCTCTCCCCCCTTTTTAAACAGAGGTGCAACATTTGTAACCCTCCAGTCCTCTGGCACACCTTCCCCAGTGCTCAGTACGAGGTCCCTTGCTTTTTGTGGAATACATCAATGGCTTAAACTTCAATGATGGAGCATGATTAAGAAGTTTGCAGATGATACAAGAAGTGGCTTTGTGGCTGATAGGGAGGAAGAATGCTCTAGACTGCAGGAAGATGACAGTGGACTGGTCAGGTGGGCAGAAAAGTGGCAAATGGAATTCAATCCGGAGAAGTGTGAGGTAATGCATTTGGGGAGAGCAAACGAGGCAAGGGAATACACAATAAATGGTAGGGTAATGAGAAGTGTAGAGGAACAGAGGGACCTTGGAGTGTAGTTCCACAGATCCCTGAAGGTAGCAGGACAGGTAGATAAGGTGGTTAAGAAGGCATACGGAATACTTTCCTTTGTTAGCCGAGGCATAGAATATAAGAGCAGGGAGGTTATGCTTGAACTGTATAAAACACTAATTAGGCCACAGCTCGAGTACTGCGTACAGTTCTGGTCGCCACATTACAGGAAAGATGTGCTTGCACTGGAGAGGATACAGAGGAGATTTACGAGGATGTCACCAAGACAGGAGAATTTTAGCTATGTGGAAAGATTGGATAGGCTGGGGTTATTTTCTTTGGAGCAGAGTAGTCTGAGGGGAGATTTAATTGAAGGGTATAACATTATGAGGGGCCTAGATAGAGTGCATAGGAAGGACCTATTTCTCCTAGCAGCGAGGTCAATAAACAGAGGGCAGAGCGTTAAAGTAATTGGTAGAAGGATGAGAGCGGATTTGAGGAGAACCTTTTTCACCCAGAGGGTGGTGGGTGTTTGGACCTCACCGACTGAAAGGGTGGTAGAGGCACATTTAAAGAAATAAAGAAAGACTTGCATTTATATCGTGCTTTTCACGACCTCAGGACGTCCCAAAGCGCTTTACAGCCAATGAAGAGGCGAGAGTGCTACCCACTGAGCCACAGCTGATATAAGTACTTCAAAAATTTAAAGGCACTAGACAAATGCAAGTTGTTGTCATCCAGGGAGCTCTAGCTATGGAGGCCCTTCCTTTCCCACTCATGGGAACGTGCCTACTCTGTACCCGAACCATCTCCTCTTTGAAGGACTCCCATTGTTCAATTACTGTTTGGCCCACCAACCTTAGATTCCAATGCACCCGGGCCAGATCCCTTTCTAACTCTCTGAAATCAGCCCTGCTCCAGTTAACTAATTTTACGCTTAATTGTTCCCTGTCCATTTCCATAACTATTCTAAAGCTGATGATATTATGATCACTGTTCCCCGAATCCCGCCCCCCCTCCACGCCCCCTCCACTGAAACATGCTTCACTGGCCCCACTTCATACCCCAGAACTAGATCCAGCACTGATTCCTTCCTCGTTGGACTGGTAGCAAAGTTCTCTTGTACACATTTAAGGAACTCCTCCCCCTCTTTGCCCTATACACGGTTACAATCCCAGCCTGTATTAGGATAATTGAAGTCCCCCGATATCACTACTCTGTAGTTCCTGCATCTTTCAGTAATTTGCCTACAAACTTGCTCCTTTATCTCCTTCCCCCTATTTGCTCGCCTATAGTGTACACTGAGAAGTGTAATATCTCCTCTACTGCTCCTTAATTCTATCCAAATAGATTCTGTCTTTGGCCCCTCGACTACCTCATCCCTTTCCAATGCTATAAGAGTTACTTTCATCAATACTGCTACACACCATTTCTTCCCTATCTTTCCTGAATACCTTGTAGCCAGGAATAATAAGTTCACAATCGCCCCCTTCTTTGAGCCAGGTCTCTGTTATTGCCACTATATCACAGTCCCATGTAGCGACTTGTACCTGCGGTTCACCAACCTTATTTACCTCACGTCGTGCATTAACGTACATGCACATAAAACCCGCCTTAGACTGCCTCGCAGTTGCCTTCAGTCTGAACCCACCTAGTTCTGAACTATTCTTTACTCTAGTGCTACCTGCCTCTCCCAGTGCTCTGTGCACCTTGTTTCCCCTCTAATATTTCATTCTGGTGCCCATCCCCCAGCTCAATCATCATAGACCCAGGACATCGCTGCAGGAGTTCCTCAGGGCAGCGTGCTAGGCCCAACCATCTTCAACTGCTTCCTCAATGACCTTCCCTCCAACATAAGGTCAGCAATGGGGATGTTCGCTGATGACTGCCCGGTGTTCAGTGCCATTTCCAACTCCTCAGATAATGAAGCAGTATATGCCCGCATGCAACAAGACCTGAACGACGTTCAGGCTTGGGCTTGTAAGTGGCAGGTAACATTCGCGCCACAGAAGTGCCAGGCAATGACAATCTCCAACAAGCGAGAGTCTAACCACCGTCACTTGACATTCAATGGCATTACCATCGCCGAATCCCCCACCATCAACATCCTGGGGGTCACCATTGACCAGAAACTGAACTGGACCAGCCACATTAATACTGTGGCAACAAGAGCAGGTCAGAGGCTAGGTATTCTGCGGCGAGTGTCTCACCTCCTGACTCCCCAAAGCCTTTCCATCATCTGCAAGGCACAAGTATGGCGTGTGATGGAATGCTGTCCACTTGCCTAGATGAATGCAGCTCCAACAACACTCAAGAAGCTCGACACCATCCAGGACAAAGCAGACCGCTTAAATGGAACCCCACCTATCACATTAAACATTCACTCCCTCCACCACCGGCGCACCGTTGCTGCAGTGTGTACCACCTACAAGATACACTGCAGCAACTCACCAAGGCTTCTTCGGCAGCACCTCCCAAACTCACGACCTCTTCCACATAGAAGGACAAGGGCAGCGGGCGCATGGGAACACCACAACCTCCAATTTCCCCTCCAAGTCACACACCATCCTGACTTAGAAGTATAATGCTCATCCTTCATCGTCGCTGGGTCAAAATCCTGAAACTCCCTCCCTAACAGCACTGTCTTGAATATACTCAACGACTGAGCATCCACAGCCCTCTGGGGTAGAGCATTCCAAAGATTCACAAACTCTGAATAAAGAAATTTCTCCTCATCTCATTCCTAAATGGCCGACCCCTTATCCTGAGACTATGCCCCCTAGTTCTAGACTCGCCTGCCAGGGGAAACAAGCTCTCAGCATCTACCCTGTCAATCCCCTTCAGAATCACCTCTCATTCTTCTAAACTCCGGAGAGTATAGACCCATTCTACACAATCTCTCATCATAGGACAGCCCTCTCATCCCAGGAATCAATCCAGCGAACATTCGATCCACCACCTCTAAGGCAAGCATATCCTTCCTTAGTTAAGGAGACCAGAACTGTGCACAGTACTCCAGCTGTGGTCTCACCAAGGTTCTGTACAATTGTAGCACGACATCCTTACTCTTATACTCCAACCCCCTTGCAATAAAGGCCAACATGCCATTTGCCTTCCTTATTGCTTGCTGTAGCTGCATGCTAGCTTTCTGTGTTTCTTGTACGAGGACAGCCAAATCTCTCTGAACACCAACATTTGAAAGTTTCTCACCATTTAAAAAATATTGTTTTTCTATTCTTCCTTCCAAAGTGATTAACCTCACATTTCCCTACATTATACTCCATCTGCCACCTTACTGCCCACTCACTTAGTCTATCTATATCCCTTTGCAGCCTCTTTGTGTGCTCCTCACAGCTTACTGTCCCACCGAGCTTTGTATCATCAGCAAACTTGGATACATTACACTCGGTCCCTTCATCTAGGTCATTAATATAGATTGTAAATAGCTGAGGCCCCAACACTGATCCTTGCGGCACACCACTAGTTACAGCCTGCAAACCTGAAAAAGATCCGTTTGTCCCTAATCTGTGTTTTCTGTCCGTTAACCAATCCTCTATCCATGCTATAAAATTAGCCCCAACCCCATGATCCCTAATCTTGTGTAATAATATTTTATGTGGCACCTTATCGAATGCCTTTTGAAAATCCAAATATGCTACATCCACTGGTTCCCCTTTATCTACTCTGCTAGTTACATACTCAAAAAACTCTAATAAATTTGTCAAACAAGATTTCCCTTTCATAAAACCATGTTTACACGGCCTAATCATGTTATGATTTTCTAAGTGACTTGATACCACTTCCTTAACAATGGATTGCAGCATTTTCCCAACGACTGATGCCAGGCTAACTGGTCTGTAGTTCCCTGTTTTTTCTCTCTCTCCTTTCTTGAATAGCGGTCATCAGTGAACACCCCCATTTCTGACCTTATGTTGGAGGGAAGGTCATTGATGAAGCAGCTGAAGATGGTTGGGTCGAGGACACTTCCCTGAGGAACTCCAACAGCGATGTCCTGGGGCTGAGATTATTGACCTCCAACAACCACAACCATCTTCCTTTCTGCTATGTATGTCTTTAGTCACGTTTACAGGATTTTGAACCGAGGTTGAAAGGGGACTGGGATTCACATTGATTACGAAGAGCAGCTTAAGGGTGAGCTGGGTAACTGGGTGGAAGCCTGCAGGAGGACAAAGCCGTGTGGGCTGTTGAAGGAACGCCAGGGACCTTATTCCCCATCTGAGCCAAACTGGGGCCGAATCAGATCCATTCCATTGGCATTGCTGGACGAACAAAGATCTTGGTCCATCTAGTTCACCTTCTCCCATCCTGGTAGTCGCATGATACAATGATCATGGAGTTGTTGACTAATCATAGCAATCAATCTCGTTCAATTAGCCTACAACAGACCAAGACATGAGGTGATGAAAAACCCCAGTGGTGGAGAGCTTTAGGGGACATTTTCCAAAGTCGCCTGTTCCTCCCAAGCCACGCTACTCTCAACACATGTCATGTCTCAAGTTACTCATACACTATCCGTGAGAGAATTCTCTCTAACGTGCTGGGAATATCTGATTCGAGCATCTCTCTGGGGAGCCTGTTCCATAGATTGACCCACAGCTCGCTGAAATAACATTACGTAGAGATCCCCCTTCCCGAGTAAATTGTGTGTCCTTGCTACCCTCAGTGCTTCTTCCAAGTTGTGTTCGATATGGAGGTGTACTGATTTATCAGCTGAGAGAGAGCGGTAGGTGGTAATCAGCAGAAGGTTTCCTTGCCTATCTTTGACCTGATGCCATGAGACTTCATGGTTTTTTTATGGGATGTGGGCGTCGCTGGCAAGGCCAGCATTTATTGGCCATCCCTAATTGCCCTTCAGACTGTTGTGTTGGGCCACCTTCTTGAACCTGCTGCAGTCCGTGTGGTGAAGGTACTCCCACAGTGCTGTTAGGTAGGGAGTTCCAGGATTTTGACCCAGCGACGATGAAGGATCGGCGATATACTTCTAAATCAGGATGGTGTGTGACTTGGAGGGTAACTTGGAGGTGATGGTGTTCCCATGCGCCTTCTGCCCTTGTTCTTCTAGGTGGACGAGGTCGCGGGTTTGGGAGGTGGTGCTGAAGAGCCTTGGGCGAGTTGCTGCAGTGCATCTTGTAGATGGTACACACTGCAGCCATGGTACGCCGGTGGTGGAGGGATTGAATGCTTAAGGTGGTGGATGGGGTGCGAATCAAGCGGGCTGCTTTGTCCTGGATGGTGTCGAGCTTCTTGAGTGTTGTTGGAGCTGCACTCATCCAGGCAAGATGGTGGAAAGGCTTTGGGGAGTCAGGAGGTGAGACACTCGCCGCAGAATACCTAGCCTCTGACCTGCTCATGTTGCCACAGTATTTATGTGGCTGGTCCAATTAAGTTTCTGGTCAATGGTGACCCCCCAAGATGTTGATGGTGGGGGATTCGGCGATTTTAATGCCGTTTAATGTCAAGGGGCGGTGGTTAGACTCTCGCTTGTTGGAGATAGTCATTGCCTGGCACTTCTCTGGTGCGAATGTTACCTGCTACTTATCAGCCCAAGCCTGAACGTCGTCCAGATCTTGTTGGATCAGGGCATGGATTGTTTCATTATCTGTGGAGTTGTGACTGGTGCTGAACACGGTGCAGTCATCAGCGAACTTCCCCATTTCTGACCTTATGTTGGAGTGAAGGTCATTGATGAATCTGTTGAAGATGGTTGGCCTAGGACATTGCCCTGAGGAACTCCTGCAGCGATGTCCTGGGTCTGTGATGATTGACCTTCAATCAGCACAGCAATCTTCCTTTGTGCTAGATATGACTCCAGCCAGTGGAGAGTTTTCCTCCCGATTCCCATTGACTTCAGTTTTACTAGGGCTCCTTGATGCCACACTCGGACAAATGCTGCCTTGATGTCAAAGGCAGACACTCTCACCTCACCTCTGGAATTCAGCTCCTTTGACCTTGTTTGGACAAAGGCTGTAATGAGGTCGGGAGCCGAGTGGTCTTGGCGGAACACAAACTGGGCATCAGTGAGCAGGTTATTGGTGAGTAAGTGTCGCTTGACAGCACTGTTGATTACACCTTCCATCACTTTGCTGATGATTGAGAGTAGACTGATGGGGCGGTAATTGGCCGGATTGGAATTGTCCTGCATTTTGTGGCCCGGACATACTTGTCAATTTTCCACATTGTCGGATAGATGCCAGTGTTGTAGCTGTACTGGAACAGCTTTGCTAGAGGTGCGGCTAGTACTGGAGAACAAGTCTTCAGCATGATAGCCGGGATGTTGTCGGGGCCCACAGCCTTTGCTGTATCCAGTGCACTCAGCTGTTTCTTGATATCACGTGGAGTGAATCGAATTGGCTGAAGACTGGTTTCTGTGGTGGTGCGGACCGCAGGGGTAGGCCGATATGGATCATCCTCTCGGCACTTCTGGCTGAAGAATTTTGCAAACGCTTCAGCCTTGTCTTTTGCACCCACGTGCTGGGGTCCACCATCATTGTGTTTATTCATGGAGCCTCCTCCTCCCGTTAGTTGTTTAATGGTCCACCAGCATTCAAGATTGGATGTGGCAGGACTAGATGCAATGTTGCGCACTCTCAGGGTCTCTCCCACCCGATTGTTTACCACTGTGCCCCCACCTCTGTTGTGTCTGTGATGCCGGTGGAAGAGCACATACCCAGGGATGGTGATTGAGGAGTCGGTGATGTTGACTGATAGGTTTGGCTCTGTGAGTATGACTGTGCGAGAATTAAATGCTTCCAGAGCGTTTCATGGAATATTGAGATGCTTACAGGGTATTTATCTCATTGATTAATATTTTAAGCGTTTTCCACTGATTCCCTGGTATCAACCCTTTGCTCCTTTTAATTATTCTTCCCCTCTGTAAAACATCATGACATGTTCGGCTGGGTAAGGTCCCTCTTTAGAAACATCTTGTTGTTGTTCTTGTTCTCGTTTCAGGCAATAGAAAAATTCCTGGACTGGCGCGGGACAAGTACTACCTCGCCCGCCCTGGGAATGAAATTCCTGGACTGAACCGGGAACATTATAATCTAGGCGGCCCTGGGAATGAAATTCCTGGACTGAGGCGGGAGCAGTGTAATCTAGGCGGCCCTGTGAATGAAATTCCTGGACTGAGGCGGGAGCAGTGTAATCTAGGCGGCCCTGGGAATGAAATTCCTGGACTGAGGCGGGAGCAGTGTAATCTAGGCTGGCCCTGGGAATGAAATTCCTGGACTGAGGCGGGAGCTGTGTTATATAAGCGAGTCCCATTGTTCCATCACTAGGATCATCTCTAAGATCCTGCCGTTTATGACATTTATTTATTGTGAATGTTTTTACCCTGATTGCCTGCGATGGAATAAATCAGAGAACTAGATTGGGGCAATGCAACTTTTTCAGCCCGAATTCCTTCCTTGTTTCTGTCACTTTCTCGTCTTTGTTCTCAGTTTGAGTTCAATACAGGAAGAGAAACTCAGTTCTCTTTGTTCTGTGCTCGGTATTTTACGGGCGGGTGAAATATTGTGCATTTGCTCACTTTTAATTTAAATCTGTTTACAATAATGTGAGCTGGATTGTGTTACATAAGGTGTTGTGGTGATAATGGTTCAGTGAGTCTGTTTGTTCAATGACTGTAATTAATGCCAGTTACAGTGAGGCCTAATGATGTCACTCGGGGATTTCTCTCTGCTCTAAATAAGGAGTTCCCTTCACTGTGTCACCTCACACAGTCAGCGCGTTGCCTCCAGCACAAATACCACCAGTCACTCAGAGAGGGGAAGGCATGAGTTCAAGCATCGGTATTAAAGGTTGGCTTCTTGACAGGAAGATAGAAAGCGTATGTAAAGATATACAAAATATTTACTATCCCCTCCTCGCTGCTGTTGGTGTTCCTAGTAAGTATCTGTGCCTATTTACCGTGGGATACTCAGTTATTAATGCTATTCTGTGTTTCAAGTCATTGCATCTTTGTTAATGCATGGGTTTATTTTTAAAAATACTGGCACATCCTCGTTGCTGTTCATGGTAAGTCTCTGTATCCAACGATTAATTCTATAAATCATGTATCACTATTACTGTTCTTGTCATTAACTCCCCCACACCTCGCTGCTGTTGGTGTTCCTGGTAAGACTCTGTAATCAGCTATTAATTCTGTAAATCATGTTTCACTGTATTACTGCTCTGGGCATTTATTCCTCCCCCTCCCCACGACCCTCGCTGCTGTTGGTGTTCCTGGTAAGTCTCTGTGTCCAGCTATTAATTCTGTGAATAATGCTTAACTCTCTTTCTCTCCTTGTTAGTCCCCTTCCCATCCGCACTGCTGTCAGCTATTGATTCTATAGGTCATACGGTGTTACCCAGATTCATGTTCTATAATCAACTCAGGCAAAGATATTGTACGAGACTCTTTATTTAACGAATTTCGGTCGGTTATCTCCAATGAACATTTGTAACAGATTAGAAGAATGTTCTCTTGGTTTAGGAGACTTTTCACCCAATGGCAAAAGGTCATCGACCTGAAACGTTACCTCTGTTACTCTCTCCACAGATGCTGCCTGACCTGCTGAGTATTTACAACGGTTTCTGATTTTATTTCAGATTTCAAACATCCGCAGTATTTTGTTTCTGTTTTCACCTAATGCTCGGTATGGTTACTTACACAGAGTCACAGGAACAAATCCTGGCAGATCGCGCACACATCTATAAATGTCTGAAATATCCGCTAATCATTCAGTTCCAGTCAGTGTCTCCTTTCCCACCATCTCCAGTTCCGCATTAGTGGCACTGCTTCTGATGGTTGGAATAGGATTTTAAGGATAATTTTTATTCTCACAATATATTCATTCATCTTTGTTTTGAATTTACATTTGGATCCCATGCCCGTCTGTCACAGTTCAGTGGATCTCTCAGTGAGACCCAGATTGATTCTCTATTGTCTCCTGCTGTACTTCAGGATAAACAATCCCAGCTGATTGTAACTGAAGTACTGAAGATAAGAAAATCCTTTAATATTTTCCCATCTAATATTCACTGCACAAGTTGGAAACAACAGGTGAAAAAGTACAAGGATACATCTCTTCCATTTGTGTTCAGATATTGAGAAAAGCATCCGTCGGCTCTTTGCCTGTGGGATAAGTCGTCTGATTTCGATGCAGATAAATGCATTTAGTGAGACATTACCTGGCTTATGATAACTATTTATTTTAATTCAGAGTACATTCTTTGCAATGTTATTTGAAAAATCTTCCTTTCAATGAGCTAGGATTTATGTATTTCAACAAAAATGCATAAAGCTTAATATTCAAAACACTTCTTACAGCCCAGTTATCTTTATAGCTACAGTGCAATTGTATTTATTATCTTAGCATTTCTATATTACATCCGTAAATTTTAAATGCTATTGCCTGTAATTATTGCACGCCAAGGTTGCAGTTTCTGTATTTTGCTGTTGCATTCATTTTCAGTTCTAAATCTAACAGATACTCTAACCAGGAGGAGGAATCCAAGCGGGATTTCCCCCTCCCTAACACAGGGGCACAGAAGCGAATTGCACCGCTCCAAATGCTGACTGATCCCGGGACACGAAGGCTTCCTGAGAGGTTCTGGTCCTTTGTGTCCCTGGTACCTCGGGCGGTGCATTTGTCTGCTGGGCTAAAGGTAGATCTATCATTTAGTCTATCTTTGATCAAACATCTCTTACTTTCCTGTTCTGTTTATCCCCATTTCATTGATTAATTCCACAATGTATTCCCAATTATTCTTGCAATAAACCCTGTATTCAGCTCCACGGGTAATAGAATTTGATTATATAATTGAATGTCGCTAATGAATTGCAGATTACACACAGAATTCCGTAAAACTGCTGCTCTTGCTCCCAGCCTGATGTATAATTTTCCTGCTTAATTCCCATCCTCACAGTGAACTTAGTGACGATTGTGATCCTGTCTCAGAGAAAGTGCTGTCTCTCCAAATGTGTCACTCGCTACCTGGTGGCCATGGCAGCGGCGGATCTACTGGTCGTTATCCTCGACCTGATATTGAGGCAGATTCCGAATCTTTATTTGGAAGTGTTTGGTTTCGTGTGGTCCATCTCTGTGTGTAATATCCACGCCGTCCTGCTTTATGCAGCCACAGACTGTTCTGTCTGGTTCACCGTCACTTTCACCTTTGATCGATTTGTGGCCATTTGTTGCCAGAAGCTGAAAACGAAATATTGCACCGAGAAAACAGCGGCTGTGGTTCTGGGAACAGTGACTGTGCTGAGCTGTTCAAAGGACATCACCTGGTATTTTATGTTCACAGGTCGGTATACAATTGGCAACGCCGCCATGTTTTGTGATGTATACGTCTATGTTCTGTATTCACCGGTCTGGGCAGCAATCGAGCTCCTTCATTATATTCTCACCCCGGGGGTCCCATTTGTTCTGATTCTGCTGCTCAATGCTTTCACCGTCAGACACATTTTAGTGTCCAGCAGAGCCCGCAGGAGACTCCGGGGTCCCAGCAGTGAGGAGAGTCGCAAAGACCCAGAGATGGAGAGCCGCAGGAAATCCATGATTTCACTGTTTGTTATCTCGGGCAATTTCATCCTGTTATGGGCAATCTTTATGGTATTTTATATATGTTTGCGGTTGTGTTGGTTGGGGTATCAGTCTGTATGTCTACCTAGTTATGTAATAGAAATAGGATTGATGTTGCAGCTGCTGAGTTGCTGCACAAACACTGGGGTTTATGCCGTGACCCAGACTAAGTTCAGAAAGCAGTTGAAGAATGTGGGGAAATATCCCTTTAATCTGATTGTAAAACTAATTAAAAGATGAGAAGAAGCGGAGACTTAGCAGCCTCAGAGCTCCCTGGTCCTGATATTGTGTTGAACCGCTCTCCCCCGGGCTGGGCCGCCCGCGGGGCCGGTGATCTGGATGAATATTAGTAACACGCTCACTCACACACTCTCTACACTGGGCTCCCTCTGAGGGGCGCGGCCATCTCTCAGTCCCCTCTGGAAAGGCACCAGTGCCCTAGACAAAGATGGCCGCTCCAATCCCACCGCCTGAAGCAGCGCAACTCCTGCCCGCACTAAGATGGCGGCCGCCCTGCCCTAGACAAAGATGGCGACACCGGCTCAATGAGCAAAGCAGCGGGACCCGCCACCCGCCCGGCACAAAGATGGCGGCTCTGCGGCCCCGCTCAAAGATGGCGGCCCTGGGGTCTGGAACAAAGATCGCGGCTGTCACTCGGGATCTTCCCTGGCAGCGGGAGGCCCGGTTACCGTCAGAGCGGGCGGCGAGGGGGAGCAGCCCGGGGAGGAGAAGGCCCGGCACCAGGACTTTATAAATCATTATAACACTTTATAATGCTATAAAATCATTACAACACTTTACTGATCTTTATCACCCTTTAGATATCATTATGACCATTAATAAAACATTATGACGCTTTTTAAATCAATAGGATCATTAATAAATCATTTTTATAATTCATTCTTGGGATGTGGACGTCGCTGGAAATTCCAGCATTTATTGTCTATCCCTAATTGTCCTTGAGAAAGTGGTGGTGAGCCGCCTGAGAAAACTGAGTGGCTTGCTAGGCTATTTCAGAGGGGAGTTAAGAGTGAACCACATTGCTGCGGGTCTGGAGTTACATTTCAGCCAGAATGGGTAAGGACAGCAGATTTCCTTCCCTAAAGGACATTAGTGAACCAGATGGGTTTTTACAACAATCTGGTACTTTAATGGTCACCATTACTGATACTAGCTTTTTATTCCAAATTTGTTTAATTAATTGAATTTATATTCCCCTGCTGCTGGGATTTGAACCACTGGACCATTCGTCCAGGCATCTGATTTACTAATCCAGCAACATATCCACTATGCTACAGTACCCATAAAATGTATCGCCGTTCCCTCATAGTCACTGGGTAAAAAGCCTGAAATTTCTTCTGTAACAGTATTTTGGGAGAACCGGTTCTGGGGGAGGTGGGACCAGTACAAACCGGACGGTCTGCACCTGGGCAGGGCCGGGATCCGCTGTCCTAGGGGGAGTGTTTGCTAGTGCTGTTGGGGAGGATTTAAACTAATGTGGAAGGGGGTTGGGAAACTGAGCAGGGAGACAGAGGAAAGCATGTCAGGAAGGGACAGAAGCGGCAGAAAGGCAGTTCGAGGGGGATCTGCCGTCTGAGGTAATATGGGCTGAGATTAGAAATAGGAAAGGAGCGGTCACGTTGTTAGGAGTTTTCTACAGGCCCCCAAATAGTAATAAAGATGTGGAGGAAGAAATTGCAAAACAGATTATGAATAGGGGTGGAGGTCACAGAGTAGTTGTCATGGGTGACTTCAACTTTCCAAATATTGATTGGAACCTTTATAGGTCAAACAGTTCGGATGGGATAGTTTTTGCACAGTGTGTGCAGGAGGGTTTCCTGACACAATATGTGGATAGGCCGACAAGAGGTGGGGCCACGTTGGATTTGGTACTGGGTAATGAACCGGGCCAAGTGTTTGATTTGTATGTGGGAGAGCACTTTGGAGATAGTGACCACAATTCGGTAACTTTCACTATTGCAATGGAGAGGGATAGGGCCATACGGCAGGGCAGGGTTTATAATTGGGGGAGGGGTAATTATGATGCGATTAGGCAAGAATTAGGGAGTATAAGATGGGAACAGAAACTATCAGGGAAAGGCACAAACGAAAAGTGTAGCTTTTTCATGGAGCAATTACTGCGTGTCCTTGATAGGTATGTCCCTGTCAGGCAGGGAGGAAATGGCCGAGTGAGAGAACCATGGTTCACAAAAGAGGTTGAATGTCCAGTCAAGAGGAAAAAGGAAGCGTATGTAAAGATGAGAAAACAAGGTTCAGTTGGGTCGATTGAGGGGTACAAGGTAGCAAGGAATGAGCTAAAAAAAAGAGCTTAGGAGAGCTAGGAGGGGGCATGAGAAGTCCTTGGCGGGTCGGATCAAGAAAAACCCCAAGGCTTTTTACTCTTATGTGGGAAATAAAAGAATGACCAGGGTGAGGGTAGGGCCGGTCAAGGACAGTAGTGGGAACTTGTGCATGGAGTCAGAAGAGATAGGAGAGGTGATGAATGAATACTTTTCTTCAGTGTTCATCGAGGAGAGGGGCCATGTTCTTGAGGATGAGAGTGTGATAAAGGTGGATAGGCTGGAGGTGGTAGATGTTCTGAGGGAAGATGTTTTAGCAATTTTGAAGAACCTGAGGGTCGATAAGTCCCCTGGGCCAGATGGGATATATCCTAGGATTCTTTGGGAAGCAAGGGAGGAGATTGCAGAGCCTCTGGCTTTGATCTTTGGGTCCTCACTGTCCACGGGGATGGTGCCAGAGGACTGGAGAGTGGCGAATGTTGTTCCTCTCTTCAAGAAAGGAAATAGGAATGACCCTGGTAATTATAGGCCGGTTAGTCATACTTCGGTGGTTGGTAAGATAATGGAAAAGGTCCTGAGGGATAGGATTTATGACCATTTGGAAAGGGGCAACTTAATTAGGGATAGTCAACACGGATTCGTGAAGGGTAAGTCTTGCCTAACAAATTTGATTGAATTCTTTGAAGAGGTAACTAAGTGTGTAGATGAAGGTAGAGCAGTTGATGTCGTATACATGGATTTTAGTAAGGCGTTTGATAAGGTTCCCCATGGTCGGCTCATGAAGAAAGTAAGGAGTTGTGGGATAGAGGGAAATTTGGCCGATTGGATAAGTAACTGCCTTCTGGCAGAGGGTGGTGGTGGATGGAACATTTTCGGACTGGAGACCAGTTACCAGCGGTGTGCCACAGGGGTCGGTGCTGGGTCCTCTGCTGTTTGTGATTTTTATCAATGACTTGGAGGAGGGGACTGAAGGGTGGATCAGTAAATTTGCTGATGACACCAAGATTGGTGGAGTAGTGGATGAGGTGGAGGGCAGTTGTAGGCTGCAAAGAGACATTGATAGGATGCAGAGCTGGGCCGAAAAATGGCAGATGGAATTTAACCCTGATAAGTGCGAGGTGATTCATATTGGTAGGGCAAATGTGAATAAGGATTACAGGGTCAACGGCAGGGTTCTGAGGAACGTGGAGGAGCAGAGGGATCTGGGGGTTCATATCCACAGATCTCTGAAGGTTGCCACTCAAGTGGATAGAGCAGTAAAGAAGGCCTATGGTGTGTTGGCGTTTATTAACAGAGGGTTTGAGTTTAAGAACCGTGAGGTTATGCTGCAACTGTACAGGACCTTGGTGAGACCACATTTGGAATATTGTGTGCAGTTCTGGTCACCTCACTATAGGAAGGACGTGGAAGCATTGGAAAGAGTGCAAAGGAGATTTACCAGGATGCTGCCTGGTTTGAGGGCGAGGTCTTATGAGGAAAGATTGAGGGAGTTGGGGCTTTTCTCTTTAGAGCGGAGGAGGATGAGAGGCGACTTAATAGAGGTTTATAAGATGATGAGGGGGATAGATAGAGTGGATGTTCAGAGAGTATTTCCTCGGGTAGAGGCAGCTGTTACAAGGGGGCATAACTATAAGGTGCATGGGGGGAGATATAGAAGGGATGTCCGAGGTAGATTCTTTACTCAGAGAGTGGTTGGGGTGTGGAATGGACTGCCTGCTGTGATAGTGGAGTCGGACACTTTAGGAACTTTCAAGCGGTTATTGGATAAGCACATGGAGCACACCAGAGTGATAGGGAGTGTGATAGCTTGATCTTGGTCTCGGACAATGCTCGGCACAACATCGAGGGCCGAAGGGCCTGTACTGTGCTGTACTGTTCTATGTTCTATGTTCTAAGGTATGGAGTAAAAGGTAAAGTGTTAAATAAGGAAAAAGCAGGAAGTAAGTATCGCAAAACACATTTGAAAGTTCTTTATCTGAATGCACGTAACATTCGTAACAAAATTGACGAGTTAACGGCACAAATAACTATGTATGGGTATGATCTTGTGGCCATTACAGAATCATGGCTGCAGGGTGACAACGTCTGGGAATTAAATATGCCAGGGTATTTAACAATCAGGAAGGACAGGCAGGAAGGAAGGGGAGGGGGGTGGCTATGTTAATAAAGAAAGGAATCAATGTAATACAGAGAAATGATATTGGGTCAAAAGATCAGGATAATGAAACAGTTTGGGTAGAGATTAGGAATAATAAGGGGAAAAAAACACTGGTGGGCGTAGTATATAGGCCTCCTAATAGTTGCAACTCTGTTGGAAGAAGTATTAATCAGGAAATAGTTGGGGCATGTAATAAGGGAACAGCTATAATTATGGGGGATTTTAACTATCATATTAACTGGACAAATCAAATTGGGCAGGGCAGACTTGATGAAGAGTTTATTGAGTGTCTTAGGGATGGATTTCTTGAGCAGTAAGTAACTGATCCTACAAGGGGGCAAGCAACCTTGGACCTGGTACTGTGTAATGAGCCTGGATTAATTAATAATGTCCTAGTTAAGGATCCCCTTGGAATGAGTGACCATAACATGGTTGAATTCCATATCCAATTAGAGGGTGAGAAGGTTGGTTCTCAAACAAGCATACTGAGCTTGAATAAAGGAGACTATGATGGCATGAGAGCAGAATTGATTAAAGTGGATTGGGAAAATAGATTAAAGGGTAAGACGGTACATGAGCAGTGGTGTTCATTCAAGGAGTTATTTTACAACTTTCAAAATAAATATATTCCACTGAGGAAAAAAGGGTGTAAAAGAAATGACAGCCATCCATGGCTAAGTAAGGAAATTAAAGAAAGTATCCAACTAAAAACAAGGACATATAAGGTAGCCAAAGTTAGTGGGAGGATAGAAGATTGGGAAGTCTTCAAAAGACAACAAAAAGTAACTAAAGGATTGATTAAGAAAGGGAAAATAGACTATGAAAATAAATTAGCAAAAAATATAAAAACAGATAGCAAGAGTTTCTATAGTTATATAAAAAGAAAAAGGGTGGTTAAGGCAAATGTAGGTCCCTTAGAGGATGAGACTGGGAAATTAATGGTGGGAAACATGGAGATGGCAAAAATGCTGAACAAATATTTTGTTTCAGTCTTTACGGTAGAGGACACTAAGAATATCCCAACACTGGACAAACAGGGGGCTCTAGTGGGGGAGGAGCTAAATACGATTAAAATTACTAAGGAATTGGTACTCAGTAAAATAATGGGACTCAAGGCGGATAAATCCCCTGGACCTGATGGCTTACATCCTAGGGTCTTGAGAGAAGTGGCAGTAGGAATTGTGGATGCTTTGGTAATAATTTTCCAAAACTCCCTGAACTCAGCAAAGGTCCCGGCAGATTGGAAAACTGCTAATGTAACACCCTTATTTAAAAAGGGTTGTAGGCAGAAGGCTGGAAATTATAGACCAGTTAGCCTAACATCTGTGGTGGGTAAAATTTTGGAGTCTATTATTAAGGAGACAGTAACGGAACATTTAGATAAACATAATTTAATAGGACAAAGTCAGCATGGCTTTATGAAGGGGAAGTCATGTCTGACAAATTTGCTCGAATTCTTTGAGGACATAACGTACAGGGTGGATAAAGGGGAACCAGTGGATGTAGTGTATTTAGACTTCCAGAAGGCATTCGACAAGGTGCCACATAAAAGATTATTACTCAAGATAAAAAAATCACTGGATTGGGGGTAATATTCTGGCATGGGTGGAGGATTGGTTATCGAACAGGAAGCAGAGAGTTGGGATAAATGGTTCATTCTCGGACTGGCAACCAGTAGCCAGTGGTGTTCCGCAGGGGTCGGTGCTGGGTCCCCAACTCTTTACAATCTATATTAACGATTTGGAGGAGGGGACCGAGTGTAACATATCAAAGTTTGCAGATGATACAAAGATGGGAGGGAAAGTAGAGAGTGAGGAGGACATAAAAAACCTACAAGGGGATATAGACAGGCTGGGTGAGTGGGCAGAGATTTGGCAGATGCAATACAATATTGGAAAATGTGAGGTTATGCACTTTGGCAGGAAAAATCAGAGAGCAAGTTATTATCTTAATGGCGAGAAACTGGAAAGTACTGCAGTTCAAAGGGATCTGGGGGTCTTGGTGCAAGGAAATCAAAAAGTTAGTATGCAGGTGCAGCAGGTGATCAAGAAAGCCAATGGAATGTTGGCTTTTATTGCTAGGGGGATAGAATATAAAAACAGGGAGGTGTTGCTGCAGTTGTATAGGGTATTGGTGAGACCGCACCTGGAGTACTGCATACAGTTTTGGTGTCCATACTTAAGAAAAGACATACTTGCTCTCGAGGCAGTACAAAGAAGGTTCACTCGGTTAATTCCGGGGATGAGGGGGTGGACATACGAGGAGAGGTTGAGTAGATTGGGACTCTACTCATTGGAGTTCAGAAGAATGAGAGGCGATCTTATTGAAACATATAAGATTGTGAAGGGGCTTGATCAGGTGGACGCGGTGAGGATGTTCCCAATGATGGGTGAAACTAGAACTAGGGGACATAATCTTAGAATAAGGGGCTCCTCTTTCAAAACTGAGATGAGGAGAAACTTTTTCACTCAGAGGGTAGTGGGTCTGTGGAATTTGCTACCCCAGGAAGCTGTGGAAGCTACTTCATTAAATAAATTTAAAACAGAAATAGACCGTTTCCTAGAAGTAAAGGGAATCAGGGGTTACGGGGAGCGGGCTGGAAATTGGACATGAGTTTGAGTTTGGATCGGTCAAGGCCCTGTGGGTGGCGGAGCGGGCCCAGGGGCCGAGTGGCCTGGTCCTGCTCCTGCTTCTTGTGTTCTTTAGAGTTGAGGTTGGATCAGATCAGCCATGATCTCATTGAATGGCGGAGCAGGCTTGAGGGGCCGATTGGTCTACTCCTGCTCCTATTTCTTATGTTCTTATGTTCTAACCTTCATCACACCGGCTGAGCAGCTCAAGATGAAGGCCTACCATTTTCTCATGGGTAACTAGGCATTGGAAAGTAATAACGGCCTTGAAAGCATCAACCATACGCCGAGAACAGCAGTAAATGGGGGATTGGGGAGGGGTACCAGTAAATGGGGTATGGGGGGGGGGTGGCGCCAGTAAATGGGGGATTGGGGAGGGGCACCAGTAAATGGGAGATTGGGGAAGGCACCAGTAAATGGGGGATTGGGGAAAGACAACATTAAATGGAGGATTGAGGAAGGCACCAGTAAATGTGGGATTGGTGAAGACAACATTAAATGGAGGATTGGAGAAGGCACCAGTAAATGGGGGATTGAGGAAGACAACATTAAATGGAGGATTGAGGAAGGCACCAGTAAATGGGGGATTGGTGAAGACAACATTAAATGGGGGATTGAGGAAGGCACCAGTAAATGGGGATTGGTGAAGACACCAGTAAATGGGGGATTGGAGAAGGCACCAGTAAATGGGGGATTGAGGAAGACAACATTAAATGGAGGATTGAGGAAGGCACCAGTAAATGGGGATTGGTGAAGACACCAGTAAATGGGGGATTGGTGAAGACAACATTAAATGGGGGATTGGGGAAGGACACCAGTAAATGGGGGATTGGGGAGGGCACCAGTAAATGGGGGATTGGAGAAGACACCAGTAAATGTGGGATTGGGGAAGGGCACCAGTTAATGGGGGATTGGGGAAGACACCAGTAAATGTGGGATTGGGGAAGGGCACCAGTTAATGGGGGATTGGGGAAGACACCAGTAAATGGGGGATTGGAGAAGACACCAGTAAATGTGGGATTGGGGAAGGCACCAGTAAATGGGGGATTGGGGAAGACACCAGTAAATGGGGGATTGGGAAGACACCAGTAAATGGGGGATTGGGGAAGGGCACCTGTAAATGGGGGATTGGGGAAGACACCAGTAAATGGGAGATTGGGGCAGGCACCAGTAAATGGGGGATTGGAGAAGACACCAGTAAATGGGGGATTGGGGAAGACACCAGTAAATGGGGGATTGGGGAAGACACCAGTAAATGGGGGATTGAGGAAGACACCAGTAAATGGGGGATTGGAGAAGACACCAGTAAATGGGGGATTGGGGAAGACACCAGTAAATGGGGGATTGAGGAAGACACCAGTAAATGGGGGATTGGGGAAGACACCAGTAAATGGGGGATTGGAGAAGACACCAGTAAATGGGGGATTGGGGGAGACACCAGTAAATGGGGGATTGGGAAGACACCAGTAAATGGGGGATTGGGGAAGGGCACCAGTAAATGGGGGATTGGGGAAGACACCAGTAAATGGGGGATTGGGGCAGGCACCAGTAAATGGGGGATTGGGGAAGGGCACCAGTAAATGGGGGATTGGGGAAGACACCAGTAAATGGGGATTGGGGAAGACACCAGTAAATGGGGGATTGGGGAAGACACCAGTAAATGGGGGATTGGGGGAGACACCTGTAAATGGGGATTGGGGGAGACACCTGTAAATGGGGATTGGGGAGACACCTGTAAATGGGGATTGGGGAGACACCAGTAAATGGGGGATTGGGGAACGTAACTGTAAATTGGGGTTTGGGAAATGGCAACAGGAAATTGTTGATTGGGGAAATGGACCAGAAAATGGTGGATTGAGGTCTTAGAGGGAGCTTTGCTCTGTATCTATCCTGTGCTCAATCTGCCCAGCAAGTGTTTGATAGGGCATCTTAGAGGGAGCTTTATTCTGTATGTAGCCTGTGCAGTACCTGCCCTGAGAGTGCTTGATGCGACTGTGTAGAGGCAACCATCTCTATGTCTAACCTTTGCTGTACCTGCCCTCGGATTGTTTGATGGCAGAATGTAGAGGGTTTTTACTCTGTATCTAACCCGTGCTGTACCTCACCTGGGAGTTTTGGATTGGACAGTGTAGAAAGAGCTTTACTCTGTATCTAACCCTGTGCTGTACCTGCCCTGTGAGTGTTTGATGTGCCAGTGTAGAGCTAGCTTTAATATGTCTCTAACTCGTGGTGATCTGCCCTGGGACAGTTTGATGGGACAGTGTAGAGGGAGCTTTACTCTTTATCTAACCATTGCTGTACCTGCCCTGGGTGTGTTTGTTGGGACAGGGTAGAGGGATCTTTAATCTATACCTAACCCGTGTTGTAGCTGCCCTGGGCGTGTTTGACGGGACAGTGTAGAGGGACATTTACTCTGTATCAACCACTGATATTGCTGCCCTTGGGAGTGTTTGGTGCGACAGTGTGGACAGAGTTGTGTCTGTATCTAAACCGTGCTGTACTCGCCCTGGGAGTGTTTGATGATTCTTTTTAGAGGGAGCTTTACTCTGTATCTAACCCATGGTGTACCTGACCTGGGAGTGTTTGTTGGTACAGTATAGAGCGAGATTTACTCGATATCTAACCCATGCTATACCTGCCCAGGGAATTTTTGATGGGTTTTGTAGATGTTGATTTACTCTGTAGTTAACCGTGCGGTAGCTGCCTTGGCTGTGTTTAATGGGACAGTGCAGAGGGAGCTTTACTATTGATCTAACCGTTGCTCTACCTGCCCTGGGAGTGTCTGATGGGAAAGTGTAGAGGGAGGTTTACTCTGTATCTCACCATTGCTGTAACTGCACTGCGAGTGTTTGTTGGGACCGTCTGGAGGGATCTTTAATCTGGACCTAATCCGTGTTGTACCTGCCCTGAGAGTGTTTGACGGGACAGTGTAGAGGGTTTTTTACTCTGTATCTAACCAGTGCTGTACCTGCCCAGGGAGTATTCGATGGGACAGTGTAGAGGGAGCTTTACCCTGTATCTAACCAGTGCTGTTCCTGCCCTGGGAGTGTTTGACGGGACAGTGTAGAGGGGTTTTACTCTGTATCTAACCAGTGCTGTACCTGCCCAGGGAGTATTCGATGGGACAATGTAGAGGGAGCTTTACTCTGTATCTAACCAGTGCTGTTCCTGCCCTGGGAGTGCTTGATTGGGCAGTTTAAAGGGAGCTTTAGTCTATATCTAACCCGCGCAATACCTGCCCTGGGAGTGTCTAATGGAACAGTGTAGAGGATGCTTTACTCTGTATCTATACTATGCTGTACCTGCCCTGGGTGCGTTTGATGGCTCGGTGTAGCACAGGGAGCTTTGCTCTGTTTCTAACACATGCTGTACCTACCCTGGGTGTGTTTGTTGAGACAATGCAGAGGGATCTTTACTCTGTATCTAACCTGTGCTGAACATGCCCTGGGAGTGTTTGTTGGGATAGTGTAGAAGAAGATTCATTCTGAATCTAACTTGTGCTCCACCTGCTCTGCGAGTGTTTGATGGGACGGCGTAGAGGGAGCTTTATTCTATATCTAGCCTGTGCAATACCTTAGATGAAGAGATACATAGTAACGCTTCTTCTACACTGTCCACTCAAACACGATGCGGAGATGCCGGTGATACACTCACAGTGTATGTACAGCGCGGGTGACATACAAAGCTCCCTCTAATACAGCATGTGTTCAGTGCAGCGTACAGCTCGCTTGACAATATCCAATGAAGCACAACCAGACCGGGTACAGCATGGGGTCAATACACCATAAAGATCAAACTACTTGCAAGTGTCAAACACTCCCAGGTAAGGTACGGGCAAGGTATATCTATGAGTTAAATTCCGCGCAACTTGCCGCATCAAAGGCCAAGCCAGATGGCAGATGTTGAACAGCTCCCAGTATCTGGTTAGATTCTTATCTCGGCAAAATCCTGGACAGATGGGATTCTCATGAAAGTTCTTCACATTTCCAATCATTGTCGAAGCTTCCCGTTTTAACCCGTCTCCTTCACTGCGGGACTCGGTCACGCCAGATCTGCTCTGTGAACCCAGCGACATTTCTCCAATCCCAGTGAGTGCGGCGATGATTCGACTTCTCTCTCTCTAACTTCCTGAGATATTGCTCACTCCCAGAGACTGTCAATAGAGAAATGAATCATATTAATCCTAGAATACAGCGGGAGCATTTTTGTGAGCATAATTAAATTCAATGTGTTTATTTTTGCGATTAATGACTGTGTTTTATTACTTACTTTAACATTGAATTGTTCTTTTCTGTCCTTCGCCCTTTTTATTGGGACTAAACTCACTGGATGTGTCAGCTGTCACTCCAGCTCCTCCCACACTGACTTCCCACTGATGGGCCGTAAACTGGGGCGGAGCCCTGTCTCCAGGTGACACCACGCAGGAGCCAGCAGCCAATCACAGAGCAGCCAGGAACGATGTCACAAAGCAGCCAGAGCCCCTCCCACTCGAGGTGTCACAGAGTCACATTGACCAGGCTCTGCTGCTGGTGTGCAGTCTCACTGGGCATGAACACAGGGTGTACAATTCCGTCTCCGGGAATGAACCGGGATCCTGCCCTACATCTCTCCGAATTTTATTTCCATAGTTGTAAAATGGATGGCTGATTCACAATCACCCGGTTTGTACCATAGCAGCTACTACAAGTCAAACTCTACCCCAGTGTTTCTTTCCCTACTACGTATCTGCTCCCTCACTATCTCTGCTTCTCTCTCGCTCTGCAGTGAGACATATGTCTGGGGCTGGGATTATACTGTGCAGAAAGGATCAGAATAGCAGTTAGCCTCTCTTCCCGCTCCCGCATCGTTGCCTCTGGTGTCCCCCAAGTATCTATCCTTGGCCTCCTCCTATTTCCCATCTACATGTTTCCCTTTGGCGACTTCATTCAAAAACACAGCGTCAGTTTCTACATGTACGCTGACGACACCCAGCTCTACCTCACTACCTCTCCTCTCGACCCCTCCACAGTGTATAAATTGTCAGACTGCTTGTCCAACATCCAGTTCTGGATGAGAAAAATGTTCTCCAATTAAATATTGGGAAGAACGAAGCCCATCGTGTCCGCGCCGGCCATCAAGCCCTATCTATTGTAATCCCATTTTCCAGCACTTGACCCGTTGCCTTGTATGCTATGGCATTTCAAGTGTTCATCTAAATGCTTATTGAATGTTGTGAAGGTTCCTGCCTCTACCACCCTTTCAGGCAGTGAGTTCCAGATTCCAACCACCCTCTGGGTGAAAAAGTTTTTCTTCAAATCCTCTCTAAAACTCCTGCCCCTTACCTTGAAACTATGCCCCTGGTTATTGACCCCTCTATTAAATGAAAAGTTCCTTTCTAACTACCCTATCTATGCCCCTCATAATGTTGTCCACCTGAATCAGGTCCCCACTCAGCCTTCTCTGCTCGAAGGGAAACAACCCCAGTCTGTCCAGTCTCTCTCCATAGCTGAAGTGCTCCAGCCCAGGTAACATCATGGTGAATCTCTTCTGCACCCTCTCCAATGCAATCACATCCTTCCTATAATGTGGCGACCAGAACGCCCCACAGTATTCCAGCTGTGGCCTAACTGGAGTTTTGTACAGCTCCATCAGAACCTCCCTGCTCTTATATTCTATGCCTCGGCTAATGAAGGCAAGTATCCTATATGCCTTTTTAACCATCTTAGCTACCAGTCCTGCTGCCTTTAGTGATCTATGTACATGCACATCAAGGTCCCTCTGATGCTCTTTCCTTCCTAGGGTCTTACCATTCATTGTGTTTTCCCTTGCCTTGTTAGTCCTCCCAAATTGCATCACCTCACACTTTTCAGAGTTAAATTCCATTTGCCACTGTTCTGCCCATCTAACCAACCCGTCTATATTGTCCTGTAGCCTGAGGCGTTCCTCCTCGCTATTTACCACTACATTAATTTTCGTGTCATCTGTGAACTTACTGATCATACCTCCTACATTCATATCTAAATCATTACTGTACATTACAAGCAGCAAAGGAACCAGCACCGATCCCTGCGGTACATCACTTACACAGGCTTCCAGTCACAGAAACAAACATCGGACATCACCCTCTGCCTCCTGCCACAAAGCCAATTTTGAATCCGATAAGCCAAATTACCCTGGAACCCATGGTCTGTTACCTTATTGACCAGTCTCCCATGTGGGACTTTATCAAACGCCTTACTGAAGTCAATGTAGACTACATCAACTGCACTAACCTCATCCACACACCTAGTCATCCCCTCGAAAAATGCAATCAAATTGTTTAGACATGATCTCCCCCTGACAAAGCCATGCTGATTATCCTTGATTAATCATTGCCTCTCCAAGTGGAGTCTAATTCTGTCGCTCAGAATTTTTTCCAATAATTTTCCTACCACTGATATTAGGCTCTCTGTCCTGTAATTCCCTCGTTTATCCGTACTACACTTCTTGAATAATGGTACTACATTAGCTTTTCTCCAGTCCTGTGGCACCTCCACTGTGGCCAGAGATGATCTGAAAATTTGTGTCAGAGCCCTTGCAATCTCTTCCCTTGCCTCACACATCACCCTGGGATACATCTCGTCAGGGCCTGGGGATTTATTCACTTTTAAGCTGGTAAAACCGCTAGTACCTCCTCCCTCTCTCAACACTAATTTGTTCAAGTATATCACAATCCCCCTGCCTGATTTCTATGCCAACATCGTCCTTCTCCATAGTGAACACAGATGCAAAATATTCATTTAAAACATCAGCTACATCTTCTGGCTCTACACACAGATTGCCACTTTGGTCCCTAATGGGCCCTACTCTTTCCCTGGTTAACCACTTGCCCTTAATATACTTATAAAACACCTTGGAATTTTCCTTTATTTTGTTCGCCAGTGTTTTTTCAAACCCTCTCTTCACTCTCCTTATTTATTTTTTAAGTATCCCCCTGCACTTTCTATACTCCTCTTGGGCTTCCACTGTTTTTAGTCCTTTGTATCTGCCAAAAGCCTCCCTTTGTTTCCTAATCCATTCTTGTATATCCCTTGACATCCAGGGTTCACTGGATTTGTTGGTCACACCCTTGACCTTTACGGGAACATGTTGGCGTTGCACTCTCTCTATTTCCTTTCTGAAAGACTCCCACTGCTCTGATGTGGATTTTCCTACAAGTAGGTGATCCCAGTCCACTTTGGCCAGATCCTGCCTTATCATATTAAAATCGGTCTTCCCCCAATTTAGAACCTTTATTTCCGGTCCATCTTTGTCCTTTTCCATGACTACCTTAAATTTAACTGAATTATGGTCACTGTCAACAAAATGCTTTCCTACTGACACATCTACCAATTGCCCGGCTACATTCCCTAGAATTAGGTCCAGTACCGTCTCCTCTCTTGTAGGACTTTCTACATGCTGGCTCAAAAAGCTCTCCTGGATGCACTTTAAGAATTCCGCACCCTCTAAGCCTTTCACACTCTGACTATCCCAGTTAATATTGGGGAAGTTTAAATCCTCTACTAGTATTACCCTATTAAGTCTACACTTCTCTGAGATTTGCCTACATATCTGTTCCTCTATCTCCCCCTGACTGTTTGGGGGTCTATAGTAAACTCCCAGCAAAGTGCTTCCCCACTTTTTGTTTTTAAGTTCTACCCATATGGCCTCATTAGAGGAACCTGCTGAGATATCATTCCTCCTTATAGCAGTAATTGACTCCTTGATTAATATTGCGACACCCCCTCCTCTTTTACACTCACTTCTGTCTCGCCTGAAGATTCTATATCCCGGAATATTGAGCTGCCAGTTCTGCCCCTCCCTCAACCATGTCTCTGTGATAGCAACAATATCCTACTCCCATGTGTTCATCAACATCTTCAATTCATCTGCCTTACACGCAAGACTCCTTGGATTAAAATAAATGCCATCCAGCCTTGCCATACTCCCTTCTGCCGTTACATATTTGCTCTGCATTCCAGGCTGACTTGTTTTTTCCACTTTATTTGGCTGTGCATCACCCCCATACTATAGCTCCACTCCGTATCCCATTCCCCTGCCAAGTCAGTTTAACCCCCTCCCCCCCCCCCCCCCCACTCCAACAGTTCTAGCAAACCTCCCCGCAAGGATGTTGGTCCCGTTCCGTTCCGACTTGTACAGGTCCCACCTTCCCCAGAAGCAGACCCAGTGACCCAGGAAACTAAAGCCCTTCCTCCTGCACCAACTCTTTAGCCACGCATTCATCTGCTCTATCCTCCTATTACTATACTCATTAGCACGTGGCACTGGGAGTAATCCAGAGATTACAACCTTTGCGGTCCTGCTTTTTAATCTGCTACCTAGCTCCCTAAATTCTTCTTGCAGGACCTCATCCCTCTTTCTACCCATGTCGTTGGTACCAATGTGAACCCCTCCCCCTTCAGAATGCACTGCAGCCGTTCAGTGACATCTGGCACCAGGGAGTCAACATACCATCCTGGAGTCACGACTGCGGCCACAGAAACATCTATCTGTTCCCCTTACGATAGAATTCCCTATCACTATTGCTCTCCCTCTCTTTTTCCTCCCCTCCCGTGCAGCTGAGCCACTCGTAGTGCCACGGACTTGGCTCTTGCAGCATTCCCCTGAGAAACCTTCTTCCCCAGCAGTATCCAAAACGGAAAATCGATCGCAGTCTTCAGTCTATCCGGCATCTCCTTATCCAGCAGAGAGAGCTGGTCTTCCATTGAACTTTGATCATACAAGCTGACTCTACAGTTCCAACACTGTCGATCCTGGGACAGGACACATTGTCAAGAAAACTTTCTCGTTGGTCACCTTCTGAGTCCAGGTGTTAGCGTGTTTGGTGTATACTATACACTGAACTGGTTACATTTAAATAACAATGTTATGTGACACCTTTATAAATCATTGGGTTAGTCATCAGCTGGAGAATTGTCTCCACTTCTTGGGCACCACACTTCAGAAAGGATGTCAAGGCCTGGGAGAGGATACAGAGGAGATTGACCAGAATGGTACCAGGTATGAGGGACTTCAGTTATGTGGAGAGCCTGGAAAAGCTGTGATTGTTCACCTTAGAGCAGAGAAGGTGAAGTGGAGATTTAATAGGGGTGTATGTAATTACAAGGGGTTTTGATGGAATAAATGAGGAGAAACTGTTTCCACTGGCAGGAGCGTCGGTTACCAGAGGACACAGATTTAAGATATTTGGCAAAAGAACCAAAGCGGAGATGATGAGAATTTTTTTTTACACAGTGAGTTATTATGATGTGGAATTAACTGCTTGAAAGGGCGGTGGAAGTAGATTCAATAGTAACTTATAAAAGGGAATTGGATCAATACTTGAAAGGGTGAAATTTACAGAAATAGCGGGGGAGTGAGACTAATTGGAGAGCTCTTTCAGCGGGCACAGGTACGATGGGCCGAACAGACTCTTCCTGTGCTGTATCATTCCAGGAAGCCATGATGCGGAGATGCCGGTGTTGGACTGGGGTGGACAAAAGTGAGAAGTCGCACAACACCAGGTTATAGTGCAACAGTTTTATTTGAAATCACAAGCTTTTGGAGCTGCTGCTCCTTCGTCAGGTAAAGTGAAGGAATACAAATCGGCAAAGCATATATAGACAGAGAACGATGCCTGTGTAGTGTACAATCTCAGACGACTACAGTTAATCTTTCTGACTGCCTTTTATCACACCTCGGCAGAGAGACAATCAGGTCAGTCAGGGAGACATTATATCAAAGATATAGCAAAATACAACTAAGACAATGAGGTGGGGTCACAGGGGGGTCTAATGTGTCAAATGCTGCAGTCTGTATGGAAAACCATAAACTTTAAACTTTTTACTTTTTTTTACTGGAAATCACATCTGTGAACAAGCCAATGATGACTCGAGTCCGGATGACTCTACGTCAGGTGGGGTTACATGTAGCGTGACATGAACCCAAGATCCCGGTTGAGGCCGTCCTCATGGGTGCGGTACTTGGCTATCAGTTTCTGCTCGATGATTTTGCGTTGTCGTGTGTCTCGAAGGCCGCCTTGGAGAATGCTTACCTGAAGATCCGAGACTGAAATTCCTTGACTGCTGAAGTGTTCCCCGACTGGGAGGTAACAATCCTGCCTGGCGATTGTTGTGCGGTGTCCGTTCATACGTTGTCGCAGTGTCTGCATGGTCTCTAATGTGTCAAATGCTGCAGTCTGTATGGAAAACCATAAACTTTAAACTTTTTACTTTTTTTACTGGAAAAATGCAGACACTGCGACAACGTATGAACGGACACAGCGCAACAATCGCCAGGCAGGATTGTTACCTCCCAGTCAGGGAACACTTCAGCAGTCAAGGACATTCAGCCTCAGATCTTCAGGTTAGTGTTCTCCAAGGCGGCCTTCGAGACACACGACAACGCAAAATCATCGAGCAGAAACTGATAGCCAAGTTCCGCACCCATGAGGACGGCCTCAACTGGGATCTTGGGTTCATGTCACGCTACATGTAACCCCATTAAACGTAGAGTCATCCGGACTTGAGTCGTCGTTGTCTTGTTCACAGATGTGATTTCCAGTAAAAAAAAGTAAAAAGTTTAAAGTTTATGGTTTTCCATACAGACTGCAGCATTTGACACATTAGACCCCTTGTGACCCCACCTCATTGTCTTAGTTGTATCTTGCTATGTCTTTGATATAATGTCTTCCTGACTGAGCTAATTGTCTCTCTGCCGAGGTGTGATAAAAGGCAGTCAGAAAGATTAACTGTAGTCGCCTGACATTGTACGCTGCACAGGCATTGTTCTCTGTCTATATATGCTTTGCCGATTTGTATTCTTTCACTTCACCTGACGAAGGAGCAGCAGCTCTGAAAGCTTGTGATTTCAAATAAAACTGTTGGACTATAACCTGGTGTTGTCCGACTTCTCACTTTAATTCCAGGAATAATGAGGTGTACTACTCTCTGCTACCAGCAGGTGGCGCCATTGCCTAAAAGATCCGCACTCCCCCTAGAGGCCTGTTGGTGAAATGCAGCCAGCATTGACCCTCCCCATTTAACAATAACTCTGGTAACATTAGTGATTAATTTACATTGATCTCTCCTTTCTTTCTCCCCCCTCACCCTCCGCAGGTACAGACTGTTGCTGAGGGTCGGGATCCACAGACCCGGGTTGCATCACTGGTACCTCACCCCAAGGGCCTGATCTCCTGTGTCAGCCCAGACACTCAGTGTCAGCACCTACCAGCAGGGGACACTGCTGACCAGGAGTGATAGAAAGAGACAGAGAGGGAGACAGAGTGAGAGAGGGTGAGAGAAACAAAGGAGCAGAGACAGGGCAGAGAGAAAGACACAGAAATAGAGAGAGAAACCGAGAGAGAACGAGTGAGAGACAGAGAGCGATTAACAGAATAAAGACACAGACAGAGAATGAATGAGAGAGTGAGAGGAAAATATAGACAGAGGGAGAAAGGGAGAGTGGGAGAGAGAGGGAGACAGAGAGAGGGAGACAGAGAGAGACACAGAGATAGAAACTAAGAGAGAGTGAGTGAGAGGCAGAGAGAGAGAGAGATGGGGAGAAGAACAGAGATAAACATGGAGAGAATCAGAGAGAGAGACAGAGAACGATATAGAAGGAAAGAGACAAAGGAAGAAAGGGAGAGAGACTGATGGGGAGAAAAAATAGAGACAGAGATAGATAGACAGCGAGAGAGACAAAGAGAGAAGATGGAGGGACAGAGAGATAGTGATACAGAGAGAGAAAAAGAGACAGACAAGAGGGAGAAATGCAAAAAGAGACACAGACGGAAAGAGAAACAGATATAGGGCAGAGAAAGAGAGAGAGAGGCAGCGAGGGAGGCGGGGCAGAGAGACAAACAGAGAGAGAGAAAGTGAGACAGTGAGGAAGACAGACAAAGATGAGAGAGAGAGACAGAGTGTGAGGGACAAACAATAGAGACGGAAAGAGAAAGTGGAGGAGAGAGAGAAACAAACAGGGAAAGAGACATAGAAAAAGAGAAAGATAGAGAGAGACAGAGAGAGAAAGAGAGAGGAAGAGAACAAGACGAGTGACAGGGAGAGAGGAAGAGAGACAGAGCGAATAAAAACAGAGAATGCTGGAAATACTCAGCTGGTCAGGCAGCATCTGTGGAGAGAGAAACAGAGGTAATGTTTCAGGTTGTAACCTTTCATCAGAGCTGGTAAAAGTTAGAGGTGTAACAAGTGTTAAGCAAATACAGAGGCAGGGAAAGTAGGTACAGAGGTAGGGAAAGGGGGTAGAGGAGGAAAGAACAAAAGCGATGGTCTGTGATAGTGTGGAAAACAGGAGAGATTAAATGACAAAAGGGATGATGGTGCAAGACACAAGGGGATGGTAGTGGGACAAGTAAAGAAACCAAAGATGGGTCGAGAGGAGGTGTTTATGGCAACAGCAGCTTCATTAACAACAGCTGCTGCCGAAAAAATGGGTTATGATCTGAAATTGTTGAACTCGATGCTGAGTCCAGATGGCTGTAAAGGGCCTAATCGAAAGATGAGGGGAGGTTCCTCGAGCTTACGTCGAGCTTCACTGGAACAGTGCAGGAGGCCGAGGACGGAGAGGTCAGAGTGGGAGTGTAGCGGAGAATTAAAGTGACAGGCGACTGGAAGCTCAGGGTCACGCTTGCGGACTGAACGAAGGTGTTCTGCAAACCAGTCACCCAATCTGTGTTTGGTCTCCACAATGTAGAGGAGGCCGCATCGTGAGCAGCGAATACAGTACACTAAATTGAAAGAAGTACAAGTAAATCGCTGTTTCACCTGGAAGAGTGGGAATAAATGGGCCATTTTCGGGTTGTCAGGCTGTAACTAGTGGGGTGCCGCAAGGATCACTGCTTGGGCCTCAACTATTTACAATCAAATCAATGACTTAGATGACGGGACCGAGTATAATGTGTTCAATTTGCTGACAACACAAAGCCGTGTGGGAAAGTAAGCTGTGATGAGGATGCAAGGAGACTGCAAAGGGATGTAGACAGGTTAAGTGAGTGGGCAAGAAGGTGGGAGATGGAGTATAATGCAGAAAAATGTGAAGTTATCCACTTTGGCAGGAACAATAGAAAAGCAGAATATTTTTGAAATGGTAAGAGACTGGGAAATGATGTTTTCAGAGGGACCTGGGTGTCCATCTACACGAATCACAGAAAGTTAACATACAGGTGCACCAATTAGAGTCATAGAGTGATAGAGTGATAAAGCACAGAAAGAGGCCCTTTGGCCCACCGTGTCCGCGCCGGCCATCAACCCCTGTCTATTCTCATCCCATTTTCCAGCACTTGGTCCGTAGCCTTGTATGCTGTGGCGTTTCAAGTGCTCATCTAAATGCTTCTTGAATGTTGTGAAGGTTCCTGCCTCTACCACCCTTTCAGGCAGTGAGTTCCAGATTCCAACCACCCTCTGGGTGAAAAAGTTTTCCCTCAAATCCCCTCTAAACCTCCTGCCCCTTACCTTGAAACTATGCCCCCTGGTTATTGACCCCTCTACTAAGGGGAAAAGTTCCTTTCTATCTACCCTACCTATGCCCCTCATCATTTTGTACACCTCAATCAGGTCCCCCCTCAGCCTTCTCTGCTCTAAGGAAAACAACCCCAGCCTGTCCAGTCTCTCTTCATAGCTGAACCACTCCAGCCCAGGTAATATCCTGGTGAACCTCCTCTGCACCCTCTCCAATGCAATCACATCCTTCCTATCGTGTGGCGACCAGAACTGCACACAGTATTCCAGCTGTGGCCTAACTAGCGTTTTGTACAGCTCCATCATAGCCACCCTGCTCTTTTATTCTATGCCTCGGCTAATGAAGGAAAGCATCCCATATGCCTTCTTACCTCCTTATCTACCTGTCCGGCTGCCTTCAGGGATCTATATATATGCACACAAAGATCCCTCTGATTCTCTGTCCTTCCTAGGGTCCTACCATTCATTTTGTATTCCCTTGCCTTGTTAGACCTCCCAAAATGCATCACCTCACACTTTTCAGGGTTAAATTCCATTTGTCACTGTTCTGCCCATCTGATCTTTCCTGTCTATATCGTCCTGTAGCCTGAGGCTTCTCTCCTCGCTATTTACCACTCCACCAATTTTCGTGTCATCTGCGAACTTACTGATCATACCTCCTACATTCATATCTAAATCATTAATATACACTACAAACAGCAAGTGACTCAGCACCGATCCCTGCGGTACACCATTCGACACAGGCTTCCAGTCACAAATACTACCTTCGACCATCACCCTCTGTCTCCTACTACTAAGCCAATTTTGGATCCAATGTGCCAAATTGCCCTGGATCCCATGGGCTCTTACCTTCTTGACCAGTCTCCCATGCGGGACTTTGACAAAAGCCTTAGTGAAGTCCATGTAGACTACATCAACTGCACGACCCTCATCCACACACCTAGTCACCCCCTCGAAAAATTCAATCAACTTGGTTAGACATGATCTCCCCCTGCCAAAGACATGCTGAATATCCTTGAATAATCTTTGCCTCTCCAAGTGGAGACTATTTCTGTCCGTCAGAATTTTTTCCAATAATTTCCCTACCACTGATGTTAGGCTCACTGGCCTGTAATTCCCTGGTTTATCCCTACTACCCTTCTTGAATAATGGTACTACGTTAGCTGTCCTCCAGTCCTCTGGCACCTCCCCTGTGATAGCCAAGTTCCGCACTCATGAAGACGGTCTCAACCGGGATCTTGGGTTTATGTCACGATACATGACGTGATCCGGACTCGAGTCATCATTGGCTTGTTCACAGATATGATTCCCAGTAAAAAAGTAAACATTTTCCCAGTAAAAAAGTAAAAATTTTAAAGCTTTTCGTTTTACATACAGATGGCAGCTTTTGACACGTTAAAACCCCTGCGACTACACCTCATTGTCTCAGTTGTATCTTGCTATGTCTTTGATGTGGTACCTTCCTGGCTGACCTGATTAACTTTATCACACCTCGACAGATAATCAGGATGATTTAATTTAGTGGTCTGCAATTGTAAGGTACACATGCTTTGTTCTCTATCTATATATGCTTTGGCGATTCTGTATCTATTTACTTCACCTGAGGAAGGGGCAATCAATAGCTCCGAAAGCTTGTGATTTCAAATAAAACTGTTGGACTATAACCTGCTGTTGTGCGAGCTCTCAATTTTGTCCACCCCAGTCCAACACCGGCATCTCCGCATCATGACCTCCCCTGTGGCCAGAGAAGTTCTGAAAATTTCTGTCAGAGCCCCTGCCATCTCCTCCCTTGCCTCACACAGCATCCTGGGATACATCTCGTCTGGGCCTGGGGATTTATTCACTTTTAAGCCCGCTAAAACCGCTAGTACCTCCTCCCTCTCAAAGCTAATTTGAAAAGCAGATGACATGTTAGCCTTTATTACAAAGGGATTAGTGTATAAGTGTAAAGAAATCTTACCTCAATTATATAGGGCCTTGGTGAGGCCACACCTGGTGTACTGTGTACAGTTTTGATCTCTTTAGCCTAAGGAAGGATATACTGCCTTAGAGGGAGTGCACCATGGGTTTATTAGACTGGTTCCTGGGCTGAGGGGATTGTCCTATGAGGAGCGATTGAGCAGACTAGGCCTACATTCTCTAGAGTTTAGAAGAATGAGAGGTGATCTCATTGAAACATATAAAATTCTTAAGCAGCTTGACAGGGTAGATACTGAGAGGATGATTCCAGGGATGAGGGACTTCAGTTACGTGTATAGACTGCAGAAGCTGGGGTTGTTCTCCTTGGAGCAGAGAAGATTGAGAGGAGATTTGATAGAGGTGTTCAAAATCATGAGGGGTCTGGACAGAGTAGATAGCAAGAAACTGTTCCCATTGGCGGAAGGGTCGAGAACCAGAGGACACAGAGTTAAGGTGATTGACGGAAGAACCAAAGGCGACATGAGGAAAAACTTTTTTACTCTGCCGGTGGTTAGATCTGGAATGCAATGCCTGAAAGGGTGGTGGAGGCAGATTCAATCATGGCTTTCAAAAGGGAGTTGGATAAGTACCTGAAGGGAACAAAATTGCAGGGCTACGGGGAAAGAGTGGGGGAGTGGGACTAGCTGAAGTGCTCTTGCAGAGAGCTGGCACGGGCTCGTCGGGCCGAATGGCCTTCTTCCGTGCTCTAACCGTTCTATGATTTTATGATGTTTCCCCTGGCTGGGGAGTCTAGCAGTCGGGGTCACAATCTCAGAATAAAGGGTCGGCCATTTAGGACTGAGATGAGGAGAAATTTCTTCACTCAGAGGATTGTGAATCTTTGGAATTCTCTACCCCAGAGGGCTGTGGAGGTTCAGTCGTTGAATATATTCAAGACAGAGATTGATAGATCTTTGGACTCTGAGGGAATCAAGGGATATGGGGATAGTGCGGGATGGTGGAGTTGAGGTAGAAGATCAGCCATGATCTTATTGAATGGCAGAGCAGGCTCGAAGGGCCGAGTGGCCTACTCCTGCCCCTATTTCTTATGTTTTTATGTAGGATGTGAAGACTGAGATCAGCAGTTGTAGGATCCAGGGAGTGAACAAGGAGCAGATGGGGAGACTGGTGTGGATTTCAGCACAGTGAGGATGTAGGGGGAGGGAGATCGTGTCGGGCCGTGTATTAGGGGTGTAGGAGGGACAAGAGAGGAAAGGTCATAGGAACAATTACTGCAGCAGTGTCCATCAATAGTGAGAGAGAGAGTCTGGGGTTAGAGTGGACCAGGGACAGTCTGTTACAGTGTCTGTTTGCAGTGACCAGTTTTTCTTCTGTTAAAAATAGCCTCCTGTAGCCCAGTGATACCAGCAGCCCATTAAACTCCAAAAATGTCCTTTGCTCTGGTGAGGTCTCTCTTTGTGAAACATCGGCAGCTGTTAAAGCTTTTCATTCTGAAATGGTCACAGTGAGAAATGAGCTGCAGAACTGCCGACAACGTCATCTCTAAGGAGATCGGATTGCCCACTGAGTTCGATTGAACTGATGTTAAAGTAACAATGCTACCTTGCCCCGTGACAATAACAGATTATCAGAATATTCCCATCGGTTAAAATCCAATATCTCAGGGACTCACTGCCCTGGATGTTCAAGTGGACCCTGTGAATTGGGCCAGAAATTTGGCTCTTGTCGGGTGAGTACGCGCTGTGTACTCACCCATAAGGCCACCTGAAGTGCCGGTTTCACGCATGTACTGCGCATGCGCGGGAAACTGGAACTTCCGTTCCCCTGAAGGAAGGGGTTCAGAAGTCGAACGCGTGCGTGGGAGAGGCTGCGCGCACGCAGTGAACTTCGGTTTTTTTCAGGTTTCTCCGTGAGGGTAAGTATGGAGAAGCTGCACTTTTAAAAAGGAGGCGCAAGGCCTGTTTTTAACAAGGTAAGTGGTTAATTAATTACAATATAAACATTTTTTCAACAGGTTTATCTTTTTTACATACTTTAAAGAAAGGTAAGTTTATTTTTAGCACCGTTAAAAAGTATAATTAATTTTTTCAAAAATTTAAATTTTTGTTTAAAGTAGTTAATTTATGTAACTTATAGTTATTTTAAAAATGTGATTTAAAAAAAAAAATATTTGAAGTTTAAGTGTGGTTTTGGGGCCGATCTCTATTCATAGATTTGACAGGTCTTTCTGTCAAATCTATGAATGAAAATGCCCTGCTCCGATTGGCTCTCCATGGCCCCCGTGATCCCAGGGGACGCTTCGAACTAACTGCGCCCCTGGGATACGCAAGCACTGCGCGCCGGCAGCTGCAGGAGGCGCAGGAGCCGAAGTCCTCGTGGGCCCAAAGCACAACGGCAGGCGCGGTAGGTAAGTACGCGCGTGATGCTTGCACCCGCAGGAAGCCGGAGAGCCGAATTTCTGGCCCAGAATTTCCTGTCCTGTCAGACGTGGACATCTTGTAGATCCAGCTTTTAAAAAGTTGTGTCAACTCAGTTCTCAGATGGATTGCACTCAGTTTGTAACAAGTTGGGAATAGTAGCATAGTGGCAATGTTACTGGACTAGTAATCCAGAGACGTGAGTTCAAATCGCCACCATGACAGCTGGGGAATTTAAATTCAGTTGATTAAATAAATCTGGAATAAAAAGCAAAACTATGGATCGTCATAAAAACCCATCTGGTTCACTAATGTCCTTTAGGGAAGGAAATCTGCTGTCTTTACCTGGCCTGGCCTATAGGTGACTCCAGACCCATAGAAATGTGGTTGACTCTTATCTGCTCTCTGAAATGACCTAGCAAGCCACTCAGTTGTAACAAGTCACTATGAAACACAATAATAAGACTGAAAGCGGATGGACCACCTGGCATCGACCTTGGCACCAGCTACGGACCTAACAGCGCTGTGGAAGTACCCTCACCACGTGGACTGCAGTGGTTCAAGAAGGTGGCTCACCACCACCTTCTCAAGGGCAACTAGGGATGGCCTACATCCCATGAATTAAAAAAAAGTTCTCAATTGTCGAGACATCAAGGACTCGACAAAGCGTGCGTGGGAAACAAAGCTGATTTATTTGACATTGATACAGATTAAACTCCAGCCCAGTTATAGGGGTTATTAACATCAGCAGAAGCAAGCCCCAACTGTCAGAATGAACATGGTTCAGTCCGAGCTTCCCACGTTCCACCCTCCGCAAACTTGAGGTCATCCAAAACAGTGCTGACCGTGTCCTAACTCACACCATGTCCCATTCACCCATCACCCCCTGTGCTCGCTGACCGACATTGGCTCCCAGTTAAGCAATGCCTCGATTTCAAAATTCTCATCCTTGTTTTCAAATCGCTCCATGGCCTCGCTCCCTCCCTATCTCTGTAACCTCCTCCAGCCCCACAATCCCCTGAGATATCTGCGCTCCTCTAATTCTGCCCTCTGGAGCATCACTGATTTTAATCGCTCAGCTATTGGTGACTGAGCCTTCAGCTCTGGAATTACCTCCTTAAACCTCTCCGACTCTCTACCTCTCTTTCCTCCTTTAAAACATAGCTCTCATCTGCCCTAATATGTGGGTCGGTGTCAAATTTTGTTTCATAGTGCTTCTGTGAAGCGCCTTGGGCATTTTACTATGTTAAAGGTGCTATATAAATACATGTTGTTGTTGTTGGATGTGATTAACAGCAGGAACAATAGCAGAATCCAACCCCGCAGTCACTTGTGAACTCGTTGGTGTGTCAGCAGGTGGGATGAAGGAGTGAATCCCTTCCCACACACGGAGCAGGTGAACAGCCTCTCCCCAGTGTGAACTCGCTGGTGTGTCAGCAGGTGGGATGAAGGAGTGAATCCCTTCCCACACAGGGAGCAGGTGAACGGCCTCTCCCCAGTGTGAACTCGCTGGTGCCGGGCTCAGTACACGGCCATCCTGTGGGGTCGGTGCCCTCCCCGCCCCTGGAGCCAGACTCTGACGTCACACAGCCCGTGTTGCTGGCTACCGACGTCACACAGGCCGCGTCACCCGGTGCGGAGGGGAGCGGGCAGATCGGAGGACCTCCTCGTAGGACTGCTCCTGTGCCTGGCCAGAAAGACAATTAACTGGGCCAGGCAGCGGGCGGTCGAGGGGGTCGTTCGGTCCGATTGCCTGCCTCTCTTCCCCGGCCATGTTCGTGCCCGGGTGGCCCTGGAGATGGAGCACGCGGTGTCCGCCGGCACGCTTGAGGCCTTCCGCGACCGGTGGGCACCGCGGGGACTGGAATGCATCATCACCCCGGCCAACCATATTTTAATTTAATTTATTAAGTTTTATTGAAAGTTTTATTAAGTTACAGACAATTTGTTTAAACACCCAACCAGCAAAGTGCACAGGCCGCGTGACCGGGTTACTGACGTCACACATGCCGCGTTGCCGGATTACTGACATCACACAGCCCGCGTTGCCGGGTTACTGACGCCACACAGCCCGCGTGACCGGATCAATGACGTCACACCGCCCGCGTTACCGGGTTACTGACGTCACACAGCCCGCGTTGCCGGGTTATTGACGTCACACAGCCCGCGTTGCCGGCTTACATGACGTCACTGCGCTGAGGCGGTTGAACGGCTGCCGCGTTTCAGTTGTGAATTCAAATTAGGAGACACGTGACCGCCACGGCCCCGCCTCCGACTGAGAATGTCAGCGGGGGGGGTGTGCGGCGCTTTGCTGAGCACCGATTGGTGAGGCGCGCTGTCAATCAGCTGTCTTCAGCCAGTAACAGGGGCGAATAACGCAGATTCTGAGCGCGCTCTGAGGCCGAACTGCGCATGCTCCGGGACCCCGGATGAAGGCGGTTATTGAAGGAAAACAAAATGGCGGAAAGTGACCCGGTGAATCCGAGAGAGCGAAGCCGGAGTGGATTTGGCCGGAGGACCGTCAACACCTGGACCCGCGACCTGAGGGTGAGTGTCCCGGGACTGAGCCGCTGCCTTTCTAAAGTGTGGGGCCCAGACTCGGCCCCGAGACTCCAGCTGGGACTGAAGCAGAGTTTGATCCAGGCTCAGCACAGCGGCCGGTCACTCTCCCTTCCTCCCTTTGTGAGTCTCTCTCTCGCTCCCTCCCCCTCTGTCTCTGGAATTGAAGCAGATTGGTTATTTTGTAAATTTATCTGAAATTTTAGAGCAATTGTCAAGCGATTCCTGCTGATCTGAGCGTATTTCCATATATGACACACATGCTTCGGGGCAGCAGAGCTCTCGGTCAGGTTGCAATGAAGCTAAACAGGTTATTGTAGAGACCGCCTGGCAGTGGAAGGAAACTCTGTCAGCAAAACTTTAAAAAGAGTAAAATACATATCCTAGTCATGGGCGATTTTAACCACACCAAATAATCTGTCAAGAAGAGGTAGGGAAAGGGGAAAAGGGAATGGAGTATTTACAGTGTGTTCACTCTTTTCTTACCCAGTACATAAGAAGCCCAACAAGAGAGGAATCACTGATGGATCTATAATGGGTGATGGACCAGAGCCGATAAGAGAAGTGAGCTTAGGTGAAAATCTGAACAGTGTCGATCATAACATAGTAATAATGATTGAGAAAGACAGAAGTAGTAGTAAGATTGTGAAAAAGCTGATTTTGAGGTGATGACAATGGAACTAGGGAAGATAAACATGGAACAGAAGAGACAGACAAACTGAGAACAGCAGTGGGAAATATTTAAAAAGGTGATCAGTAGAGTTCAGGAGAATTATATTCCACTACAAAACAAGAACAAACTAGCCCATAATAAAACACCAGGGCTGAGTAAAGAGATGAGGGTAAAATGGATGCTGAAGAAAAATGCAGACACTGAGTACAGTGACAATAAAGGAGAGGATGACAAAAGGCAATAGGAAGAGGTTGGGAAAGTGTAAGAAAAACAATTAGGAAGGTGAAAAGGAACTGCAAAATTAAATTATCAAGGAATATAAAAAGAAATAGTCAAGTATTGTACAGGCACATAAATAATAGGAAATTCAGGATAGGGACAGAGCCACTAAAGGATCACAAGATAAACCAACAGGTAATGACAGCAAAATGGCAGAAATATTGGATACAAAAGCCTGAACTGCTGAGTATTTGCAGCACCTGACTGGTTGAGTCTTTCCAGCATTTTTTGTTTCTGTTTCAGAAATATTGGATAGTTACTGTGCCTCTGTTTTTACCAGGTAGATGAAAAAGGTGGACATGACATTGGAAGAAGAGATGAGAAGAGAGATCAAGACATATAAAATAGAAAAGGTGAAATAATTGCTAAACTAGCAAAAGTTACAGGATAAAACCCTGATAAGAAGCAAGGGAAAGAGAGAGCAGAGGCACCATTTTATATATACACACACACACACACACACACACACACACACACTCAGGAATAGTTAGTGTAATTTCCAAATTTACAGATGACACCAAATTCTGGTGTATAGTTAATACTGAGGAACACTGTGACAAAATAAAAGATGTTAATAAGCACTGGCAGGTTGGCGTGTAAATGGAAATGAATTTCAATATAGATAGGTGAGAGATGCTACAATTTTGGTAGGAGGAATAAGGAGGCCACATACACCTTGGAAAGTATGTGTCTAAGAAGATAAGAACATAAGAAGTAGGAGCAGGAGTAGGCCATTGGCCCCTCGGGCCTGCTCCGCCATTCAATAGGATCGTGGCTGATCCGAACCTAGACTCTCGTCCACTTCCCTGCCCGCTCCCCATAACCCTTAATTCCCTTATCAGCTAGGAAACTGTCTGTCTCCGTTTTAAATTTATTTAATGTCGCAGCTTCCACTGCTTTCTGAGGTAGCAAATTCCATAGATTTACTACCCTCTGAGTGAAGAAGTTTCTTCTCATCTCAATTTTGAAACGGCAGCCCCTTATTCTAAGATTATGCCCCCTAGTTCTAGTCTCACCCATCAGTGGAAACATCCTCCCCGCCTCCACCCGATCAAGCCCCCTCACAATCTTATATGTTTCGATAAGATCGCCTCTCATTCTTCTGAATTCCAATGAGTGTCTAAATGGGGTAGAGGAGCAAAGGGATTCAGAGGGACAGATGCACAAATCGTTAAAAGCAGGTTAACCAGGCCATGAAAATGCAGACCAAGCACTCGGGTTCATTTCTAGAATGATAGATATGCAAAGCAGAGAAGGTATTTTAAACGTGTATAGAACCTTGGCTAGACCACACATGGAGTTCTAAAAGCTTTCCCACCACCGAGGTTAAGCTGACTGGCCTGTAATTGCCAGGTTTATCCTTCTCTCCTTGTTTGAACCAGGGTGTAACATTTGCAATCCTCCAGTCCTTTGGCGCCACCCCTGTAATCTAAGGAGGATTGGAAGATTGTGGCCAGCACCAACGCAATTTCTACCCTTACTCCCCACAGTAACCTCGGGTGTGTCCCATCCGGACCGGGTGACATTCACTGTAATCACCGCCAGCCTGTCTGGTACCTCCTCTTTATATTTTTATCTCATCCAGTATCCCAGCAACCTCCTCGTTTACCATAGCTTTGGCAAATCCTCTTCCTTGGTCAACGCCGATGCAACGTACTCATTTAGTACCTCAGCCATGCCTTCTGCTTCCCCCAGTAGGTCTCCATTTTGGTCCCTAATAGGCCCCACTGCTCCTCTGACAATCCTTTTTCTGTTAATATGCCTAAAGAAGACCTTTGGATTACCTTTATGTAATTCTGTGGTGAATTCTGAAAAGACATGGTACAGCACTCGAAACAATCTTCAGCAATGGGCTAGGTGTCGGGTCCAAACTCTGACCTTTCACCCTTGCCGGTCTGAAGGTCTTGTGTAAAATGAATGTGGGGATTTCAAACACAATCCTTGGTGAGGGGTCAGATTTGTCCCAAACTAGGCCGTTTGATAGTTCAAGATTTCCACTAGGCTTTGTGTGAAGACGTGCTTCCTGACCTCGCCCCTGAATGGACTATTTATAATGTCAATATTATGCCCTCTTGTTCTGGACTCCCCCACTAGAGGAAAGAGTTTCTCTGTCATTTTGACGAACTTGATTTGAGGCTTTTGACGAGCTCAGAGGGTGGATGAGGGCTGTTCAGTTGATGCTGTGTATATGGACTTTAAAAAGGCCTTTGATGAAGTACCACGTAATAGGCTTGTTAGCAAAATTGAAGACTGGGATAAAAGAAGCAGTAGCAGCAGGGATACAAAATTGTCTAAGGGATAGAAAACAGAGAGTTGTGGTGAATGCTGTTTTTTGGACTGGAGGGAGGTATTCAGTGGTGTTCCCTGGGGATCAGTACCAGGATAACTGCTGTTTTTGATATATATTAATGAGCTGGATTTGGATAAAGGGCACAATTTTGAAATTTGCAGCTGACTCAACTTGGAAGTGTTTAAAACGGTGAGGAAGTTAGTAATAGACTTCAAGAGGATGTAGACAGGCTGGTGGATTGGATGGACACATGGCAGATGAATTACAACACAGAAAAGTGTGAGGTTGTACAGTTTGGGAGGAAGAATGAGAAGAGACAATGCAAGCGAAATGGTACAATTTTAAAAGGGGTGCACGAACACAGACCTGGGGGGATGTTTGTGCACAAATCTTTGGTGGCAAGACAGGTTAACAAAGCAATTGTAGTTAATAAAGCCAATGGAATCCTGGGCTTTATAAATAGAGGCGTAGAGTACAAAAACCAGGAATCGATGGTAAACCAATATAAAACACTAGTTTGGCCTCAGCTGGAGTATTGTGTCCAATTCTGGGCACCACACTAGGAAGGACGTGATGGCTTTGGAGAGGAGACTTGCTAGAATGGTTTCAGGGATGAGGGATTACAGTTACTTGGATAGACTGGAGAAGCTGGGATTGTTCTCCTTAGAGCAGAGAAGGTTAAGAGGAGATTTGATCGAGGTGTTCTAAAATGAAGAATTGTTTAGATAGAGTAAATAGAACAACTTGTATTTATATAGCACCTTTAACGTAGTAAAACGTCCCAAGGCGCTTCACAGGAGCCGCATAAGATTATATTGAGGCAGATGACCAAAAGCTTGGTCAAAGAGTTAGGTTTTCAGGAGTGTTTTAAACAGGCCATGAAAATGTAAACACGGCACTGGGGTTCATTTCTAGAGAGATCGAATTGCAAAGCAGCAAAGTTATGTTAAACATGTAGATTCTGTTAGAACCTTGGTTAGACCACACTTGGTGTACTCTGTACAGTTCTAGTCTCCATATTATGAAAAGAATAGAGAGACACTGGAGAAGGTGAACCAAAGATTGAAGAGAATGATACCAGAACTGAGAGGTTCTAAGTATCCAGAATGACTGAACATGCTGGGGCTCTTTTCTCTAGAAAAGCGAAGACTGAGGGGTTATTTATTAGAGATCTGTATAATTATGAAGGGGTTTGATAGGGTAGATGATGAAGATGTTGCCACTTGTGGGGAATCCAAAACTGGGGGTCAAAAACATAAGATACTCACTAATAAATCTAATAAGGAGCTCAGGAGAAACCTCTTTACCCAGAGAGTGGTTAGAATGTAGAGCTTGCTGGCACATGGAGTAGTTGAGGTGAATAGCAGAGTGCCTTTAAGGGAAGCTAGATAAGTTCATGAGGTAGAAAGGTATAGACGGATATGATAGGGTGAGGTAAATTAAGGTGGGTGGAGGCTCGTGTGGAACATAAATACCAGCATGGACCTGTTGGGCAGACTGGCCTGTTTCTGTGCTATAAATACTGTGTAATTCTATGGTGAATTCTGAAAAGACACGGTACAGCACTCAACAATCTTCAGCAAGGGGCTGGGGGTCAGAGGGTCAAAACTCTGACCTTTCACCCATTCCGATCTGAAGGTCTTGTGTAAAATGAATGTGGGGAGTTTAAACACAGTCCTTAGTGAGAGGTCAGATTTATACCACACTAGGCCCTAAATCGGCAGACTGGCTGTTCCGTGCTGAACAAGTGCCTTCAGAAGCCTGTTTAAACCCTCTCTCTCCGTCACTGATCTCAATCCACCTACAACCTTAACCCATTCTCTCCTGCTCAGTCTGTGTGTGTCTGTATATGTGGGTATGTCTGTGTAGGTGTTTCTGCATGTGTCTCTTGCTGGTGTGTGTGTGTGTTTCTGTATGTGTGGGTATAAACAGACATACAGAACCCTACCTAACGAAAATCTATCAATCAGTCTTGAATTTTTCAATTGAGCTCCAGCATGAACAGCTTTTTGGGGGAGAGTTCCAGATTTCTGCTACCCTTTGTGTGACGAAGTGCTTCCTGACATCACACCTGAACAGCCTAGCTTTAATTTTAAGGTTTTGCCCCCTGTTCTGGACTCTCCCACCAGATGAAATGGTATCTCTCGATCATCTTAAAACCTCAATGATATCACCCATAATTTTCTATATTCAATTTTATAAATTCAGGAACAGAAATGGTATGGAGCGGGGAGGGGAACAGAGTAACAGTGGTAATGTCAAGGTAATGAAGAGGGAGCTCAGTATTTTACCTGCTCTGTGAGTGCTCGATGCTGACACTCTATAAAGTGGAGGTAGGAACAGGAGTAGGCTATTCAGCCCCTTGAGCCTGTTCCCCCATTCAGTGAGATCATGGCTGATCTGTATCATAACTCCATCCACCTGCCTTGGCTCTGTATCCTTTCTCGACCCTTGCCTGGCAAAAATCTATTGATCTCGGTATTAAATTATTAATTACGCTAGCATCTGCTGCTTTTTGTGGGAGAGTTCCATACTTGTACCACCCTTTGCGTGAAGAAGTGTTCCCTAACTTCTCTCCTGAATGGCCTGGCTTTGATTTTGAGATTCTGTCCCCTTGACCTAGAATCCTCCACCAGTGGAAATAGTTTCTCTCTCTCTCTACCTTGGCAATTCCTTTTAACATCCTAAAAATCTAAATCAAATGAAATCACCCCTTAACCTTCTATATTCCAGGAAATACAAGCCTAGTTTATGTAATCTCTCCTCACAATCCTGGAACTCCCTCCCTCCCTAACAGCACTGTGGGAGTACCTTCACTACATGGACTGCAACGGTTCAAGAAGGCGGCTCACCACCATCTTCTCGAGGACAATTAGGGATGGACAATAAATGCTGGCCTTGCCAGCGATGTCCACATCCCAGGAACGAATAAAATAAATAATTTATCCTTTGGTACCCTGGTAACATTCTGGTGAATCTGTATTGCACTCTCTCTCCAAGGCCAGTATATCCTTCCTGTGAGGTGCGGTGCCCAGAACTGAATGCAATTCTCCAGATGGGGTCTTTCCAGAGCTCTCCACAGCTGAAGCACCAACATTCCATTAGCCTCTTTAATTATTTTTGTACCTGTCCACGAGCTTTTACTGATTTAAGTACTTGGACCCCTAAATCTCACCAGTAAGAGGTGTGGGGTGTGTGTATTTTCTGTTTAAATTTGTGCATTCGGTTTCATTTGATTCTGGTATTTAACAGCAACAAACAACTCCTGCAAACTCTCAGCAACTGAATCTCTATTTGGAATAGTTCACTAGTCCTGGCGACTGCTCCAACTCACCCTACGTAACTGTCTGTCCCACTATCCTTCCCGGGTGGGTTCGGATGTTGCAGACCAAAACAGTGAAAGATCCAGTGATGGATTCCCACCAGCCCGAGCTCGCCATGTTCTCACTGAATGAAACCTTCGTTCACAGGAAGCAGGCTCTGTTTGATTGTTTAGGTCCCGTAACCCCTGACCCTGTATTACTGCTGTCAGAATAATGGGCTGTACTCAGAAATAAAACTTACTGCATTAATCACATCTTCACATCCGTGTCTTGTTTCTCTTTAGGATCAGTGTACCGGAGGACAAGGTGTCCGGGGATGAAATGAGGCTGGGAGAAGATTTGGGAATCGCAGGAAATGGGAAGAGGAAACTGGCGCAGGGAATCTGTCCAAGTGTCAATAACACATTCAGAAAGGTAATGAGATAAGACAGGTGTCCCAGAGTGTCAGCACTCTGACAGTTCGGGGTTCAAGCTGTTTAACTTGAAACGGTTTCTTCAGGCTGATTGGAAATAGACATTTATTGCATCAGACCCACAGACCGTTTGATGGGGCAGTGTGGAGGGAGATTTACTCTCGATCTAACCCGTCCATCCTCTATTTTGTTTTTTCTCTTTCGCTATCTGCCTCATTTAATCTCTATCTTTTTCTTTCTCTCTCTCTCTCTGTGCCTCAACTCACTCTGCCTCACTCTCGTCTCTTTCTTTCTCAATGGCTCTCTCTCCACGCCTCGTTTTCTCTCTCTCATTCACCTTTGCTCTGTCTCTCTTCTCTCTCTATCTCTCTCTGCCTCGCTGTGTCTCACGCTTTCTGCCTTTCTCTTCTCTGCCTCGGTCCCTCCTTCTGCCTCACTCTTAGTCCCCCTCTCTGCATGTATCGACCCTCTGTCTTCTCTCTTCCTCCTTCTCTCGCTCACCATCTCAGCCACTATCTCATCTTTCCCTCCTCTCTCTATCTCTGCCTCATTCTCTCTCTCTCTCTCTCTCTCTCTCTCTCACTCCTCTTTTCCTTTAAGTCTCTCTCTGTGTTAATCACTTATTTTACAGTCGGTTTCCTCTCTGCCCATTTCTCTGTCTCCCCCTTTTTGTCGCACTTTCATTTCTCACTCTACCTCTCTGTTTCCTCTCTCTTTCCAAGTTTCTCCCTTTCTCTCTTTTTTTCTCTTTCTCTGTCAAGATTCCTGATGTAACAGGACTGTCCCAACACAACATGAGCCCAACCTGTACTTTGAACACATTGCATGAGCTGATCACAGCTTCTACACCCCTAGTTTTAAAATGAGCTGTCTGGGATGTACAGACCCCACCAGGGGATTGGAGCCCTGCAAGATTTCACTGTTAGTCTAGAGGGAAGCTTGCCTCCACATCTCATCCAGCCCCAATCCTGAACTCATTTTACTACATTTCATCGTCCAGTTACATATCCGCCTGCCTTTGTATAAAAGCCTCTGATGTGCTCCTCTCTGTAAATCTACTGGGTCTTGATTCTCCTTTTTGACAGCCTGTTTCTTCAATTAATCTGTTTGGTCATTTTGTAAATTTTTGAAGAATTGGCAAGCGATATCTGCTGAGCGTATTTCCATATAAGACACACGTTAAAATAACGCTAAAAAGTTATTCTAGGGACCGCCTAGCAGTGCATGGAAACTGAAGGGAAAATATGTCAGCAAATCTATAAAATGAGTTAAATACGTATCATAATCACGGGAGATTTTAACTACACCAAATAATCTGTCAAGAGGAGGTAGGGAAATGGGAAAAGGTTTAAGATAATGATTGCGAAAAACAAAAGTAATTGGAAAAATCAGATTTTGAGGTGATGTAAATGGAGCTAGGGAAGATAAACTTGAACAGAATATTGACAGAGATAGAATAGCAGCGGGAAATACTTAAAAAGGTAATCAATAGAGTTCAGGAGAATTATATTCCACTAAAAAAGAACAATCTAGCCAATAATTAAACGCCAGGGATGAATAAAGAGATGAGGGCAAAATTGAAACTAAAGAAAAAGGCAAACACTGAGTACAGTGACAATAAAGGAGAGGATGACAAAAGGGAATAGGAAGAGGTTGGGAAAGAAGTAAAAAAAAACACAATTAGGAAGGTGAAGAAAAACTGAAATTAATTATTATGGAATACAAAAAGAAATAGTAAAGTATTCTACAGACACATAACAAAAGGTAAAACAGGATAGGGACAGGGCCACTGAAAGATAAACTCACAGGTAATGACAGAAATATTGGGGAATTAATTTGCCTCAGTTTTTGTCAGGTAGACTAACCAGGTGGACATGATATCTTTTTTGACCTCGTCTAATGTCAAGACATTTTAAACTGAAAGGGGAAAATAATTGATAAACTAGTTAGTTAAAGAGAATAAATGCGTGGGTCTGGATGTATTGCAATCGAACATACTAAATGAAGCAAGGGAAGAGATAGCTGAGGCACTATTATATATAGAATCATAGAAAGTTACAGCACGGAAGGAGGCCATTTCGGCCCATCGTGTCCACGCCGGCCGACGAAGAGCTATCCAGCCTAATCCCACTTTCCAGTTCTTGGTCCGTAGCCCTGTAGGTTACGGCAATTCAAGTGCACATCCAAGCACTTTTACAATGTGATTAGGGTCTCTGCCTCTACCACCCTTTCAGGCAGTGAGTTCCAGACCCCCACAACCCTCTAGGTGAAGAAATTTCCCCTCAAATCCCCTCTAAAGCTCCTACCAATTACTTTAAATCTATGCCCCCTGGTTTTTGACCCCTCTGCTAAGGGAAATAGGACCTTCCTATCCACTCTATCTAGGCCCCATATAATTTTATACACCTCAATAAGGTCTCCCCTCAGCCTCCTCTGTTACAAAGAAACAAACCCAGCCTATCCAATCTTTCCTTGTAGCTAAAATTCTCCAGCCCAGGCAACATCCTCGTAAATCTCCTCTGTACCCTCTCTAGTGCAATCTCATCTTTCCTGTAATGTGGTGACCAGAACTGCATGCAGTACTCTAGCTGTGGCCTAACTAGTGTTTTATATACAGTTCAAGCATAACCTCTCTGCTCTTGCCTTTATTAGCCGAGGCATAGAATACAAGTATCCTGTATGCCTTCTTAACCACCTTATCTACTTGGCCTGCTACCTTCAGTGATCTGTGGACCTGCACTCCAAGGTACCTTTGTTCCTCTACACTACTGTGTCCTACCATTTAATGTGTATTCCCTTGCCTTGTTAGTCCTCCCCAAATGCATTACCTTGCACTTCTCCGGATTGAATTCCATTTGCCACTGTTCTGCCCACCTGACCAGTTCATTGATATCTTCCTGCAGTCTACAGCTTTCTTCTTCACTATCAACCACACAGCCGATTTTAGTATCATCTGCAAACTTCTTAATCATACCCCCTACATTCAAGTCTAAATCATTGACACATACCACAAAAAACAAGGGACCGAGTACTGAGCCCTGCGGAACCCCACTGGAAACAGCGTTCCAGTTACAAAAACACCCATCAACCATTGGGCCCCAGCTATTCACAATATATATCAATGATTTGGATGAGGGAACCAAATATAATATTTCCAAGTTTGCTGACGACACAAAACTAGGTGGGGTTGTGAGGAGGATGCCAAGAGGCTTCAAGGTGATTAAGACAAGTTGAGTGAGTGGGCAAATACATGGCAGATGCAGTATAACGTGGATAAATGTGAAGTTAACCACTTCGGTAGGAAAAACAGAAAGGCAGAGTATTTTTTAAATGGTGATAGATTGGGAAATGTTGATGTACAGAGGGACCTGGGTGTCCTTGTACACCAGTCACAAAAGCAAACATGCAGGTGCAGCAAGCAGTTAGGAAGGCAAATGGTATGTTGGCCTTCATTGCAAGAGGATTTGAGTACAGGATGCCTTACTACAGTTATACAGGGCCTTGGTGAGACCACACCTGGAGTACTGTGCGCAGTTTTGGTCTCCTTACCTAAGAGAGGATATACTTGCCATAGAGGAAGTGCAGCGAAGGTTCACCAGACTGATTCCTGGGATGGCAGGACTGTCGTATGAGGAGAGATTGGGTCTACTAGGCCTGTATTCACTAGAGTTTAGAAGAATGAGAGGGGATCTCATTGAAACGTATACAATTCTGACAGGGCTAGATAGACTGGATGCAGGGAGGATGTTTTCCCCTGGCTGGGGGCTCTAGAACGAGGGGTCACAGTCTCAGGATACGGGGTAGGACATTTAGGACTGAGAGGAGGAGAATGTTCTTCACTCAGAGGGTGGTGAACCTGTGGAATTCTCTACCACAGAAGGGTGTGGAGGCCAAGTCACTGAATATATTTAAGAAGGAGATAGATAGATTTCTAGGTACAAAAGGCATCAAGGGGTGTGGGGAGAGCGGGAATATGGTATTGAGATAGAGGATCAGCGATGATCATATTGAATGGCGGAGCAGGCTCGAATGGCCAACTCCTGCTCCTATTTTTCTATGTTTCTGTTACCCTTTGCTTCCTTCCTCTTGAGCCAATTTTGGATCCAACTTGCCACTTTGCCCTGGATCCCCCTGGGCTTTCACTTTTGTGACCAGTCTGCCACGTGGGACCTTATCAAAAACCTTGCTAAAATCCATATACACTACATCAAAGGCACTACCCTCATCGACCCTCCTTGTTACCTCCTCATAAATTTCAATCAAGTTAGTCAGACACGACCTTCCCTTAACAAATCCATGCTGATGGTCCTTGATTAAGCCGTGTCTTTCTAAATGAAGATTTATTCTGTCCCTCAGAACTTTTTCCAATAATTTTCCCACCACCGAGATTAGGCTGACTGGCCTGTAATTACTCGGTCTATCCCTTTCTCCCTTTTTAAACAAAGTTACAACGCTAGCAGTCCTCCGGCACCACACCTGTAGCCAGAGAGGATTGGAAAATGATGGTCAGAGCCTCTGCTATTTCCTCTTTTGCTTCTCAACAGCCTGGGTACATTTCATCGGGGCCTGGGGATTTATCCACTTTCAAAGCTGCTAAGCCCCTTAATACTTCCTTTCTCACTATGTTTATTTCATCTAATATTTCACACTCCTCCTCCCTGATTGCAATGTCTGCATCGCCCCTCTCTTTTGTGAAAACAGACGCAAAGTATTCATTAAGAACCATACCCACGTCTTCTGCCTCCACACACAGATTACCTTTATATTCTCTAATAGGCCCTAGTCTTTCTTTAGTTATCCTCTTGCTCTTAATGTATTTATAAAACGTCTTTGGGTTTTCCTTGATTTTACTTGCAAACATTTTTTCATGCTCTCTCTTTGCTTTCCTAATATCCTTTTTAATTGCACCCCTGCACTTTCTATATTCCTCTAGAGTTTCTGCAGTATTGAGCCCTCGGTATCTGTCATAAGCCTCCTTTTTTTTCTTTATCCTTCCCTGTATGTCCCTTGACATCCAGGGAGCTCTAGATTTGTTCGTCCCACCATTTTTCTTCAAGGGAACATACTTGCTCTGAACCCTCAGCAATGCCTCCCACTGCTCTGACACTGATTTACCTTCTAGTAGCTGTTTCCAGACCACTATGGCTAAATCCCATCTCAGCTTAGCAAAATTGGCTTTTCCCCAATTGAGAACTTTTATTCCTGGTCTATCTTTGTCATTTTCCATAACTACCCTAAATCTAACTGAATTATGATCACTAGCACCAAAATGCTCTCCCACTGATACCCCTTCCACCTGCTCAGCTTCATTCCCTTAAACTAAGTCCAGAACCGCCCCCTCCCTTGTTGGGCTTGTTACATACTGGCTAAAAAAGTTCTCCTGAATGCATTTTAGGAATTCCACACCCTCTATACCTTTCACACTAATTTTATCCCAGTTTATATTAGGGTAGTTGAAATCCCCTACTATTACTGCCCTATAGTTTTTGCACTTCTCTGAAATTTGCCTACATATTTGCTCTTCTATCTCCCTCTGACTGTTTGGGGGTCTGTAGTACACTCCCAGCAGTGTGATCGCCCCCTTTTTGTTCTTCAATTCAACCCATATGGCCTCATTTGATGACCCTTCTGACATCTTCCCTCCTCACAGCTGTAATTGTTTCTTTAATCAATACTGCGACCCCCCTCTCGATCCCATCTGAAACCCTGTAACCAGGAATGTTGAGCTGCCATACCCGCCCTTCTTTCAGCCATGTCTCAGTAATAGCTATAATATCATACTCCCAAGTGCTCTCAGCTCATCTGCCTTATTCACTATACTCCTTGTATTGAAGTATGTACCATTTAGCACTGCCAAACTCCTTTGTTGTCTATTTTCTAGCCCTTGCTTCCTTTGTCTTCCAAATTCACTTTCTGCTTTTCTGCTTTCTAATTTCTGCTTTGCTTCTCTCTCTTCTGAATCTATTCTCCAGTACCCATCCCCCTGCCAAGCTAGTTTAAACCCTCCCCAACAACACTAGCAAACCCTCCCCGCGAGGATATTGGCCCCGACTCTGTTGAGGTGCAACCCGTCCGGCTTGTGCAGGTCCCACCTCTCCCAGAAGCGTTCCCAATGCCTCAGGAATATAAAGCCCTCCCACCTGCACCATCTCTCCAGCCACGCATTCATCTGCTCCATCCTCCTATTTGTGTACTCACTAGCACGTGGCACCGGGAGTAATCCGGAGATTGCTACCGTTGAGGTCCTGCTTTTTAATCTCTTTCCTAGCTCACTAAAGTCTGCCTGCAGGACCTCATCCCTCTTTCTACCTATGTCATTGGTACCGATATGGACAACGACCTCTGGCTGTTCACCCTCTCTCCCCAGAATGCCCTGCAGCCGCTCGGTGACATCCTTGATCCTGGCACCAGGGAGGCAACATACCATCCTGGAGTCGCATCTACGGCCGCAGAAACACCTGTTTGTTCCCCTAACTATCGAATCCCCTACCAGTATTGCTCTTCCATTCTCTTTCCTTCCCCCCCCTGTGCAGCTGAGCCACCCGTGGTGCCGTGGACTTGACTCTGGCTGCACTCCCCAGAGGAACCATTGCCCCCACCAGTACTCAGAACAGAATACTGTTTGGAGAGCGCGATGCATTCAGGGGACTCCTGCACTATCTGCCTGGTCTTCCTCTTCTGTCTGGCGGTCACCCATTCCCCCTCTGCCTGCACATTCTTAAGCTGCGGGGTGGCCACCTCTAGAAACGTGCTATCCACGAAGTTCTCAGCCTCGCGGATGCACCGCAGTGACTCCAGCTGCCGCTCATGCTCCGAAACCAGGAGCTCGAGTTGCTGTAGCTGGCGACACTTCCTGCACATGTGGTCATCCAGGCTACGGGAAGCGTCCAGGACTTCACACGTGACACAGGATGTGCACTCCACGGGACTGAGCTGCCCTGCCATGCCTCTAGTGATTAGATTACTTAACTGAAGTTTTTAGTATACCCCTCTGACAAGCCCCGAATCTGAATCGCAAAGAAAAACGATGGGACCTTTACCAACCAATCAGTTACCAGCTATCCTGTGACGTCCCAGCTTGTGTTTTATGTTCCCCCTCACTGCTGCCGGTGAGTCTGGGCCTCGCTCTCTCTCCCGCTCCTTATACACCTCGCTCAGGCTCCACCCAGGGCCGCTCTCACTGCTGCCGGTGAGTCTGGGCCTCGCTCTCTCTCCCGCTCCTTATACACCTCGCTCAGGCTCCACCCAGGGCCGCTCTCGCTGCTGCCGGTGAGTCTGGGCCTCGCTCTCCCGCTCCTTATACACCTCGCTCAGGCTCCACCCAGGGCCGCTCTCACTGCTGCCGGTGAGTCTGGGCCTCGCTCTCTCTCCCGCTCCTTATACACCTCGCTCAGGCTCCACCCAGGGCCGCTCTCGCTGCTGCCGGTGAATATACTCGCGAATCGGCAGTATAATTTGAAAATTTGCTGATGACACCAAATTCGGGATTATAGTTAATACTGAGGAGGACTGTGACAAAATAGAAGATGTTAATAAACTTGGATGATGGGTGTGTAAATGGCAAATCACTTTCAATGTTGATCGGTGTGAGGTGGTGCATTTTGGTAGGAGGAATAAGAAGGCCACAAACTCCTTGGAAAGTAAGTGTCTAAATGGGGTAGAGGAGCAAAGGGATCTAGGGGAACAGGTGCACAAATCATTAAAAGGTTAACAAGGCCATTAAAATGCAAACAAAGCACTGGGGTTCATTTCTAGACTAAGAGAATTGAAAAGCAGAGCAGTTATGTTAAACACGTATCGAACCTTGGTTAGACCACACTTGGAGTACTGTGTACAGTTCTGGTCTCCATATTACGAAAGGACATCGAGGCACTGGAGAAGGTGCAAAAAAGATTGACAAGAATGATACCAGAACTGAGAGGTTCTAAGTATCCAGAATGACTGCCCAGGCTGGGGCTCCTTTCTCTAGAAAAGAGAAGGCTGAGTGTTGACGTAATCGAGATCTTGATGGGGTAGCTGTAGAGAAGATGTTGCCACTTGTGGGGAGTCCAAAATTAGGGGTCATAAATATAAGATAGTCACTAATAAATCCAATAATGAACTCAGGAGAAACCTCTTCACCCAGAGAGTGGTTAGAATGTAGAGCTTGCTGTCACATGGAGTAGTTGAGGTGAATAGCAGAGTGTCTTTCAGGGGAAGCTAGATAAGTACATGAGGGAGAAAGGAATCGAAGGATATGATTGGGTGAGGTGAAGTAAGGTGGGTGGAGGCTCATGTGGAACATAAACACCGGCATGGACCTGTTGGGCCGAATGGCCTGTTTCTGTGCTGTAAATACTATGTAATTCTATGGTGAATTCTGAATAGACAAGGTACAACGCTCAAAACAATCTTCAGCAAGGGGCTGGGTGTCAGAGGGTCAAAACTCTGACCTTTCACCCCTACTGTTCTGAAAGACTTGTGTAAAATGAATGTGGGGAGTTCAAGCAGAGTCCTTGGTGAGAGGTCAGATTTGTACCACACTAGGCCCTATATCGGCAGACTGACTGTTACGTGCCAAACAAGTGCCTTCAGAAGCCTGTTTAAAATCTCTCTCCGTCACTGATTTCAATACACCCACAACCTTAACCCTCTCCCTCCTGCTCAGTCTGTGTCTGTCTGTAATTTGTGTTTCTTAAGAGTGTCTGTGTTTTTTGAGTGTATTTGTGTCTGAATGTCTATATTTGTGTCTGTGTGTTGGTATAGACACAACACTCTTACCTAACAAAAATCTATCAATCTTAGTTTTGAACTATTCAAATGACCCCCAGCCTCAACAGCTTTTTGGGTGACAGTTCAAGATTTCCACGAGACTTTGTGTGAAGATGTGCTTCCCGACATCACCCCCTGAATTTACTATTAATGTAAAGGTTTTGGCCACTTGTTCTGGACTCCTCCACTAGAGGGAATAGTTTCATTTTTAAATTTTGACTGACTGGCTTGAATTTTTTGACGAGGTAACAGAGGGTGGATGAGGGCAGTTCAGTTGATGCTGTGTATATGGACTTTAAAAAGTCCTTTGATGAAGTAACACATAATAGGCTTGTTAGCAAAATTGAAGCCGGTGGGATAAAAGGGGCAGTAGCAGCAGGGATAGTAAACAGAGTTGTGGTGAATGTCTGTTTTTCAGACTGGAGGGAGGTATACAGTGGTGTCCCGCAGGGTTCAGTACTGGGACAACTGCTGTCTTTGATATACATTAATGACTTGGACTTGTGGGTGCAGGGCACAATGTTGACATTTCCAGCTGACTCGAAACTTGGAAGTGTAGAAAACAGTGAGGAAGATAGTAATAGACTTCAAGAAGACATAGACAGGCTGGTGGATTGGGCGGACACATGGCAGATGAAATTCAACGCAGAAAAGTGTGAGGTTATACAGTTTGGTAGGAATAATGAGGAGAGACAATCCAAGCTAAATGGTACAGAATTGATGGACGGAATGGCCTCCTCGTGCTGTATTATTCTTGGATTCTATGATCTTAAACACCTCAATTATATCACCAGTTAATCCTTTATATGTCAGGGAATACTGATCTAGTCTATGCAACCTGTCCTCACAATTGAGCCCTTTTAGCTCCGGTGTCATTCTGGTGAATGTGCGCTGCACCCACTCCAAGGCCAATATATCCTTCCTGAGATGCGGTGCCCAGAACTGAATGCAGTTCTCCAGGTGGGGTCTAACCAGAGCTCTGTCCAGCTGAAGCATCTCTTCATCCCCTTTGTATTCCAGCCCTCTCGAGATAAAGGCCAACATTCCATTAGCCTTTTTCATTTTTCTTTGTACCTGTCCATTACCTTTTAGTGATTCTTGTATTGGACCCGTAAATCTGTCTGGTCATCCGCAGTTCGTAGCATATTGACGTTTAGATGTGCGTGCGTGTGTGTCATGCACCTCCCCTGAAAGTGTAGGACTTTCTGTTTACATTGGTGCATTCTGATTAATTTGATTCTGGTATTCAATAGCAGCAAACAACTCCTGTAAACCCTCAGCAACTGAATCTCTATTTGGAATAGTTCACCAGTCCCGGCGACTGCTCCAACTCACCCTACGTATCTGTCTGTCCCACTATCCTTCCCCGGTGGGTTCGCATGTTGCAGACCGAAACAGTGAAAGATCCAGTGAGGATTCCCACCAGCCCGAGCTCTCCACGTTCTCACTGAATGAAACCTTCCTTCACGGGAAGCAGGCTCTGTTTGATTGTTTAGGTCCCGTAACCCCTGACCCTGTATTACTGCTGTCAGAATACTGGGCTGTACTCAGAAATAAAACTTGCTGCATTGATCACAGCTTCACATCCGTGTCTTGTTTCTCTTTAGGATCAGTCTGTCCCAGGACAAGGTGTTCGGCAGTGGAATGAGGCTGGGAGAACATTTGGCAATCGCAGGAAATGGGAAGAGGAAACCGCTGCGGTGAGCCTCCAAGTGCCTAATAACACATTGAGAAAGGTACTGAGATAAGACAGGTGTCCCAGAGTGTCAGCACTCTGACCGTTCGGGGTTCAAGATATCTCACTTGAACGGGTTTCTTCAGGCAGATTGGAAATAGACCTGATGGGACAGTGTGGAGGGAGATTTACTCTCTATCTAACCCGTGCTTTCGCGATCACGTTTTTTCTCTCTTTCGCTATCTGCCTCATATTTTATCTCTCTGCCTCACTCTCATCTCTCTGCCTCTGTTTCTTTCTCTCTCAATGACACTATCTCTCCCTGCCTCATTTTTCTCTGTCATTCACCTTTGCTCTGTCTCTCTCTCTCTCTTTACTGCTCTCATTTCTCTCTGCCTTGTTGTCTCTTACTCTCTGCTTTTCTCTTCTCTACCTCTTGTTCCCTGTTTCTACTTCACTGTCAATCCCTCTCTCTACGCTTGTATCGCCCCTCTCTTCCCTCTGCCTCATTCTCTCTCTCTCTCTCTCTCTCTCTCTCTCTCTCTCCATCTCTGACACTCTTATCTTTTCCTTCTGACTCCCACTCCCTCTTTTTGCTTGAAGTGTCTGTTTGTCTCACTCATTTTGCTGTCTGTTTCCTCTCACTCTACCCATCTCTCTCTCTCTCTTTCTGACTCTCTCTCTCTCTCTCTCTCTCTCTCTCTCTCTCTCTTTTTCTCACTCTCCCTCTGTCTTTCTCCCCTCTGTCTCTGTTTCCTCTCTCTGCTCCTGTGTCTGTCTCTCTTCCAGTTTCTCCCCTTCTCTTTCTCTCAGTGTCAAGATTCATTGTGTAACAGGACTGTCCGAACACAAACTCTTTCACACTGTGTCCAGCCTGTGCTCTGAACACATTGCATGAGCTGATCACTGCTTCTGCACCCCCAGTTTTAAAATGAGCTGTCCAGGATGTCCCAGGCTGCACCAGGGGCTTGGAGTCCTGCAAGATTTTGCTGTTAATCTAGAGGGAAGCTTGCTTTTGGTTCTAACCTCATTTCATCGTCCAGTTACATATCCGCCTGCCTTTGTACACATGCCTCCGATGTGTTCCTCTCTGTAAATCTACTGGGCCTTGTTTTTCCTTATTTTTGACAGCCTGTTTCTTTAATTGAATCTGTTTGGTCAGTTTATCAATTTTTCTGAAATGTTTGAACAATTGTCAAGAGATTCCTGCTGATCATCTGAGCGTATTTCCATATAGGACTCGGATGCCTCGGGGGAGCAGTGTTCGCAGTCACTTTAAAATAATAAAAAGGCAAAGAGCTACTATGAAATTAAATTATCAAGGAAATTAAAAACAAAAAGTAAAGTATTCTACAGATAGATGAAGAACAAAACATAAAACAGGATAGTGACAGGGCCACTGAAGGATGGCCAAGATAAACTCACAGCGAAATGGCAGCAATATTGGAGAATTACTTTGCATCAGTTTTCACCAGGTAGACTAACAAGTTAGACATGAAATTGGAAGAAGAGATCAAAAAAGATATCAAGTTACAGTATATAAAATAGAAAGGGAAAATAATTGATAAACCACCAAAAGTTAGAGAGGATAAAACCCTGATACTGAAAGAAGCAAGAGAAGAGGGAGCAGAGGCACTATTATATAGACCTGGGAATAGTTAGTGCAATTTCCAAATTTGCAGTTGACAGCAAATTCGGGCGTATAGTTAATACTGAGGAGCACTGTGACAAAATACAAGATGATAAACTGGCAGGTTGGTGTGTAAATGGCAAATCAATTTCAATATAGATAAGTGTGAGGTGGTGGATTTTGGAAGTAGGAATAAGGAGGCTGCGAACTCCTTGGATAGTAAGTGTCTAAATGGGGTAGAGGAGCAAAGGGATCTAGGGGGACAGGTGCACAAATCATTAAAAGTAGGTTAACAAGGCCATGAAAATGCCAACAAAGCACTGGGCTTCATTTCTAGAGTAAGAGAATTGAAAAGCAGTGAAGTTATGTTAAACGTGTATAGCACCTTGGTTAGACCACACATGGAGTACTTTGTACAGTTCTGGTCTCCATATTTTTGAAAAGGATATAGAGACACTGGAGAAGGTGCAAAAAAGATTACATGGATGATAGCAGAACTGAGCAGTTCCAAGTATCCAGAATGACTGAACATGCTGGGGCTCTTTTCTCTAGAAAAGAGAAGGCTGCGGAATGATCGAATAGTGATCTGTATAATTATGAAGGGGTTTGATGGGGTAGATGTTGAAGATGTCCAAAACTAGGAGTCATAAATATAAGATAGTCACTAATAAATCCAATAAGGAATTCAGGCAGCAACCTCTTTACCCAGAGAGTGGTCAGAATGTAGAGCTCGCTAGCACATGGAAAAGTTAAGGTGAATAGCAGAGTACCTTTAAGGGGAAGCTAGATAAGAATATAAGGGAGAAAGGAATAGAAGGATATGATAGGATGAGGTGAAGTAAGGTGGGTGGAGGCTCGTGTGGAACATAAACGTCGGCATGGAGCTGTTGGGCTGTAACTACTATGTAATTTTATGGTGAATTCTGAAAAGACACGGTACAACACGAGAAACAATCTTCAGCAATGGGCTGGGTGTCAGATTGTCAAACCTCTGACCTTTCCCCCCTACTGATCTGAAGGCCTTGTGTAAAATGAATGTGGGGAGTTCAAACACAGTCCTTCGTGAGAGGTCAGATTTGCACCAAACTAGCCCCTAAATCGGTAGACTGGCTGTTATGTGCCGAACAAGTGCCATCAAAAGCCTCTTAAACCCTTTCTCTCTGTCACTGATTTCAATCCACCTACAACCTTAACCCATGTGTGTGTGTTTCAGCATGTCTGTGTGTGTGTATGTGTCTGTCTGTCAATAAAGACACAAATCTATCAATCTGAGTCTTGAATTTTCCAATTGAGCTCTAGCATCAACAGCTTTTTGGGTTTGCTTCCTAACATCACACCTGAACAGCCTGGCTTTAATTTAAAGGTTTTGCCCCTTGTTCTGCACTCTCCCACCAGATGAAAATAGTATCTCTCGATCATCTTAAACACCTCAGTGATATCACCCTTAATTTTCTATATTCAAGGAAGTAACAGACTAGTCTGTGCAACCGGTCCTCATCATTTTAACCCTTTTAGCCCGGGTATCATTGTGGTCAATCTGTGCTGAACCCCCGCTAAAGCTAATAAATCATTCTTGAGGTGTGAGGTCCAGAATGCAATGGGCTCTTCCCTTGCATGTTTTAGTGTATTCGGATGCAATTCATCCAGTCCAGAGGTTTTATCATCTCTAAGTTTTACTAGTTTATAAATTCAGGAACAGAAATGGTCTGGAGTGGGATGGGGGACAGAGTAGCAGTGGTAATGTAGAGGGAGCTCTGTATTGTACCTGCCCGAGGAGTGCTCGATGCTCCAGGGTGGATAAAGGGGAACCAGTAGATGTCGTGTATTTGGATTTCCAGAAGGCATTCGATAAGGTGCCGCATAAATGGTTACTGCACAAGATAAGCGCTCATGGAGTTGGGGATAATATATTAAATTGAATAGAGGATTGGCTAAATAACAAAACAGTTGGAATAAATGGGTCATTTTCAGGTTGGCAAACTGTAACTAGTGGGGTGCCACAGGGATCAGTGCTGGGGCCTCAACTATTTACAATCTACATTAATGACTTGGATGAAAGGACCGAGTGTATTGTTGCCAAATTTGCTGACTATACAAAGATAGGTGGGAAAGCAAGTTGTGAGGAGGACATAATGAGTCTGCAAAGGGATATAGATAGGTTAAGTGAGTGGGCAAAAATTTGGCAGATGGTGTATAATGTGGTTTAATGAAGTTATTCACTTTGGTAAGAAGAATAAAAAAGCAAAATATTTAAATGGAGAGAGACTACAGAATGCTGCGGTACAGAGGGATCTGGGTGTCAAATGGAATATTGGCCTTTATTGCAAGGGGGATTAAGTATAAAAGTAGGGAAGTCTTGCTACAACTGTACATGGCGTTGGTGAGACCACACCTGGAGTACTGCGTACAGTTTTGGGCTCCTTATTTAAGGAAGGATATACTTGCATTGGAGGCAGTTCAGAGATGGTTAACTAGGTTGATTCCTGAGTTGAAGGGGTTGTCTTATGAGGAAAGGTTGAGCAGGTTGGGCCTATACTCATTGGAGTTTAGAAGAATGACAGGTGATCTTATTGAAACATATAAGATTTGTAGGGGGCTTGACAGGGTAGATGGAGGGAGGATGTTTTCCCTCGTGGGGGAATCTAGAACTAGGGGGCATAGTTTCAGAATAAGGGGTCGCCCATTTGAAACGGAGATGAGGAGAATTTCTTCTCTGAGGGTCGTGAATCTTTGGAATTCTCTTCCCCAGAGAGCTGTGGAGGCTGAGTCATTAATTATATTCAAGGCGGAGATAGACAGATTTTTGATAAACAGGGGAATCAAGGGTTATGGGGAGCGGGCAGGAAAGTAGAGTTGAGGATAAGATCAGATCAGCCATGATCTTATTGAATGGCGGAGCAGGCTCGATGGGCCGAATGGCCAACTCCTGCTCCTATTTCTTATGCTGATACTCTGTATAAAGTGGAAGTAGGAACATCGGAACAGGAGTCGGCATTCAGCTCCTCGAGCCTGTTCCCCCATTCATGGCTGATCTGCATCTTAACTGCATCCACCTGTCTTGGCAATGTATCCTTTTATACCCTTGCCTGGCAAAAATCTACCAATCTCAGATTTTAAAATTATTAATTGTGCTAGCATTTGCTTTTTGTTTGAGAATTCCACACTTCTACCACCCTTTGTGTGAAGAAATGTTTCCTAACTTCTCCTGAATGGCCTGGCTTTGATTTTAAGACTATGTCCCTTTGTCCTACATTCCTCAACCAGTGGAAATAGTTTCTCTCGATCTACCTTAACAATTCCTTTCAACATCCTAAAAACCTGAATCAAATGAAATCGCCCCTTAACCTTCTATATTCTGGGGAATATGTCATCTCTCCTCATAATGTAACCCTTGGTACCCTGGTAACATTCTGGCCTATCTGTGCTGCACTCTCTCCAAGGTCAGTATATCCTTCCTGAGGTGCGGTGCCCTGAACTGAATGCAATTCTCCAGATGGGGATCTTTCCAGAGCTCTCCACAGCTGAAGCACCAACATTCCATTAGCCTCTTTAATTATTTTTGTACCTGTCCACTAGCTTTTACTGATTTAAGTACTTGGACCCCTAAATCTCTCCTCATCCTCAGCTCCTAGCTTCTCGCCAGTTAGAGAGGTGTGTCTGTCTGTGTGTCAATCTGTATGGCTGTGTATGCGTTTGTCTGTATATATTGTGATCTATGGATGTGTACATGCTTGTGTATGTGCTTCTGTGGGTATGTCTCTACATGTGTGCGTGTCTGCATGTCTGTTTATGTGTGTCTATGTACATGTGGGTCTATGTTTGTGTCTGTGAGGTTGTCTGATCCACCTTCCCCTTGTTCTGTTCCTTTCTAAATGCGGTTCCGTACCAATGTGTCTCGGCCATTCACCTCCCCAGAAAGTGCTGAATTTTCTGTTCAATTGGTGCATTCTCATTAATTTGATTCTGGTATTTCACAGCAGCAAACAACTCCTGCAAACCCAAAGCAACTGAATCTCTATTTGGAATAGTTCACCAGTCACGGCGACTGCTCCATCGCAACATAGGAACAGGAGTAGGCCATTGAGCCCCTCGAGCCTGTTCTGCCATTCAATTAGATCATGGCTGATCTGCACATTGGCCCATATCCTTTAATACCTTTAATGAACAAAAAGTTATTGATCTCCGATTTAAAATTAACAATTGATCTAGCATCAATTGCCATTTGTGGAAGAGTGTTCCACACTTCTACCACCCATTGTGTGTAGAAGTGTTTCCTAATTTCACTCCTGAAAGGTCTGGCAAAATATTTTTATGATGTGGAGATGCCGGCGTTGGACTGGGGTGGACAAAAATGAGAAGTCGCACAACACCAGGTTATAGTCCAACAGATTTATTTAATTTTACAAGCTTTCGAAGCAGTTCGCTCCTTCGTCAGGTAAGTTAGCAATGAGAGAATCTCCCAGAATTCACAATTTAAACCCAGACAAAATCTATTCACATTATTCCCTACAACAAAGAGCATAGCCAAGACAATGAGATGTGTCCCAGGGGGTCCAACGTGTCAAATTGACAGGATATGCAGCCAGCAGGTGGTTTGACACGTTGGACCCCCTGGGACACATCTCATTGTCTTGGCTGTGCTCTTTGTTGTAGGGAATAATGTGAATAGATTTTGTCTGGGTTTAAATTGTGAATTCTGGGAGATTCTCTCATTGCTAACTTACCTGACGAAGGAGCGAACTGCTTCGAAAGCTTGTAAAATTAAATAAATCTGTTGGACTATAACCTGGTGTTGTGCGACTTCTCAAAAATTTTTTAGACTATGTCCCCTAGTCCTAGAATTCCCAACCAGTGGAAATAGTTTCTCTCTCTCTACCCTATCTGTTCCCCATAATATCTTGAAAACTTCAATCAGATCACCCCTTAACCTTCTAAATTCTAGGGAATACAACCCTAGTTTGTGTAATCTCTCCTCGTAACAATCCTTGGAGTCCGGGTATCATTCTGGTAAACCTACGCTGCACTCCCTCCAAGGCCAATATATCCTTCCCAAGGTGTGGTGCCCAGAACTGCTCACTGTACTCCAGGTGTGGTCTCAGCAGGGCTTTATATAGCTGCAGCATAACTTCCACTCCTCTGCACTCTATTCCTCTAGATATAAAAGCCAGCATGCCATTAGCCTTTTTGATTATTTTCTGTACCTGTTCATGAGATTTTAATGATCTATGTACCTGGACCCCCCAAGTCTCTTGGACCTCCACTGTATTTAGCTTTTCACCATTTAGAAAGTATCCTGTTCTATCCTTTTTAGGTCCAAAGTGGATGACCTCACATTTGCCTCCACTGAAATCCATTTGCTACAGTTTTGCCCATTGACTTAATCTATCGATATCACTTTGTAATTTTATGCTTTCATCTGCACTGCCTACAATGCCGCCTATCTTTGTGTCATCGCAAATTTAGATATATGACTTTCTATGCCATCATCTAAGTCGTTAATAAATACTGTGAATAGTTGAGGCCCCAACACAGATCACTGCGGGACACCACTAGTCACATCCTGCCGATTTGAGTACCTGCCCATTATCCCTACTCTCTGTCTCCTGCCGCTCAGCTAATTTCCTAACCATGTCAATAATTTGCAATGAATTCCTACTATCACCAAATTCTTCCACTCTGTGTGAAAGATCCAGTGATGGATTCCCACCAGCCCGAGCTCTCCACGTTCTCACTGAATGGAACCTTCGTTCACGCGAAGCAGGTTCTGTTTGATTGTTTAGGTCCCGTAACCCCTGACCCTGTATTACTGCTGTCAGAATAATGGGCTGTACTCCGAAATAAAACTTACTGCATTGATCACAGCTCCACATCCGTGTCTTGTTTCTCTTTAGGATCAGAGTGTAGGGCAATGTGTTTGGGGTGGAATGAGGCTAGGAGAAGATTTGGGATTCGCAGGAAATGGGAAGAGGAAACTGCAGCAGGGAATCTCTACAAGTGTCCAATAACACATTCACAAAGGTACTGAGAATAAGACAGGTGTCCCAGAGTGTCAGCACTCTGACCGTTCGGGGTTCAAGATATTTCACTAACGGGTTTCTTCAGGCAGATTGGAAATAGACATCCATTGCTTCAGACTGTTTGATGGGACAGTGTGGAGGGAG